>OY294054.1:17888913-17959185 GCA_958510825.1 Brachypterus glaber | reverse complement strand
TATTTCAAAATAAAACAATCTAGTTTTTCTGATATCTGAGATATGACTAAAGGACCTGGTATGGGGATACACATTCCAAGTTTTGTTTTATCTCTGGAGCAGCATTTTAAATGACTAATAATAAGGCGCCACTGTTTGAATCTATTTGTAATAGAAAAGTTAGTGTTTACAAACATTAAATCAGCAGGAATTGTGAAATATTGAGTTGCGCATGAGCAAATTGAAGAAACACGTGCATTTTAAGGCGACCACATTTTGCAAGGATAAACTACAAATCACAGGTAATCTTAAAAAGGTGAAAGGTGAATTTACCGCAGGAATAACTGAATTATTTCCTGCTCGGTGTCTCAGGATGGAACTGCAGGCTCCATCTGTTAGGCATCTCGGTCCTTTCACTAAGTGACTCTTGTGATTGTTTATCGGGTTCTGCAATGTGGTTAAAGTAAGTAAAGTAAGAAGGGTCTTGTTTTATTATTTGCAGCGATAAGTGATACAACCTGTTTTGCTACTGTTGGACAGGAAAAGGCTCATTTTTATGAATTTGTAAGTAATGAAGAACAAATTAAATGAAATATTGAGATGAATAGACAGAGATGTGTAGATAGCAGAAATAGAATAGCAAGAATGGAATGAATAGGATAGAGTAGATAGTAACGCGCAGCATTTAAAAAAATGTAAATAAAGCAGTTTCTGGCGCGCTAGTGTCACAGGTCGTAGAAAAGTAGTAAAGGGAACATAGAAGAATAAAGCATTATTGGCTTTTGTTGTATATTTGAATAGTTGACCCCTATTGGCCTTTTGCAGTCTTTGCGTACAGACCTCAATGTCAACAGAAAATAACGCCGGTGAAGGCCATTCAAGTCGTTTCGTATGGGCATGTTCCTGATGGTATCCATTTAAATGAAAAACTTTAACAATTGTGCCACTAAACAAATTTTGGATTGAAACTTACGCCGAATTTAGCGCTGCACACATCAAATGATCACAAAACAATTCGGTGAAACACTTGCGCGGATACATGACACTACTAGCCAACTTACAAGTGCACTGCCCCCCCGCGCTCTCTGATAGCGCCCCACCGGTCTGAGACTGACGTCAGCTGTTATTGATTCTCCTCTGCTATAGCTCCGAGTTCCGACCACCATTCGCACACCATGCGACTGCACATATTACAGCGAAGCGCGATGGTGAACCATCCACGATTTGTTACTCTTCGCAGTTCTACATTAAGATCAGTACTACTTTCCCCTTTCATACCTATCATAAAATGTGCGTCATTAAAAAATATTGCTATAAGAAATTTGCTTATTTATTCTTTTACGTTTTTTAAGTTTTATATAGAAAAAAACATGATATCCTCTAAAAAAAGCTATGGTGTAAATGTTATTTTTTTAATAGTTCGCCTAGCATTATCCTATGACAAAGTTTTTCTTTTGAAAATATTTTTTCTTATTTTTTTCTGCATTTTTATCTCATTTTAATTTCTTTTCAAGTGTATTTTTTTCGAAGGGTAAACCACTGAAAAACAAAATTGTACACATGAATTCCGTCTAGAAGGTAAAACCTTAAAAAATCTTAAAAATTACGCCCACGCTTGGTTTCCTCAGCGGTTTACACCTCGATTTTTTTGTAAAATTGAACTAAATTTTAAAAATTATTGATTTTTTACTCAACTATAAGCTGAACTAAAAGGATAGTACAAAAATCCATTAAATAAAACAATTTATTTGCGATGCCCACGGTAGTAGTGGGCTCAGTGTTAATTCAAGTTTCTTCTTCCCTACATCCTTGGCCTTTTCATTTAAGCCGCTACAAGATCTATTAAGCAGCTATATTGTTAGGCCTTATCAAATGTTTCTTAAGCTTAAAAAATACCCAATAATTATTAGGACCTGGTAAAAATGTAATCATTTGTATTTAAAATGTTTTGTTGGTTTCAAGCCCCTTGCATCAACATTTCTGCCAAAAGCATTTGTTTTCAGAGGTAAGGAACTTCTCCTAAAAAATTTTGCCAGAGGTAAAAAGGGGCGGCCAATTTTTAATTTGATTTTTTTTAGTGTCATGGGGGTCGGCCATTTTTTAAGTTTGCCCTGGGAGCCAAAAGCCCAGAGACGCCCCTGTGCACTACGATGAGTGTACTATGGCACGCGAAGCACATATTGGCAACTTGTTTCTAACCGCTATTTAATTCAAAACCTACCAATAGTTCCAATGGTACTGAAACTGAGAATGGCGCGCAAATCCGAATGAAATGGTTCACTGTTGCCGGGTCAACATCACAAAAAGTACTACTGTGCGATGTGAAACAGTATTCAAACACAGCAGTCACATGCCCACCATAAATAAATATTTAATATTTTTATTTGTATTGCATAAAAAATTTTCCCAACAGGGTCGGACTGGATGCGATTGGCTGGATCCAAATATAGTGGAAAATTAAATAAGGTCACTCTGTAGAATCAATATTTTGTAGGGAATTAAGGTCACTGTGAAGTATACATTGTGATTTTTTTGATTGTTACCACTTTTTAAGCTTTTTATTATGTAAAGAGCTTTTTTAAGCGATTGCTTAAAAATCCAAGACAGACAGAAAGGAATCGAATATCAATATTTGACTGAACTTTGACTAAGGTCACTGTGTAGAATCACTTTTTGCAAAAAAATAAGGGCGATCCCCAGCACGATGGTCACGTTGGTTACACAGTTGCCGGGCTTGATAAAAATAGGCAACTATTAAAAAAAATCAACAACTTCATATGATTGCAATTGCAAATTGCAAATACACAATAAGACTCGAAACGTTGGAGGAAATATAATTTTTGAATGTTTAATTTACTATTTATCGTTTTTAGAAGAAGATTTTACCAATCGGTACCTCAATTCTGAACTGTTACATCTTAAAAAATGCGAAAATGACATTCGAGCATCCAATAATTAAGGATCTTATGCACAAAAAAACAAAAATTTCACTCTAAACACATTTTTTTGCCTGGTGATGTTTTTTTTAGTTATTAAAATTTCTGGCAGGGTTAAAAAGAGTTTTTTTGGTCGATAAGAAAAAAAATTTTGGGGGTGATGAGCTTTTTATGTTTTAGTCATTAAAATTTTTGTGAGGTAAAAAAGATTTTAACTTGGGGGCCTCTAACGGGTTCCAAATCTAACTAGCATTGGGCTGCCCAGTCCGACCTGCACCCTGGGCAATTCAGTAGTTTTTCGAAATGAAAAATCTCTATACGCGGTAAAAAATTAATGTAAAACATTTAAAAAATACCTTAGTTTACTATACTTAACTAAGTTTAATTCATGTGTGTTGTGTAAAGGTGTGAAAATAAATTTAATTTGTTGTAAAATAATGTAAAACACCAGTAAAATTTTGTAAATCTCACAGCGCTTATTAATTTAATTACTTAAAATCTTAAGCATTTTTATATCATAATATAATAATTATTTTACATTAATCTTTTACTGTGTGCTTCTTTAAGCAAATGCATTAAACATTAAAAACAGGGACGAACTGGAAACGAATGATAGTAACGATCAATATGTGGCCAAAAATTAAATAGGTCATTGTGTATAATCAATATTTTGCAGGAAATTAAATAAGGTCACTTGTGTACGTAAGGATATTTTTCAGAATAGTACCAAATATTTAACGTTAGACAGTGGAGGGAGATCACCATAAATCGGGCACTTATTTTAAACGGCTGTCAAACTTTAATTTTTAATCTTTTATACGTATTTTTTTTTAGTTACCTGAATAATAATATATATTTTTACCAAAACTACCAGCATAACTTGTCCCATTCAAGAACAAGGTATTATTGAAGGAGCCGTAAGTAACAGGGGCCTTCTCTCCTAGCCGAAGGGGTGCCAAAACATCCAAACGAAGAATTTCCTCCTAATTAAATGAACGAGGCGCCAAAGCGTAGTGTATGGCAACGAAATCCAAAACCACAACAGCGGATAAGCTTTTTTTTTCTAATTTTTAGTAATCCTTAGTCCTTAGCAAATTAACAACGGATAACAAAACACTAGAAGTCAATTTTTTGGCAGAATAATATATTTTTTAATTAAATTGAATTAAATTAAATTTTTATTTTATTATTTTAGAGTTCTAAAATTAAAAGTATTGCAATAATAGGCGCTACTTCAACTCCAAACCCTACACAATTGTTAGTTGTTTTGAGTTAAATCTGAAAATTCGGGTATACCGAAATTAACACCAACTTTTAAAATATAAATAATTCTAATATTTGTGACCAAGATAACTCCAAGCTGCTTAAAGTAAATTAAAGTACATTGTGTTCTCTAGTAGGATCCTGTCAATAGGTGTAAAGATTCCAGAACTACTAATTTTCAAAGGGTTTATTGTAAATTTCTAATATATTATTTTTTTTTGTAAATAATTACATTTTTTAGTAAATAATTACCATTTTTGGTTAATTACATATTTTTTGTAAGTATGTAATTACAATGTTTGTAAATTTCATAAAAATACAACTACAAAGTATTTTGTCAATAGGAAACGTTCAAGTACTACGTAAAGCAAATTTTGATCATTTTGGACTTTTACCCCGTTCTTATCCCCTTACCCCCAATCGTTTACCCCCAAAATCTAATTAGCTCTTCGAAATGCGATAAGAAACAATATGCAAAAAACCGCTTTTCGATACCTTATTTAGAAATCGAGTTATCGAGTTTACAGACACATACAGACGGACGAAAAACTTTTTTTTACTGATTTCGACTCAGAAAGGTCTAAAACGTCGAGAAACGTAAAGAAAACATGGTCAAGGCCTATTTTTCTCACTGGAGTGCCTAGATAATTTAAATTTTGTACCTATGGTAGTATAAATACTCACATGTGCGGCAACAGTGTTTTTCATGAGATTATGTCAATAATTTGACCGAAATTTGCCGACATTTCACGTACTTTCTGTCCACATTGAATGGACAATTGCAGCCTTTGGAATCAAAACCAGCCTTCTCCATTTTTGCAAAAATAAATTTAATAATTGTTTTATGTTCCTAATTACCCAAAGCAATTATTTCAATTCTCAAATCGAATTTGAAGAAAAAATATGGATAAGGCTTGTTTTGATTTAGGAGGCTTCAAATGCTTCCCGATGAGGTCATGATGACATCATATTTAAGTGTCTCCAGGCAAAATAAGCCGTGAAGATATTAAATTTTTCGTATTCTATAGTATAATCTTCGCGGTGGTTAGTACCTATACAGAGTGTCCTACAAGGTTTTGTCCAGAGATTTACTAGCGAACAGTAAGCATTTAAAAATACCTAAATACGTCAATTTTTAATATTAAATGAGTTTATTTTGGAATTAGAAGAGGAACTGCAATTCCCAGCCTTCCGTCAGCCGTACCAAGTCTAAAAGCTTAAATGACTATCCTCTACTTGTGATACGACATAGGAATGCATAAAAAAAGGAAATCGTTAATTAAATGTTATTACAAATTCTGTAATTTTTCTTTTTACCGCTTAATGATAAAAGCTGAAAGTTAAGTTAAACATATGAAAGAAAAACATATCCAAAAAACAAATAAAAGAAACACATACCACAAAACGTTTTTACTTAAATCATAAATAATTTTAGGTAATACATAAGATATTTTGATGAAAAAAATTCTTCGCCAAAATGCTGACCTATTCTTTAAAAGTCTGAGACATCTTGCAAAACTCTCGAAAATTTCGGGGATTTTCGACAAGATTTCTAAGATTCTTCAGAAATCTCAGTTTAATCAAAAAGCTTTAAAATGTGCGATTACACAGTTCAACAATTGGAAAGGATTTTGGATTTTTTTGGATTCTTTCAACGGATTCTGACTCTACCTAATACCTATTTACTAGCCTTTCTACTACACACTGTTTTCAAGATAATTGATCCCAAACTTCAAACAAAATAGACAAATTAATTAGAACTTTGATGTTGCTGAAACTGAGTCCGATGCAGCGAACTAATAACTCTTCTCTCTAGAATACGCATATTGTTAATATAAATTATCGCCAACATCTCGGTTTGTTTGTAAACAAATAGTAGGTATATTCAGGCCTGAACAATCACAATAACCAGTAACTGTTATTGCTGTCTCTGTTAGAACAAAGCTGTGCGAGTAAGACAGAGGAATGTATATGTTGGCTACGTTTTTGTCAGTTTTTACGAATGAAATGCCTATTCTAGAGAGAAGAGTTATTAGTTCGTTGGTCCGATGTTAAAAATTTGAAATTCAAAACGGCGGATCCAATAAGATTTCGAAATTTTGAGCAATTTTAAGGTCAGGTTCGGTTTCAGCAACCCCAAACATATAAAAATGCATTGGTCTAGTCTCTGGATATTAAAAAAAAATTGTGTGGCTGTGTAATTTTTAATTTTGAAACTGAACTTTTCTAGCCTTAGAGCTGCGAAGAATACAATTAAGACCTTGATTCATATGGAGACCTTTCCGCTTTGTTGTCTATTTATTTACATATTAGTCCCATAGCCAATGGTGCTACATTTCATTACATCATTAATAGAAATTTGTCAAAAGAAATGTTAAAATCATTCAATTTAAAAATACTGATGCTAACAAAAAAAAAATAGTATCCTCGGAGGCCTATATACTTCATTTAAAAAGTAAAAAGAATACATTTTTATTTAAACAATTTTATTTTTTTTTTTTTGAGTTATCGTATCGTGGTCACAATTTTTTTCGGACAGATCGACAGACAAGAGAAACAGACAGACATACAGACAGAAGATTTTTTTTCCACTACTACTAATATCTATACAATATTTGGGAAATTTGTAGAGGCAAAGCTTTCTTCCTATTAGGCATCACAAATGTGGTAGTTTGGAAAATGGAGTGGTAGAGTTGAAAAAATCGGAGAGGCAAGGACTAAAAAAGTCATTAAAATTTTCTTTTCCGCTAGGGTAAATCTTTTTTCTTAATCTTTAGTTGGGAAAGGTTTGCCCTGCACCCCTTACTATTCTTTAAAAATAGGGGCGGTTCTATTTTGACTCTAACGGCCAGATTATCATCATAGTCCTAATAGCTCCATGTGGAGCAAAGGGCACCATTTCATGGTGTTTCAATGACTAAATGGCATTTTGATGACAGGTTAGCTACTCCTGTTCATCGCCCCTTGATTCCAATTCCAATTTTTTCTACCAACTCTCTCCATTCTTTTCTATTTTTCCTAACAGCCAGATAGGACCACGATAATCCGCAAGCTGAAACAGTATCTGAGCTCAGTTTAACCCCTACACGTCTGGATTTTTCTCTACAGCCGCACTATGCCACCAAACGGGAAAAAAGTGACGAACATTATTTTATTGTGTATTTCAACTTTAAATGATTAGTAAGACACAAAATATGCTTGTTATTTTTTTTAATATTTTAATAATAAAACCTAATTATAAATTCTTCAATGAAACGGTTATTTTGGAAAAATCAAACTCAAGATTTAACGAAATAAAATTTTTTAATGACAATACAAACTAGATTATAACATAGATAATACAATAACTTATTAATTTAACTTTAAAATAAAATACAAATACATAAAAACTAAATAATTTTTCAAGTATAATAGAACACAAAAATTTTAAAACTTAAATAAAAATATTTACTAATTGCTTTTTTGATAAAATAAATGCAAATAGAAAATGTTTTTATTTTTTAGGAGCTATACACCATTGCTAAAATTTACCAATTACAATGTCAAATATGTAGTATTACAATAATGGGGTATTTGACATTTTGTCTTAATTCGTTTTTTTTTTAATTAAACAATTTGATGTGATATTTGGTAGATTTTGGTTATTATACAATCAAAACAAAAAATAATTTAAATTTTTAATACCAGAGTGTAGGCAACCTAATATACATGATTTTGTATGTGGTGATTGCTTCTATTAATAATATATATTTTTTTAAATCATTGTATTTTCAATAACTTTGAAAACGGATGCTATGTCAACTGCCCCATTATACAGTAAAACAACAGTTGTATTCTATGTCATTGTTGTTGTATTAAATACTACTAAATTCTGATGACGCTTAAATTTTGAACAAAAAAATGAACAAAAATGTATTTTTTCTTGACAGTTATCTATATTTATTTTATATAAATCCTTTAACGGTTTGCAAAGTATAACTAAAACCAATATCAAGTTTTAAATCTACATAAACATTTTGATTCAATCGTTCAAAGTTTTATCGTCATACCTAAGCTAGTACCCAGTTCTTTAATTTTTAGAAGGCAAGTATAATAGTACCTATAGGTATTATTAAATAAAAAAATAGTTGATATAGTTCTGTATTCGTCGCTTTCTAAATGAAGAAGCGATATCTACAGCAAAAATTGACAAAATAGCTTTATTGAATTTTATTTAAAATTTGAAGCATTTTATATTTTCACCGGCTAAAAGTAGCACTATTTTTGTGTAGTAGAGTCATTATTATAAAAAATGTTTTTTTTACAGATACAGCTTATTCACTGGGACTGCAGATACTGCTTCTTTACTTAGGAAGTGCAAGGGTACTGATTATATCAAGTTTAAAACATTTTTCTGATTACATGTATTGTTTAAGACTAAGTAAAATCTTGCAAGTGTACATAGCACCTTTTTTTAACAAAATTTAAAATTATATGTAAGTAAAATATTTTTTTGTTTGTTGGAAAGAGCCATTGTGAAACATTGTACTGCAGTTTTAATTTTATTATTATTTTTCATAATAAATATTGACAAATATAGTTTATTTAAAAATTAGATATCGATGGCTAACTACTATTAGGCTGTATCCCACATGTGTAATTTTTACATTCCTCATGGAGAAACGACTTGACGCAACTAACTGAATGCAAAATGTTCATACCTTTGATAAATGTAAAAATGCCAGAACATAAATCTACGACCTATTTATACTTAGCCATCAATAAAAGTTACTTTTTGAAAATGATTTTTTACAGGTAAGTGGGTGTAATGATATTTAATGTATGCTTTTGAAAATTAATTTTTCACAGAGATCCTTGATATTTTGATACTTCGTCATTTAATTTCGTACAGAAACCAAAAATCGAATTCGTCAGAAAGAGAAAGAAAATTTCTTGCTGTTCTTGTCTGTTCTGATAACATTTTCTCAAATACATTTTTTTTTAATGTTATTTGAAAGTTTAAGCGTAGTTTTTTAATTTCCCGTTCTTTTGAAGCACCGTTTGTTATTACTTTAAAATGACTTTTATCAACATTTTTTAATTTTTAGTATCACAGTGATAGTATCAACAACGAATAAATAAATATTTAAATTATTTGTTCATCTGTAAGTATGTGTCTCATCTCAAAAGTGACAAGTGACAAAAGTGTCAAAATATGAAGGGACTAGGTATAATAATATTTAATTGTTACTGATACCAAGAAAAGCATGAATATAACAAAATCACATACGCATCAAAAATGGTATAAGTTTTTTTCCGATTACATGTCTAATCCTATGTATACATGGCATGATCAAAAAGTATGTTTTTATTAATTTTTTGATGTTATATTTTTTACATATCGATTTTGAAATTGGTCCACACATAAGTAATTTTAAATCTAAATAACCCTTACCTAAATTATAATACCAGGAAAATATACTAATATCCAAACCCCAGACGAATTAGACCCCAATTACGCGAATCGCACCCGAATTGATATGATCTACACCTTTTACCACGTTTTCGAAAATGAGTCACTGCACGTTTTATTGAAACTACTATTGGTTGTGTTCATTGAAAAATCTTTCTTTCTTTAACGCATTTAGAAATTTTCGGAAAGTGGCCAAATTTTTTGGACAAAAAAACTCATTTTTCTAATTACAGATGCAAAACTTTAAAATACATGTTTTATTTGTTTTTAACTAAAAATGCGATGGAACTTTTTAATAAAAATCTGTAAATATAGTCTATCTAAATTGAAAACATAAAAAAAGTCGCAGATTTTTTTTTTTTTTTTTTGGTCTCAGAAACCGTAACAGTAATGTTATCTGTAAGTACATACTTTTTGATATTACCCCATATATAAGTTTAATAAAAAGATGATTAGATAAATATAAGAGATGTACTATATAAGTATTCAGGCATCAAAGGGTACAAAAGCCATAAAGCACGGAACGCTTATGATTAGAGGTCAGATCGTGGTATTCATTTACAGGGTGCTCGCAAAAATTGGAATGGTAAAAAACAATTTTTTAAGTAATTGGACACTTTAAACGGTATTTTATTAACCGAAATTGTCATTTTTTTAAATTCTTTTTTATTGCGAAAAAATATTTTTTAACACGTTCGTTTTTCATGTTCCAATGATTCGTTATGTAATAAAATCGTCGACCTGACAGTCCGGTTAATAAAATATAGTTGTCTATTTACTACTAAATTTTTTTTTAATTCTTATTTTTGCTTGCCCCCCGGTGAAAGAATACCACGATCTGACGCCTACTTATGACATATTTAACGCTCATACAATGTAGTACATGTACATTGAATGTACATCTGTTACGGATATCCCTTAGACGTCGCTTTAGGGTTAATATTTATATAATAGATATATGTAACAATAGTTTACAAGTGATTTGAGTCCTCGAACTTGTTTTTCACATTTTCCTACGTAATTTTGCCTCCTGAAACCAAGCCCGTCAAAAAGGGAAACATAAGTTAAGCTGTTTTCTTTCTGTGTTTTTACATTTCCTATGTATTTTCTTATACTAAATCAAGATGTCAGAAAAGGAAAAAGTTAAGCCGTTTTTGAGATAATCAGAAAATGAAAAGAAAACAAATATAATTTTTAACTAAAATAGAATTTTGCTTAAAAATGATGCCTAAGTTTACTTAAGTAATATAAAAACTGTTTTATGATTTTTTTTTAAGAAAATTGCGTACTTTTCATTTTTTTGGCAAATTTACATAGAAAAAGTAGAAAACTAGTGAAATAGATAAATATTGCGTGGATATATCAATATATCGCACCATTACTTTAAAAGTAAGGACAGAAATTTTTAATTTTAAACAAAATTATAAAAATATTAATTTATTATTCCATCAATCTATTTTCTAATCATCGTACAGAGTGATATTGGTAGACTGACAGTTTCGGGCTGCTGGCCCTCTTCAGTACCAAGAGTCAACTCTGCACGCTGATTAAGAAAACGTTTTTAGACTTTACTCGCAAAAGGAATATAGCCATTAGATTGATGTAGACTTGTGCGCCATCTATTTCTAGATGTAGACAACTACTCATACCTCTCCTTATCTGGAGACTTTGAATGGTAGCAAGTTGAAGACTTGTGTGTTGTAGTTGTCTACATCTAGAAATAGATGGCGCACAAGTCTACATCAATCTAATGGCTATATTCCTTTTGCGAGTAAAGTCTAAAAACGTTTTCTTAAACAGCGTGCAGAGTTGACTCTTGGTACTGAAGAGGGCCAGCAGCCCGAAACTGTCAGTCTACCAATATCACTCTGTACGATGATTAGAAAATAGATTGATGGAATAATACTTTAAAAGTGACACAACTCGAAAAAATATATATTATATAAAAAATTGATTTTTGGTTTTGTTTGGTTTGTACCTCTGTACTTGATGAATAATAACATATACAAACTCCAATTAACTACTGTACCACTATTAGTTTATAAGTTAAGTTATATTCGAGTAATTAATTGGAGTTTGTATATGTTATCATTCATCAAGTACAGAGGTACAAACCAAACCAAAAATTTATTTTTTTGAGTTGTGTCACTTTTGAAGCAAGGGTGCGATATGTATACCGGGTCACACAAGAAGTATTGCCTACGAGTTATCTCCGTAACTATAAAAGATAACTTTTTAACTTCTATGAACCGTAAATACCCCTATTTTGGCATGGTAATTATAAAAAATATCACTTCCGTTTATACCGGAAGTAATATTTTTTATAATGACCATGCCAAAATGGGGGTAATTACGGTTCATACAAACTCGGAGATAACTCGTAGGTAATACTTCTTGTGTCAGCCGGTATATTAACCCGAAAATTTTGACTTTGCAAGAATTATATCCATTGGATATCCATTATGAATGTTAAAGATTACATTAAAATTTTAATTTTATTTATTTCCTATTAAATAGTTTTTAAGTACATCAAAAGTCACATTTTGGGTTTCTCACAATCTTTACTTTGCAAGAACTTCGTACATGAAATTCTTACTAAAAACTAGTTTTAAACAGCAGCAAATACTAAGTTTTTTATAATTTTAATTTATTTTTAATAAAGTTTGATTCTAATTAGAGTTTCAGATATGTTTTAATTTCAACCTTTTTCAGTGATTATGTTTTTTTATGAGAAGTAATTTTGGAATGTCACATAAGGTGTTTTTGATTCATGGATAGCATAAATTATGGTAATTTTCTACACATAAACATTCGGTAAACATTTAAGATTTTTTTTCATAAGGGAACGTTCAAGTATTACGTAACGCAAATTTTGATCACTTTGGACCCCCCCCCCCACTGTAACGCTATTTTCCTATACCATTTACATGGGCGTAACAATCCAAAAAAGTCCAAAATGACCCTCAACCCCCCCTCCGGAGCGTTACGTAATACTTAAACGTTCCCTAACTGGTTCAGGTAAATATGTTTTTACCTTAGTATTTATGTTTTTAAGTACTTATACTTTTGCACTTATGTTACGGTGAAAATAGGTATAAACTTAAATTTTTTTGTTTTTAAAAATCTTGTTTTTTATTGGAAATCTTATAATGAAAGTTTCTTCAAATAAAAAAATAAGAAATTATACCTATTTTTACCTTTTAATAAGTAGAAAAGATTTTTTGTCATTTCTTTGGCAATAGTATCCCTAAAGAAACCCACTTTCTTTTTTTTATCACTTTTTATTCACTTCAAATTTTGAAATTATTTTTTTAGTGCCTAACAAGACCATTGCATTAGATGAATACAATTTGAGATGAATGTTGTATTAAAAGTTTAAAAATTATTTGGTATTTTTACTATTTGTTCGTTAAAGACCAAATGGTTCTGAACGATGGGGATTGATAAATAAACATTAATTTTAAATTTTGAAGTGAATCCATTTACATAAAAAGAAACCAAATGTTGGATTTGTTTTACATATTATGGATGTATTTGAAGAGAATACATTTACATAAAAAGAACCCAAATTTTGGATTTTTTTACATATTATTGATGTATTTTACTTAAGTATTGGACGACAAAAATACATCAATTTAATCATTTGTAGTATATTTATGCTAGTAGTACCTCAAAAATTCATTTATATTAGGGCGGTCCTTAAAAAGTAGATTTTTTGGACACCATATTTGTTCCGAATTATTTAAAAATGATTTTTACCAAATTTCAGGTCGGTAGCTCAACGTTAACACATTCTACATTGAGCCCAAACAAAGGGGACACTAAACAAGGTTATAAAAGCCAAACCGAACACCCTATCTCAATATTTTTTGTTGTTTGTATTTTTTCGATAAAACGTATTGTTTGGACTTTTGGAGAATGAAAGTATTAACATTTAGCTGTCGACCTGAAAATTGGTGCACATCATTTTAGACAATTGAACAAATTTAGGAAGAGTCTCAAAAAATCTATTTTCAGGACCACCCTAATGTATATGCGTTGCATATTATGCATATATGTAAATAATAAGTAATTTTCAAGTTAATTTTTTATTTAAAAATAACTCATTATTTACCTTAGTTTAGATACATTTAGGGTGGGTCCTATTTATCAAACTTAATTTAAAATATGCTAAAAACCAAATATACAAAACAACTTGTATTCAGTAAGTTACTGACAGTAGCTAAAGTTACAAGGGGTTCCAAATATGCAGTTTCTAATCGGTAACAAATTCTTAGTTTAGGGTATTATTTTTTAATCTGAATTTTAAATAAATTTAATTTAGATTATTTTAAATTTTTTAATTTTACAAATACCCACCCTAATGAATTATTCAGTTTTAGTTAATAACTTATTATAAATTGATAGTTAATATTTGACTTCGATAATATAATGATGTGATGTTTTAAGCTAGTCTTACATTATGCAGTTTTGGCAATAAGCAAGATCGTGACAAGATAAAATGATCCAATCAAATTTCTGACTTTTATTTTTAGCTCGTTTGATTGGTTAATTTTGTCCTGTCAAAACTTGCACATCGAAAAAATTGCATAATGCAGGACTTGTTTTAGGAACTTGGTATGTAGGTAGGTACTAAGACATTAGAAAGTACATTAAAAGCAACTATAACACCTAAAATTGTAGTAGTTTATTACAATTAAGTAAAATCACAAATAATGCGTTCATTTCTGACCATTGAGTGAGTTAAAGGATAGTAATAATTAAAGTACGTACAGCAGGCTGATGCTAACGCTTATGCCATCAGCAGAGCGATATTAAAATTTCTCACTCTGGTCAGAGAAAAACCATACATTATTTGAATGGTTTTACTTCATTTTTTTCAGTGTAGACATGCCTATGCTTTTATACATGCACTTAATATTTTTACGGAAGTATCCATGGTTATTTTTTTCTATCGGGTAAATGTTTAACAGATTCATGCATATTACTGAAGGTATGGAGGTAGAATGCCTAGGAGGTGGTACCTGAGTATTTTTATTTAATGCTGATCTATGTTTTTTGTTTTTATGACTGCTGAGGTAGATAATCTTAATCCTAAAATTTATGTCGTTGGTTGTTAAATAACACCGAAAAAAAAACAGATCTGGTTGGAGAAACAAGATTAACCCCTTCCGCTCCAGCCGGTTTTTCAAGGTACAGGTCCCGACACCAGATAAAAATGTATATGGAAAATCCCGTAAACAAATATCCAACTGTGGATATTGTGGTATATTTGGCTATACCTACAAATATCCATACGTGGATACAATGGAGCGGAAGGAGTTAATACATAGAAAAAAACGGATTCCTTGAACCAAGGACACGTGTCTTTGTATATGTTCAAAGCCATATTCTCTTGTTTCAAGGCTGGCATTTTCTTGAACCAAAGTCAATATCCTTGAATGAAGAGCACAGGTTTTGGAATAAAAATCCGCGCTCTTTATTCAAGGACATTGGTTCAAGAAAATGCCAGCCTTGAAAGAAGAGAATATGGCTTTGAACATATCCAAAGACACGTGTCCTTGGTTCAAGGAATCCGTTTTTTCTATGTAATTAAATACGGACCAAGTATTTTTCTTGTTATTGCAACGAGAAATCTGGTAAATGCAACAAGACAAATTGTTTTGTTACCACACAGATTTGTGTTGTGTTATCAGATTTATGGTTACAGTAACCAGAAAAATAGTTGATACGTATTTAAATATTGATCCAGATTTTTTCAGTGTATTGATAACAACTCTGATTCAAATTCATTTTTTACTTTATTTATATTTATTTTACCTGTATATTACAGGTAATTATTATTTTTTTTTTACTTTTTTTAAAAACATGATGTTGAATAGAATTTTATCGACGGATGATGATTCTTGAATTTTCATTATCTCATATTATGTGATGTTGTTTCCATAAACTAATGGATACAGGATTAAAATCATTGTTGCAATTTAATTTTTTTTAAAACTAATTTTTCAGGACTTAATATCGTGGTTTTTCCAAAACACATATACCGGTTGTCCTATTTAAAAGGAAACACCCTAAATAATTCTTAGAATACAGAATTCTTTTAAAAACTTCAAGAGCAGTAGATTTAAATTTTCGGGGCATATTTTTGCATGAAATTTTAAACCCTTATAGCTACCCCTTCCCCTGTAAAACCACTGTCAAAAAATTTAAATGAGATAAGTGGTTCCTTTATTTTTTTGCGATATCAGTTTTTTCAAAATATTTTTATATCATTCTGAATACACACTATTTTGTAAAATGGTAAAACATATGATCTTACTCCGGAAATACCTTTAGATTTATTTTTGTAATTGGGAATATTTTTCAATACTTACAACATTATTAGTAACACTTGTTAGTCAATATGTAAACTTAACTAAATTATTTCAGAATGGGGATTTTAAGAGCGTCCCTAGTTAAATTTATGTTTGAATCAGCTGACTTTTGAATCAGTCCCTAATGTCTGACTTTTGAATCAGTCCCCAATGTCCTTAAAAATAAAAATAGGCATATCTCGACATTTTACAAAGAAATTAATACGGTAAGTGATCTGTGAATTATTTAGTATTTTATTTTCAAATTGAAAATTTCAATTGGACACCATATACAGGCTGTCCAAAAACTCTCTTGCCAAAAGAAAACCCCCTACGCTAAAAGTAATTTATTATTGATTTAACCAAATTGGTTTAATCCAAAAATGCTTCCTAAGGGAGTTAGAGCTCCTTGAAGATGGCGCCTTCACGTCATATTTTTTAAACATATTTAATGTTGTTTGGACTTGATTCCAGCAGTTATTTTTTGAACAAGTTTTTTCTACACCATCTTTAAGAGCTCTATCTCCCTTGCGAAGCATTTTTGGATTGTAATAATTTAGGTTTAATTCAACATAAAATCAAGTGTAGTATCTGGGGTCTTTATTTGGCAGGAGAGTTTTAAACACCCTGTATATATCGATATTTTATTAAAGTTAATTGGATTTTTACCAATATAAGGCTATATACATATTTATATACAACGACACTTAAAAGCCTGGTTAGTGTAGGACACTTATTTTTGCACTTACCAGGGCATTTTTAACCAGTGGTAGGTATAACCAGTATAACCAGTAAAGATATCAAACTTAGTATATATTTTTAGCCCTGCTTAAATACTTACACATAACCCTTTATCAGGGTCAGATTTCCCATGTTTTAGACTAAAGTAAATTTGCACATGATTGCAGAGAATTAAGTATTTTTTTGGATAAATTCATTGATAATAATAATTTCTTTAGGGGTGGAATATTATCTATTATATAGGGCGGCAATTTTAGTAAATACGGCCCTGCCCTTTATCAGAAATAAATCCTATAGTATTACCTCTTAAAAAAACTAATGAAATTTCCATATAGGACTTTTTTCTTAGTGGGCAGTGTTGTGGTCTGTAAATAAACATCCTGAGGAAAATTTATATACCTATGTAATATGTACCTATATTAATAATTAAAATTTGTCGACTGTAACTGATTTAAACCTAGCAAATTATAGTCATTAACTTGGCTGTAATTTTTATACCATATGCAGATTTTCAAGATTGTCTTCATGTAAGTAAGATAACTGACCATAAAATTGAAAGTATATTTATCAAAGAATTCAAAATATATAACAAGTTTGAAATTTTTACTTTCCATTGCTTAGTAAAAGCCCTGTTGGACATAAGCACAGAGTGCTCAACACGGTATTCATCAGCTTCCTCCCAATATCTATCCAGGTTTGTTTCATCCGAGTCATTTAATTAGAAAGTAATTTTATCTCCAGACCATCTCATCTGGATGAAATAATCTGGGATGCATTCCTAAGTTATTTAATCATGGTGACTGGTAAAAATGCCGAACTATGGTCAAAAATCTAAAATTACCACTGGCGGAAATTTTGATGACTAAATAAAAAAAGGTCTTCGCCTCGAAAAAAGCTTTGCCTCTGACAGAAATTCTGAAAACAGATTAACCCCTTTAACCCTAGAGAATATTTTCGGTCCTTGCCTCTGAAAAAATCTTCGGGAACATTGCCCCTGATATAAATTTAATAAACATTTACCAAATAAATCAAAAAATTTGACAAATAAATCCAAAGATTTGCAGAAGAAAAACTTTAGGAGAGGGGGGTCCCACCCCAAGTAACACAAGTAGCTCTAAAGTGTCTCTTAATACGCATCCGTTGTCAAATTAAAGCTAGCTTGGCTGTAACAGCTTTCTGTAAACTAGATTTAAAGTGGTTGTAGCGATAGCATTTGGCCAATTTAGGAGAGTCAGTATATGGTTGCTAGGAGGATTTCACGTAAGCTGGAATATCGATTTTACAAACATTCTAAAGACAGATAACAGCTATATTCTGTATTTTCTTGTT
This sequence comes from Brachypterus glaber, assembly GCA_958510825.1. Classification (NCBI taxonomy): domain Eukaryota; kingdom Metazoa; phylum Arthropoda; class Insecta; order Coleoptera; family Kateretidae; genus Brachypterus; species Brachypterus glaber. The sequence continues at coordinate 17,941,129 of OY294054.1, read as the reverse complement.
GCCAATATAAAACGATAAAAATATCCAAATGTTTTATTTAATAATATAATATTGTCCTTAGCTTTACTCTGTTTTCTGTTCACGAAATATCTTTGTTAGATAAAATAACAATGTATTATTTATTCTGATATGAACTTTGACACATAATTTAAGTACGAATAAGATGATATTGTGAAAAGTGATGAAGAAAACTTGTTATATTTCACGCGCCCCAAAAATAGTGAAGATTAGTTAAAATAAATTGATGTTAATAAAGTTTTTTTTTTATTTTTTTATTTATTTTTCTTTATACACGGTCCGAAACTGACAATCAATGTTATTTACAGGATATTTTTTTAACATAAAAGAGTTTTATAAATTATGATTTTTTTTAGATTTTTATTTTTTTTACTCAAAAAAAAAAAATGGCAATGCTATTACATTATGGCGATATATTAGCTGGCTCTATACGCTATAGGTAAGGCAATCTTCTTGTATGAAATATATTATTTTAGGTTACAGATTTCTGTAATGAATTAGTTCCGCTATTTACGCCGGATGGATAATCATTTTGACAATAAGCGGTTTTAAAATGCATTAAATTTCTATTATTTTTGATTGTTTTAAGATAGTTTTAAAGTATATAAAAAAGAACACAAATAGCCCTGGTTTTATTTTGTACTATTTGTTGGCTGCGCCAAGTCGATTATAGCTATTACAGTGGATGTGAAGTGTTAAGAACAGCTTAATAAGAAAACTTAACTACAGAAAATTAAATTACCGAAATAAAGCTAAATGCTGGTTTAAAATGCGAGGTACGGCCAATTTAAGCTGTAAAATCTAAGCGTGTTACTTGGGACCTCCTCCAATACCCTCCTCATGTCTGGCCCTGGTTACATTGTGTTTCAGATATTGATGTACTTATTCGTTTTAAGTTCTAAACATTCCGAAACAAAAGAAACACAAAATACTATTACTGGTTTTCCTACTTTTTACAGAATTTGAGGTTTGGTTTTGTGAGTATAGCATTATTCGTACTTAATAATATAATTAATAGGATAAAAAGTGTCCGGGGACGCAATATACTTGAATTATATGCTTTCTTGATGGTGGGGATAGAAGTCCTGGAGATAATATTACCTGAAGATAAGATGGGCTTGGTATAAAATAACCGAGATGAAATGAGCCTGGATGATATGGATAGTGTTATGCAAAAATAACTTAACACACCTTTTCAGATGACAGTACATTGTTAAACATTTACCCAGTATCTTATAAACATTTGACTTTTATTATTGCAAAACACAGTTCAAATATATTTGGAGGAAATTGACGAGAACCGCACACAATAAAAAAATAAGTGCAGATTATAGTGACATGTATTTTACTTAAAATTGAAGTATATATAACACCAAACATTTTTTTTATTAATTACCACTCAGAGGAGTTTACAGATAACCTCTTGAAATTTGTTTTTGGCCATATTGGCAATATGATTTCTAAGTTACTTTAACCCAATTTCTGTGCTCAATGCGGACATTTTGTTTAAACATACATTTTTTTGAAAATCAAACAAAAACTTTTGATTTTCTGTAAAATATATGTTTAAGGTAAACATTAAAATTTTTGAAATTAATATTTTCTATTGTCACACACATATTTTAAAAATAGTAATGCAAACGGCTATTGTATATTTATTGATAATATTGTAAAAAAACCAAGCACTTAAACTTTTCCATCACCAACTTCTACAGGACTTTAATCCAGGTAATTTTTCTTTATTTTTAAATTTTATTTAAAATCTACATACATTTATAATAGATAACGCCAGAAAATTAATGTAATCTTACAATATTTTACACAAACTTGTAAAGGGTGTTTTTTTTAGAGGTTTGTTTTTTGAAATGGCAGCACTTTTTTTTAGCGACAGCCGATTTGACAGCTGACAGCTGATTTATACTCAGTTTGGTTTGCCATTTTACCATGAATAGACTTACGCCAGAACAACGCTTGCAAATTGTGCAAATTTACTTCGAAAATCGTGGTTCAGTTCGCCAAACTTATCGTGCGCTACGTCCATTTTACGGTCGACATAATCGTCCATCTGAGCAAGTAATTCGAAAACCTTGGATCGTTTTTGCACCACGCATACTCTAATTGATAATACGCATCCGCAGAGACGTAGTACAGTGCGCACCGAAGAAGCTGTTGGTGCTGCGGAGCGTAGTGTTGGGATGCCGTTACATCCACAAAAAGTCACTGTTTGGTGTGCATTATGGGCTGGTGGAATCATTGGTCTATATTTCTTCAAAAATGATGCCGGCCAGAATGTTACAGACAATGGAGAGTGATATAGATCCATGATTACTGACTTTTTCGTTCCCCAATTAAATGGTATTAATGTGGAAGAGCTGTGGTTTCAACAAGACGGCGCAACATGCCACACAGCACACGCCACAATTAATTTATTGAATGAAACATTCGATGAGCGCATAATTTCGCGTAATGGACCTGTAAATTGGCCTCCAAGATCGTGTGATCTAACACCTTTGGATTACTTTCTGTAGGGATATGTGAAGTCGCTAGTCTACGCCGATAAACCAGAGACGATGGAAGACTTGGAAGCCAACATTAACCGCGTTATTGCCGATATACGGCCCCAGATGCTCGAAAGAGTAGTAGAAAATTGGACTTCCAGATTGCGCTTTATTCGAGCCGCCCGAAATTATATTTAAACAGTAATGGCATAAAATTATCTTTCCAATAAAGCCAATACCATGGCCATTACTACGATTTTTATGTTTTATTTGATTTTAAAGTTCTATACCTCTAAAAAAAAACACCCTTTATATTCCAGGAAATTCGACAAAGACAACAATTTTATAATGTAGGTTTACTTTATATTTACAGTATTTGGTGTTGGTTCTCAGTTTTTACACAAATTTAGCAAAAATTACAGTACTTATGTAAATATTACAGTTATTTACTGACAATAAGCCACACTGTTCACTAAAAGATTTGAAACTAAACATGTTTTTTTTTATGAAGTACGGGGGGGTCAAAAAAAAACCGTAGGTACCTAATACTAAGTTAATCAAATAGTTCTGTGAGTGATGTGTTCTTTGAATTTTAGCTGAATTTTTATTTGTTTCTATTAAAAACCATGTTTTAATCGGATATTTGTATTTATGCATTATTTTACAACTGCTTGAATCTTTTTGTCTTGCCTTATTTATTTTAAAATTAAAAAATCAAAATGCCGTTTTAGAACAAATCATGTTATCATTGTTTCAAAAGCATTCTAAATAATTTAAGAGAAAATCATTTAAATCTCAGAAAGAAAATAATTTCCCTTTTCCCTGAATGTGAAATGAATGTCAGTTTTTTAATTATTGCATGTCTGCAAATAAAATGATAGTTTTTCTTGTAGGTATTAAATTTAAATACATATATCAAAGATTTCACCGTGTACAATGGACGTATATCAAAATTTATTTTTTATCTAGAAGAGATATTTAATAAAGGTTGCAAACTCCTAAATATGTAACTTTTTCTTACAAATTTAAGCGAACAGTGCCGAATAAACTTCTTTAATTATTATTTACATTTTTTTCAGTGTATTTAAAGACAATAAAACCGATTGTATCACATTCATTTATAGTTGATACTTTTTACTTATTTAATAGGGAAGTTCACTTTTTTGAAAGCAGTCTATGTACAAATCTTAAATAACTAGACACTTCCCAGTATACACAAAGGTTTAATTTTTGTTAAAATGTCCGCTTATTAAACATATGTTTTACGTAAATTTACGTATACGTAGTAAAATAAACGTTTAATAAGCGGACATTTTAACAAAAAATACACCTTTGTGTCTACTGGGTTTATTGCTGGCACCATAGACTTGACAACTCTTATTTTAAATATGAATACACTCAGAAAATGTCATTGTAATTTTAATACTAAATTTTATTTGTAAATACATATATGTTATGTATATCGCCACCATTGGTATTTAATACTTAACTTGCGATATTAAATACTGCAATGTGTGTATTGTATACAAAATGTTGTCACACTAACATAGAGACCGTGCTGGTACATTTGGGTCCCCACTCAACATGTGTTTATTAATACTAGCATGTTACAGTAAAAATTACTGTAACATTTGGTAAAGCATATCACACTTATAGTATGGTATACTTTAAGTTGTTGTTAAGTTGTATTACTGATCTAATTTAAAGTAAGTTACAGTATTCAGAAAAATTAACAATCGGTAAATAATTCCAAAATTTTGATTAGTAATAATATAAAGATTGCCACCACACAAAATCACACATTGATAAAATAATCGATTCTTTTCTTACTTTTCTCTGTATTATACTAATCAAAATTTTGACATTATTTACCAATTGTTATTTTACTAAACACTGTAAAATACTTTAAACTAGATCAATAACACAATAACTACAACTTAAAGTATACCAAGCTATAACTGTGATATAATTAACCAAATGTTACAGTATTAACAAACACATGTTGTGTGGGGATCCAAATGTACCAGCACGGTCTTTATGTTAGTATGACAACATTTTGTATACAATACACACATTGCAGTATTTAATATCACAAGTAAAGTATTAAATACCAATGGTGGCGATATAAATAAAAAATATGTATTAGTGATTCACTAAACCCCGGTCGACGGTATTACGCTTAACCCAAATTCAAGTTTTAGATTTTTTTTACCTGTTGATTTTAATGAAAAACTAATTAAACTTGATAAATTGCATTTTTAATAATTTTATTAGTTTTTTTATCCTTTTTAGGTAAAATAATTCTCATAACAGATTTTAATTAGGGTAAAAAAGTAAAAAAAAAACTTATTCGTGGTATATCGGACAAATAAAATCATTGATTAAAAAACAACAATAAAGCTTGTGTCTCACTATGTTCAAAGTGTTGGAGGAAAAACTGTGGATAGCGCTGTTTTGACTTAATTTGTTCTCATCAGCACAGTGTTTTCTACAAGGCATATTAATAGTATTATAATCCTGCTATATATGTCAAATTAGCTAGGTAGTTTTTTTCTGACCCTGTGGAAAGATTAAACGCTGACTTTTAACCAACGCTGCTATATTTTATCGACATGGAACAAACAACTTTTTTTTCATTTATATTTATTACGGACACGAATTATTTTTTATACTAAAAAGTATAGATACCTGTTTTAAGACTTTTCAAATAAAAACCAAAATGTAAAGAAAGTGGCGATTCTCGAGAACCATTTAGTTAATAATAAGCCTTTAATATTTTTTGCACACGTTGATTACTTTAGATAATTTATATATTACTTATAATTCAAATAATTTATCAACATCTAATCTTAATTTATTATTGTTACGATAAGTTTAACAATTTAATCATTAATACATCAAAAGATATAAAAACAAATTTTCTAACATTAAGGAATCCACATATAGTTCGTAATACAGACAATACACGGTTACTTTTCGAGGTTTTTCGTCTACCATGGAAATCCAGTTTTTTACATAATCTAGTTATTTCCACTAAAATCGAGGAAATACCTACAAAAGTGAACCGTGGATAGTATTACACCCAGCGTGTATCCTTTTTTACTTAAAAAACTATCACCAATTTTTTCTAAACAATTTCTTATTATAAGTATATACAATATTCAATATGACTAAATTAAAAAAAAGAAGAAAAATTTGATTTTTGTGTATTGTAAATGTAAGGTCATTGCGTGGAACATAGTTTTTATTTTTATATAAATTTAATACGTGATCTGAATAAATTACACATTATATTTAATAAATAATTTAATAAAATAATAAAGTTGAATTTTAAGAATATCAACGAATTATTTATTAATTCAAAAGATCTGTACAGGTACTACAAAGGCAATAAATATCATGCATAGGATTTTAGTATACAGTGTGTATAACAGAATTACGATGGATATATAGAATGATACACATAAAGCGCCTAAATGAGTTTTTATTTAATTGTATGTATGTATGTTTTAGGATTAGTGAAGTTGTATGTAAATTTGTTATGTTCATTATAAGCTGTAGACTTCATTTGTTTTTTGGATACATTTCGACTTTTTTTTATCAAATAATAAATTAAATGGATTAAATTTTATATTATTTACCAGCATTTTAACCAGAGAAGATACTTATTTTAACCTCAATCTGTCATGTTCCTTGATTGTCGGTAAAGTAGGCAATAATAACATGATAAACACCTGCAGATCAAATAAGGACGCAATTTCGTGATAAATAAATCAACATTGAATTTTATAGATTCTATACCTTTTTTGTAAATTCATTTTTAAATTATAAATATTATACCTACGTTTTAAAAGAAAAATTGTTACAGTTTTGTAATGTTCGTTGTTTTATTTATGCACCGTGAGGTATTTAAGGACACCTTAAATACGTCACAAGTGCTCACTTGCTTAACGTTCAATTCGCCGTATTTCTTTTAGACACACTGTATAAAGGCGACATTGGAAATATAATTTTTATTTTATGCATATCTTGTTTTTTTAGATGCATATTTTTTCTCGTTTAGGTAGAAATAAATTTATATTCTGAAAAATCTTTTTTTGAAAATCAAATATTAAAAGAAAAAAAACATTAAAATAAAATTCGTACCTCCAACTATAGTCAAAATGTAAACATTATTTTAAAATTACCTTGTTTTGTTTTTAAATATTATTTTGAAACTGCAACAATCATTTTAAATCCTATACCTGTTTAAGGTTAAAGTGATTTATTTGGTGTAATTCTATAAAAATCTTTTTTTTTTCTGTGACCCCAATTAATAGTAAATTTGGCACCTAAAAATGTTATTGACACATATATGCGCAAATGTATATTATTCTTATTTCAACAAACATTTGACAACTATCTAGTTTTTAGGGCCAGAAAATTTAATTTTGTTGTTTATAACTATTTACCCCTTCCACTCCAGCCGCAATTTTAAAAGATTCTTGCCCATACCAGATGTTTTGTTTTAATCAAAATTTTATAGTGAAATGCTTGGCCTTGTTTGGTATTTTGCTATTTGACCCGACCATTTTTGCGCCGTAATATGAATTTCCACGTGCCATACTATCCTTGTTTTAAGTATGTTAAAACGCGTCGTATCCATATGTGGATATCGTGGTACCTTGATGCACACCTTAAAATATCCATGTGGATACCTGGAGTGGAGGGAAATTTCTTTTCCGTATTTTAACTTATTTTACGAAATATAACCTAAGAGACCTAAATGATTTGTAGCTAGTCATTTATTTATTAGAAGTCATTTTATACAAGTGTCCAATTTAAAAACAAAATACCCTAATGTAGTGCTAAGCAAAATATTTTCGCGTAAGTCAGAACCCCCACCCCTTCGGAGCGATCTCAAAGAAAATTTAAATAAAAAACTTTGAAATTACTTGATGTGTTTTTTTGGGACTTTTTTTATAGGAAACGTAAATTTTGAATAAATTTCTATATCCTTAGTGAAATGGGTAATATCCTGCACTGGGAATTTTATTTATTGAATATTTGTTACAGTGAAACATAAAATTGTTCTGTTATTGTTACTATAACACCTTGTATTTAATATAATACCTAAAGTTGGGGTTCCATATACAATTTTTTTTAATAGTTTATAGTAAAAAATTCTCGGTGCATCAGTATCACTTTTTTGTCAACATAAAAACTTTGTAATAATTATTGGTAAAGCCTTTAAATAATTTAACATGTTATCTTTTTAAAAAATTGTAAGGGTGCAGCTACAAGTTTTGTAAAATACCTTAAGAGTTATTCAGGGTGCATTTTAAATAGGACAATCAGTATAATTTAAACCATGCATGATTTTTCATTTATACCATACAGCGGGGTATTGCGATTCATGACTAAGCTCTGCGCCAGAGGCCACAAAGCTAGTGGGTAGACGCATGCTTCGCGTTCATCTTTTTCCATGGGAAAGACAAAGACAGAGCTTAGTACCTTGTGCGTATACTATGACTAGATAAATCGCAAAACCCCGCTGTGTATTTAATACATACTGCTCTGCTAAGACAAGTTGTCCTATCTCAAAACATCTAATTTGCAGATAGGACAACTTGTCTTAGAGTTGTCCTATCTGCAAATTAGATGTTTTGAGATATTGCCAGTTTTATTTTTTTTATTTGCACTTTTTGAAAACATGTAACATAATAAATATGGCGTTTTTTTTTAAATGGAAAAATACGTGATATCCTTTAAAAAAAATATTTTTTTTTGTCAGAAAAATAAATTGTGATACTAAATGCATTTGCTCTATCTGAGAAAATTAGGACAAAATGATCTAAAAAGTCCAATCAAATTACTAAGATCTGTAAAGTTAGTCCTAGTCCTGACTTATTCGTCTAGTAACGACTAGTTAAGACCATTAGGACAAACAACTTAGGATAATTTTTAGGATTTGGCTTTTACATAGGGCATTTCTCTATAAGAGGCACATGGGGCTAGTGTAAAGCAATACAATGGTGTGCTTATCTTAAAAAGTGAATTTTTGCAGATAGGACAACTTGTCTTAGCAGGGCAGCATACTGGAGATCTTTTTTAAAAGAACTCTAGTATAGGGTGATCTATAAGTCACTTAACTATTTAAAAATTAAACTTTTTTGTTTGTCAATTTTTTTTATTTATTTTTTTTACAATATAGAGTACAGAAAATGTTTTTTTTTTAATTATTTATGAAAAATTATGTCTTTTAAATGACGTCCATTTTCCGCTTTGCAAGCACGGGCTCTTTTCACGACATTTTCCATGACGGCTCTTAACATGTCTGGATTAAGCCGTTGAATAGTCCTGGGCTTGTTGACATACACCCGATCCTTCAGGTAGCCCCAAAGAAAAAAGTCAGGTGCTGTCAAGTCGGGCGATCGTGGAGGACAATGAAAATCCGAATTTCACGAAATTATTCGCTCTTCGAAAATCTGCCTTAAAAGCTGCATTGTGGCTCTGGCCATATGGGCAGTTGCCATCATGTCTCTGGCATGTCCTCCACTGCAGGGCCCACAAAATTGTCCAGCCTTGCGCAATGGCGGTCGCCGTTCACCATAGCTGTAATGCCATTTTCGTCGCAAAAGTAAGGCCCGATTTCAATTTGGGATGTTACACCGCTTCAAACCGTGACCTTGAGGGGGTGCAATTTACGTTGATGCACGACCCTATCTGGAGCCATACATGTTAAGAGCCGTCGTGGAAAATATCGTGAAAAGAGCTCGTGCTTGCAAAGCGAAAAATGGACGACATTTAAAAGACATGATTTTTCATACAAAGCTAAAAAAAATTCCTGTACTCCTGTATTGTGAAAAAATAAACAAAAAAAAACACAAACAAAAAGTTATTCAATTTTTAAATGGTAACAAGACTTATGGGCCACCCTGTATTATAATGGGGACCTTAAGTAATTTTTGTAAAGTCCATAATAAAAAATTACGAAATTTCCTTTAAAACGGCGTCCCACACTTTATACTCAACGAGCCGAGATATTTTGACTCACAAATTCAGTTATGTGCAAGTATGACGTCATCTAATGGCTTAAATATATTTATCCTTTCACCTCGGCAAGCTGCTGACGCTACTGTTGCATAGGTGTTATTTTGTATAGGTGAATTTTTAAAACTAAATGTTTCGGTTAACAGTCATATGTTATACACAGATGGATTTTTTTTCTTATTCCCCACAAACATTACTTAAGCCCCCCGTAATAATTAAGACAAATAATGTTTCAAAAACGTGTAGTTTGATAGATCTACAATGAAACGATTTTCAAAATCGTTTTACTTATTGAATAATTCGTCCAATATTAGAATATGAGTAGATGTTTTAAATATTGCATTTTTTTAAGATCGTTGAGGTAATTTTGTATTCATTTTGAGGTAGTTTTGGTTTCTTAAATTATAATCATAAAATACAGGATTATTTTTTCAATGGTACAGCCCCTCTAACTTTTAAACGGCGTAAGATACCCACACATAGGGCAAAAATAAGTAGTTTTCACATATAAAAAGATCAACTTTTTTTTGAAATCCAAAAAAAAAATTCCGATACTGATATTATCCCCTCTCTACTTGACATTACCCCCCATAGAAAAACATATCTAAGCCCTTGAATACAACTTGAAATTTGAAATAGCTAAATTTCATAAAATTGTTATTGCAGTGACATGCCCATGGACTAGCGGCAGGGCCAGATTAGGTAAAACTAGGCAATTGCCTAGGGCGAAAAAATTTAGAGGGCGGAAAATTTTTAGTTGACAACCTTTTTTCTTCTTTGGTCATCTTTGATGACATAAGTGTCTGAAGAAGTTTGCTCATAAGTGTAGTGGATGATCTTTTTTGTCATCAATTTCTTTTTGAGGGGCGGCATGTTATACATTGCCTAGGGCGGCAACTTCCGTAAATCTGACTCTGACTAGTGGGCAAAAGAGGTCAAAATTTTAAACCTAAAAGGGGACCTGAGATCATCATTTCAAAGGTGTTCAAATTGTCTATTCAAAGTTAGGTATATTTGTTTCTTGATTTTATGTTAAATTAAAGGATTAAATTTAGCATATACCACGCCATTTAAAAAATAACCCTGTATAACCCAGTATTGACACAAAAATTAGCTATATTAGTACTACATACATATAAACTAAAACATTTTTTTGGCATATTTTAGGATATAGTGTAAAACTAAGTGAATACACAGAAGGCACTCCCCTCGAAGGAGGGGCAAATATAAATTAAATTCAAATTTTCAAATTGGTCCATAAGTTTTACAATATTTTTCTGATAATTATTTTAAAAACAAGGAGAACAGAGTCGCAGTCTTTGGGGATGGGAGGAACATCCCAAAAACGTCGGAAAAGTTGGAAAAATAAAGCAAAATTTGAAAAAGTTGGTATTTTTTGCATATTTAGAAATTTAGTTGGCAAATTGTGAGTTTTTTTTTTTGGTCATCACTTTGCCAAACAGGGCAAATTTTTTGCAATTTTGGCGAAGGCGCGTTAGTAAATTACTTTTATGTTTTTTGAAAACTTCCTTTATGTGAACAATAATTCAACCTTTTTATTTTATTAATAAAAAAGCTTTATTTAATAGTATCTGAACCACTCTGTGTGAATTAACCCTTTCAAAAATATAATAAATATTAATTTTTACAAAAACTTATGGACCGTCGCGCGTAATTCTGGATTGCGCGAATCAGGGGATAAAATAAGGGATAACTAGTGCCACCCAGTGTGGTCATAAAAGTAGATTAAGGTACTTTTTGATGTCGTTACTCTCTCTAAAGACCCTCATTGCACCCCAGAAAAAAAAAACCTTTAAAATATCCCCTCGCGTATTTTTAAATGTTAGCTTTGCCCCTCATTAATAATTAAGGAGCGATCAACCAAAGATGAATAGATCAATTTTTAAAATATTTTGAGTTTGATACTGCGGCCCAAATTTTAACCTGAAATAAATCGAACGACGAGAATTTGTCACTTTAGTTGTTTAATAATACAAGTTATTACAGTAAAAATAACAGAACAACATTATGTTATACTGCAACAACTTCTATTAAGTAAATAAAGCTGCTAGGAGTTTCAAATATTTAAAACCGTTTAGTACCAAATTTCAGGTCGATCGCGCAACGTTAACACTTGCCGCATCAAACCGTAAAAAAAGGCACCTAACACATCTTTAGGGTTGTTAAAGCCAAACGGTACGACCTATCGAAAAAATTTAAGAAACAAAAAATGTTTAGAAAAAAATGTAGTTCTTGAAATAAAAAAAAATCAAAAATTTTTGAATTTTTTTTTTTATAAAAATAAAATCAAAATTTTTCAAAAATGTAAACATTTTTTTAACTATATTTTTTATTCCAGTTTTTGATCTTTGCATTTTTTCTATAGGACGTACCGTTGAGCTGTATACACATAAACATATGTTTAGTGCCTCCTTTTTTTAGGGCTCGATGTGGTAGGTGTTAACGTTGATCTATTTATCTACCTTCAGTTTGGTACAAATCATTTTTAAACAAGTTTGAAAAAAAAAGACGTTCTCAAAAGTTGTTTTAAGGACCACCCTTATCACGAAATTTAATTTATGTGTCCTTTGCAAAGTACTATATCCGTAAATCGGGAAATAGTGCATAAAGTGTTTTGATAAAAAACGAATTCATTCAAAAAGTCCAAACCAAACGAATTTGGATGTATGTATGTTTTCGGTTTTGTTTGATCGCTCCTCGACTGTTTAACAGCCAATTTGGCTGAGTCTTAGCTAGAATAAAAATTGATTTGGACCAAAATTTATATGCTGAATCCTAGTATCACAGATAAAATGAAAAGCAATAAGCTGATTTTGGAATAAAGATGTATAGGCCAGTCGAATAGTTGGCAATGTGAATAAAAATGTTAGGAAAAAGTTTTGGCTAAATTTTTATTAACATTGGCCTATAAATATACAAAAACCTTTTCATCTTTTTACAAAACTCTTATTTAACCTGCGAAATTCTTACTGCTTCTGTTTTTTGTTAAGTTCCTATGCAGAAAAAGATTGAATATAGTTTGGTTATTTGCTAAAAATATGTGCTTTTTAAAACTTGACCAAAAAATGCTGTTTTTGGTTGGATTGATTTGTTTTATAGCTACTATCTTGGCTGGTCTAGTATACTGAAAAATGATTTTCCTAAAATACACCCCGCGTGTCATATCTTGTAAATTTTTTACGATAGGTCGACGAAAAAAGTACTGTAAATGTACATAACTTCATAGTAAAAATACACAGTTTATCATATACATAATTTATAGTGTAGTGTAATGCTATTTTTCAAATTTTGACAAAAATGTAAATTTACACAATATATATTTTTACATAATATATTATGTGATTTTTCGCGCGCTAAACTCACATAACAATTGTTGTTGGATGGATTATGTAATGTTTACCAGAATATATATAATTTCATTTTACTAGTATTTAAAGCTAAATTTATTCATTTCTACATTTTTTTATGTTATGTAAAATTAATAAGTCATATAATTTGTTTAGGAATGTGGGCAAATGTTGTGTAAAATTTTATTTTACATGAATTTTGATGTAATTTTATCCATATTACATATTTTTTCTTCGTGTATTATACGTTTTAAAAAGCAGTATTAAACAGTTCTTTTAGGTCAATTATAAACGTTTTATATAAATTTTAAATCTGATCTGATTTCAAATATTTTATGACTTTTGGATTCAGTACATTTAAACTAATAAAAATAAACTATACCTATTATTAACAAATTAAAATTTTTAACAAATTGTTTGCTAAACAGGAGCATTCACTCGTTTTACGAATTTTGAATCATGTTAAGATATGTATGATACAATTTATTTTTAATTCATTCTAAGTACACGAAAACCTTAATAATTTATTTGTGCGTTTGTTTTTTACAAACTAACAATAATTATTGATAAAATAATGACAAAATAATCTTTTTTGTCTATATTTTATAATAATTTTTTGTGCGTTAATTCCAAAGGGGTTATCCATAAATGTTGTCACGCAAATTATGACTGTTTTAATCCCTCCCTTTCGACAATTTTACAAAAAAATTGTTTTCGCTTCCCTCCCCTTCACTATATGTCTTTTTTGATTTTTGATACTATGTTTGAATAGGCCATAATGCTGCGCCCTTTCCCTCAGTAAATGCGTAATATCATTTATGAACAGTCCCAATTCAGTGATAAAGCATTAAGAACATTAAGAGGATTAAATAGGGGTCTTTTAAAGTGTTACGTCACGCAAATATTTGGCATATTTTACTCCTGTTTTCCGTAGAACGTTATTAAATATATTAACAGAACACAAATCAAATCGGTTTTGATTTTATTTTGCTGTTTGAATCGCATGAAATCAAAACTACTTATTTAATAATAAAATCAAAAGTTTATTAGGGTTCCGACAATCATTAAACTTTGAACATACCTGACTTTTCCAGGTTTTCCCCGACCAAAATCATGAAATTCCCTGACTAGTTAAACGTAAAAACTATCCTGAAAAAAACGATTGTGACAAATGGACAGATAGATGGACGAACGGCGGACAACCGAGCGACCAAATAAGGGTTTTGTTTTTCGTTTTTGAGGTACGCAACACCAAAAGTAAACTATACTAGTCAAAAAAAAAAATATATTGAAAGCTAAAAACGAAATTCCCTGATTTTTGAACATTTTTAAACAAATTCCAGACTTTTAAGCAAAACTTCTTTAATTTAGGATTTTAGGGTTTTGATTAAGTTAAATCCATTTTGTTTTTATGTTGGAATAGTATGGAATCAAAAACAGCAGTATAATTAAAAAATAAAAAAAATTCAAAAAATCATGTGTCGGCTGTACATATCAGGGCCAATTGCCTAGAGCGGCAGATTTTAGAAGGCGCCAAATTTTTAATTGACGGCCTTTTCTTTGGTCATTAAGTGAACTGAAGTCTGCTAATGGGTTCAGTGAAGATTGTTTTTTGTTTTTTGTTCAAAAATGTCTGTTTCGGGGGAGGCATGTGTTTTATTGCCTAGGGCGGCAAGTTTAGTAAATCCGGCCCTGATAATTATACAGATATACCTACCTAGCTGTTTAGCGTTTGAATTGCGGAATAGTAAAAAAAATTAAAATTTAGTTTAATTGTGAAAACCATAAAAAAATAAACAAGGTTTGCTGTATTTAATTTTTTTGACTAGTTTGTAAAATAAAAAGTTTTGATTCACATTTTTAATAAAATTTTTAAATAAAATTTACTCATATAAATGTTCTTAACGTTTTCACTAAAATAGATACATTATTTAGGTATTTGTGCGTTATAGTATTTAACTATTTAAAATATTACTAAAGCTCCTTTCACATTCAAGCGTACATGCAGTCCAATATTTTTTTCTCGCGCCGCGGCGCGCCGGCCCTGGATATAATAGCTTCCACAGTAGGGATTATGATTGTAAGTCACAATTTGTGACCTTGTCAAAAGGTTCACATTAATTCCCTAAGTATTTTTTTTTTGATCCATGCAATTAGTTTTTTTAACTAAACAGAGCAAACATTCTATAAAATAATCAAATAAATTAGATAAACTTTTTTTTCATTATTCATTAAATCATTAAATTTTGCAATATGTTTTGTATTACTTTATGGTTTTCGTATTATAACATGATTTTTACATAATTTTTAAGCAACTTCGCGTTACAACATAAAAGTATGTAAAAATTATTGAATACTTCGTATAACAACACAGAATACCTGTAAAATTAAAAAATCTTATGGAAAGACTAAAGATAAATTTATCTAGATTATTTTAAATTTAGGAATCCACTAATCCCAGACACAATTTTAAGTTTTAAAACACGTAAAACCAATTATTAAGAAATGTCAATTTAGGCATACCATTAAATTGTTTTTAGGGCCAATAATTTTTCATATACTAAACCGTAATTTTTACATCTACACTGATAGAACTTACATTTGGACGTGTAAAACTTAACATATAATAGTAAATAAAATGACGTTTTTATACCGGATTTTTTTATAAAATTACATATTCCCTATCGTAAAATTAGATGTAAACAATACATTTTCGGTATTCTCTTCATAAAATTGATAAAGATTCAGTTTTTAATGTAAAATTCTGGTACACATTCTAGGTTATTTTGTTGTCCATATGTATACCGGAAATTTACTTTTCATATGAAAAAAATAAATTACCGGTATACATATGAAGAACAAAGTAACCTATAATGCTAATCATTTTTCCGAATAGAATACCGAAAATTTCATAAAAAAATCCGGTGTATAAAACGTATTTTTATTTACTATAACATGTAAACTTTTATACATCGAAATGTAGGTTTTTTCAGTGTATCTTCTGAAATGTTTCTATAATTTTCTTAAAAATACCTTAGATTTTATCGTCATTTTGAAAAATATTTTTGAAGTATAAAGGGTGCAAGAATTAGTAAACACTAATAAGTCAATAAAAATAAATTAAATTTATTAGACCTGGTTTAAAAGTGTCTCGTTCTAAATTATTAATAAAAAATAAATTTTAAATCATATACTCTTACGATTATTTGTACGTTATAAAACATTGTTCACGTGATCACGTGATTCACGTAAATAATTCAAGAATATTTAGGATGTTTTAACATATTTTGCAGGTACTTGCAGCCCTAGATGATTTTACATTTTGTTTTTAATTAAAAAAAAATATATGCATTGTAGGGTTATTTAAAATTGTATCTGTGATTAATGGATTTTATAAAAACTGAAACATGATTGGCCTTAAAAATTAAAACAAAAAATTAAACTGAATAAATCCACCTTAAAAACCTTAAGAATTATTTTTTTTGTAAATTCATAAAATTTATTATGCTATTTTACAGTTTACGCGTTTCTCTGAGTAGTAAGGATTCGCACGCCAAAGGGTGCGAGGGACGCATACATTCACCCGATCGCCTTGGACGACTCGTCTGATAGACACGCCACAATAAAAAAACCTATGGATCATGCGCGTGGCGCAGGCGCGTTTGTTCGCTATACACTTAGCCATGAAAGGAGCCTAAATGAATAGTTAATCAAGATTACCTTTGGTTCAAAGTTTGGACCAAAAGTTTTGGATCAAGCGTCTTGATTACCTAGAATAAGGATGCGTTTATGCAACCACTACATCACCACACTAGGAATTTCAACCGATGAAATAGAAATAATATGAAAAATACACTTAAAAAAATGTTTTCATTACTTTTAGATAATTTTGTGTTAGTCGTAATTTAGTAGATACCTAAGTAATTAACACATTTTCTTGTGGACCCAAATTAACGCCCTATCTATAATTTTTTTTAGAGTTATAGTACCTACGCTTAAGATCCTTTATTCAGTGTGGTGTAAGGCTAATTTTCTTAAGGTCGATGCAAGCATAATTATCACTAACTAGACTAAACTAAATTATAATTAACTGAAATTAAGAAAATTAAAAAACATAACCTCAAATTCTATAATAAATTTTCCGTGGTATGCTATTTGGCCGAGGCGTAGCCTAGGCCAAATTAGCATCTCGAGATTTGGAAATGTAATTTTCTTATGTGGTTAGAACAGAATTTTATTCACAAGCATAAATAAATAACAAATTACCTCGTACTTAGTGATAATTATGCCTGAATCGACCTTTAGTTAAAAAGTTGAATAAGCGCATCTTATATGAATTGGTATTCTTAATTTAAATGTCATGAATTATTGTATTAGCGGGCTCTTGGTTGGGGCCTTATGGGGGTCATCGATAAATTATGTCACGAAAATTTCGGTTATTTATAGCCCCTTCGTTGTGCTAAAATGAGATTTCTTAATAACTAAGTTAGTTTGTTTGTTGTTCATATTAAAAAAAAAAAATTACGTATTGTTACGCTAAGCTATATTTTAGTGCCGATATCATTTATTGATGGCCCCTTAAATTAATTAAAATTAATTTTAACTACAATAACTAAATTATGAAGCGACTATGGGTCAAGTTAAGTTTTAAGTTTTTATTTTTTCTATAAATACTTGGAGGGTACCTGCGAAAAACGATCAGTCACATTGTGCATAAGGTTGATTATATAAAATTAAGAGAAACAATTAAAGCTTTTTAAAATAATTGTACTTTTTGTAAAGAGGTATGTACTTAAATAAAAAATAAATAAATCTAGTTTTAAAAATCTACCTTATGAAAAATGTTACTTTGATCTATATCCCCCATCCTCCATTTTTTTAATACGTATATTGTACCTATATCTCCAGATGGAGTACAAAGGTCGGATATCCAAAATACGCGTTTAGAAAAAAAAAACAATAAACTATATATTTTTCACTTTCAAAAAAGTTACAGAGTTAGAAATTATACAAAGTTTTAATTTAATGTTTATTTTTTCTATTTAAACTTGTTTTTTTACAGGTAGATATAACTATTTTTTTGGACATCCGAGCTTTGTACTCCGGAGTTAGTCTTTTTTCTATATTTTATGTTTATAGTTGGAACCCTGACCCTATGATTTTGTTGTTCAAGTTAATATTATATCCTAATATGCCATTTTTTACTTTTATATAAAAATTTCCCTAAAACTAAAATTCCTTCATATAACAGTTATGAATATAATCAATATATTTTTGTACTTTAGACAGATGGGCAAGAATAACTTAATGATTAGATTGAAATTACTTGATCATAATAATTTACTTAACTATTTTTTTTTGTTAACTGATTAACTTAAGTTTAATTCTACTTCTATACAGGGCATCCCAGAATGTTTCCAAAATCTCTCAGGGGTGATTGTATCTTGTCAAAATAATGCTAAAAGTTCATATAAAATTTTTGGCTACTCTGAGATATTTGCACCCCAAGATGAAATAGAAAAATCATATTTTTTTGGATAAATTTTTTACTTTTTAATATTTTTAAAAAATTTTTCAGGGTTGTTTGAGCAAATTAATGCGCATTTCAAAAATTATCAGAAAAGTCAGGGGCGGACAATACTCTAAAAAAAATAGTTAAAAAATATTGAAAAGTAAAAAAGTTGTCCAAAAAATATGATTTTTCTATTTCATCTTTGGGGGAAAATATCTCAGAGTAGGGGGGCCTTAGCCAAAAATTTATATGAACTTGTGGCATTATTTTGATGAGATCTGATTACCCCTAAGAGATTTTGGAAATATTCTGGGGCAGCCTGTATATCAATATTATAAGTAATAATAAAAAAATAGAATTTTGAAGGATGATTACTTTAATGACTACTTCTGTCTTTTATGTCATTTATAGATCCAATGAAATACGATCTGACCAACTTCAAGTTTATTATTACTTTTAAATTTTATTTATTTATACATATATTTAAAATTAGAGTTAATGAATTAACTAAGAAATAATTATGTAAATAATAGGTAATTGTAACCATGAAGTACTCGTTGCCTAACTCCGGTAGATAGTGACTGAATATGAAGTTTTGGTTCTGTTTTTGTTAATAATTCTAGTTAAATTTACCACAAAATTAGAAGTTTTGTTTTTTTCGTTAATATTTGTGGTAAAATTGACTAAAAAAATCCGATAAGGTTTGAATCTAGAGCAGGCTTTTATATAAAACATTCTGGTTCAGTTTTTTTTCAAGATCTATGAATAGTATCATACCAGAACTTTCTATGTTAAATTGAAATTTTGCTTAAAGCCAAGATAATTTTTTTTTTAAGGTATTTATTAAAAAAGTTAATCTTTTCTTGTTCTGTTTTAGTCACTTGTTTTTATATACGAATATATTCATTACTGTATATATTCTTCCTAACCAATAATTTTTACATTATCTTGTACATAATTCAGATTACTTTAAAATGCTAATGAACTTAATTGTATTTTTTATTAGAGTATAATAATATAAGTTAAAAAATACCATACGCCCCCCTTCCTTTAAGTTTTGAACTGTTCAAAATATCAATTTAAATTTGGATCAGGTTAATAATGTAACCCAATTTTTTTTTTTGATACATGTTGTAACTCTAATTATTTTCTGGTACATATTTAATATTTTTAAGGGGCACAATGGAGGAATGGAAAGGAATGAGCGTGAAACATCTTTTTAAATTTCATAGAAGTTCTCTATTTGGCCGAAAAATAAAAGAGGTTATGTTATTTAATAATTTTAAGTGGATATCTAAAGCAGTTCAAAAGTTAAAGGGGTGCTGACTTTAGACACGCACTGTATAATAACTTAATATGTATTTGGACTAAACTTGGCTTGGTTTAGAGGTAGTAAAGTTGTTTAATTCTTTTGTTTTTTAAATTTTTATTATAAACTGTATTTCACCTATGGCCCATGTGTTATGAGCCCATTTTGGTAAAATGGAAGCACAATATTATTGAAAAAAAAATCTTTTTCTAATATTTTTTTTATGAAATAATTTTACTATTATTTTTTAGAAAAAAATAAAACTAATTACAAAAAAAAATAATTTTTGGGTAGATTTCAACAACGGGTGTTTCCGCCCGTAATATGTATTTATAATATTATACTCTGTTTTATTGCTATGATCCCCATTTAACATTAACACATTTAAAGTTACAATTATACTGGGTCAGTTTCATTTTTGTCCACCCCTAAAATTAAGACTATTTTTCATTCGATAAAAACGAAACTTTGGTGATTTATATAATTTTACATTGACCACAGAATTTTATTTGGAAAATTCCCTGACATTTCCCTGATTTTGAAAAATTTTCCCTGACAAATTTTTATATTTTTCCCTGACTTTTTTAGTTTTAGGTTGAAAAATATATGAAAAAAAAAGGGATTAAACAAAAAAAAATAAAATTCCAGGTTTTTCAATAAAATTCCCTGATTTTTCATTTATTTAAATAACATTCCCTGATATTTCCCTGAAACATTAAATTCCCTGACATTTCCCTGACATGTGGCCACCCTGATTGACGAAACTTTGGTGATTTATATAATTTTACATTGGCTATAAAATGGCGGACTTATTTTTTTGTTTCAGTTCCGGTTTCGCCGGAAATTACCTCAACTTTTGATTTTTAGACACCCTGTACCTATATTTTTACATATTTTAATTCGGAATTAAATTCTGAGTACAACCATGTACCATTTATCAATTTTTGACAGAACATACAATTTTTTATTTTGATTTTAATTTTAAATCTAGTTAGCTTTAAAATATGCAAAATTATTCTTGTCTTAGTAATTTTCTTAGAAAAAATATGAAACAATGTATTATTTAATCATTAACCAATTTGGAGATCTTAAAAACTAGGCAAATCATTTTTTTCAATAAAACTATTTTTTTTAATGGCCCCGTAGTACAATTAAATCACATAAAGTTTATTAAAAAATGACATGTTCTGTCAAAAATTGACAAATGATGCATGGTTGTACTCAAAATCTAATACTGAATCAAAACATGTAAAAATATACAGGGTGTTTTATTAAAAAATCAAAAGTTGAGGTCATTTCCAGCGAAACCAGAAGTGAAGCAAAAAAAAATAAATCTGCCATTTTACAGCCAATGTCAAATTGTATAAATCATAAAATTTTCGTTTTTGTCAAATAAAAATTTATCTTAATTTTAGGGGTGGACCTAAATGAAACTCACCCGGTATACTATATTCAATTTCAAGATGATTTGAAATTAGGCGCCATCCACAGGTTTGCTTAATCATGAGATTTAAGGCATAAACCTGCGTATAAGACATATTATGGCACATCAAGCCAATCACGGCAAGCTTATGCGTTATGTCTTATGATTATATGCGATAGCTATTCTATCGGATTAATGGTGCTTTGGCCAATAGTAATGCATCATCTTGTAAATGAAAATAGTTAAGCAATAACAACTTATATTTAAGCCATTTAAGTACCTACTCTTATTTAAATAACCCATAATTTTTTTAATCATTTTTCTAATCACAGTTTATCATGAGCTACTCCAAAAAAGTTATTGCACATGTTTATAAAAAAAACTATTATTCGCAAAAACCTGATCTACATAAAATAGAAATAGATAGGTACGGGCCAAGCAAAAAAGGTTGGGGGCAAGACACAAAATTTTGTCATGTGGCTGAAAAATTTGCTGCCAACTCGTCTAAAATTTATCAATGTACCAGTTTTTTCGCCCTCTTTCCAATAAAATTAATTACTAAAAAAACTGATGACTAAAAAAAACAAAATTACCATCTCGTCTAAAATTTGGCAACTGCCGCAAGTTTTTTCTCCCTCCAATAAAACTGATGACAAAGAAAAACATCACTTTTAAAATTTTCCTCGTCACTATAAATTTTGTAAACTGTGTAGATTTGCGAAAAAGGGAATTTATTAAAATGTTTCAAATTTTGCCAACTCGAACCTAAATTTGTCAACTTGGAAAATTATTGGGGGGCAGGCTATAACATTTTTACAAGTTAGTCTATTTTCACCCCCATTCTTTAGTGTATTTTAATAGGCGAGAACCAAATAAGCTGAGGTACCAAATATTCTTCACAAGTGAGTAAAAATGTGTGAAATTAGCTTCATTAATGACTTTTTTATGCCTTGGTATAAAAATCAACATAGAGAAGAAAAAAACTGTGTTTATTGCTTAGTGAATAATTTTTTAAAGAAATTACTTTTTTAAGCTTATAACTAACTATAACTAGTATGCAGATCAGCTTTAAGAGAAGAAGAGAAAAATAATACTTAAGGTTATTTTGTATAAATAACTTTAAACTGATACCTTTTTCATTCACATTAATTTGTTGTGCGTTTTTGTACAATTTTAAAAGTAGGTTTCTAATCTGTGAAGAAATGTTCTTATATAAACTTAAAGTAAAATAAAATAGGGCTCACGCGTATTCCTTTACATGTTGTTAAACAAGAATCTACCTACTATAGTATTTTTTATAAATATTGGAGGGAATTTGAATTTATTGTTAATTTATTATTCCAAACAACTTTATCTTATCAATCGAATATTTTTTTCACAGCAAAAAAAAAAGAATGAATCTTCCTATTAGTACAAGCCTTTATTAGGTTAGCAGATAATTTATAAACCTTTTTTTTAACTTTAAAAAAGGTTCTGTTTGAAACTAATCGTAGAAGAAAAAGCTTGTGAGTGGTAAAAGCTTTATACGAACTTAATGAATATATTTAAACAAAACGTTAAGCTTAACAAGGTCGAATGAAACAAACTTTTGGCAAACTTCATTCCCAGTAATAGCTAGTCAAGAAAAAGATAAATTAACTATTCCAATAAAGAATCTGGTAAAGCCATTTCACTGAAATATGGTCTTTTTTTTTTAATGTAATCTAATTTTAATGATAATATATATGTATGAGCCCTATTCACTATTTTAAATTGTGTATGGGTTTTTAATTCAATTTCCTTGTTTTTTTAGTAAAACTAAATATTATTTCTTTATGTAAATTACAAAACTAGTTAAATAAATTCTATTTCTCTTTGAAGTTGTTTTTATTGGAAAAAGTAAAAAATACTACCAATTTCTGCTTTATTCTATTGATTGTTCAAAATAATACCTTATGGAACATTTAAAGAATTAGAATATATTTTAGTGTTTAGTTTTGATAATTCTTATTTATTTTAACAGATGTAACTATATTTTAAAACTTTCGAAAAATAATAATTTAAATTTACATAAATAAAATTTATATTTTTCGCGGTAGATATTTATTAGTTCGAAAATTATTTTCACCGTCCATTATTTTTTAAATAACTTTTTTACCAACAAATGCCTTTCATGCAAAACGTCAATTTATTAGGTTTAGAATATTAACTTGTGCGTATTAAGTATTATAATGTAAATAAATTTATTTACCATCAGTTTAAGTGATTTTTTCTCAATAATGTTTTTTTTGAACTTGAAGTTAATCGCTTAATAAACTTAAATGATGTTAAAATATTTTAGAAGTTTTTTATATTAATGGAGATTTAGCGAGTAAAGCTAGTTCTGATGCTAAATTATTGCCTATAGCTTATTTTATAGTTTAGTATGATATCTTATCGATTAATATTTTTAATAATTTTTTTGTAATTTAAATTAATTATAACGTAGTAATAAGATTAACAGTCTTATCTCAAATATTAGGTCTAAAATGACAAAAACCTTATTACTATATTATGATTAATATTTTTACAGATGACAAGGCGCAGCTGAAATTTTGTTTATTACAAAAAAAAAATTGTTTTTAAATTAAAATTTAAAGTCCAAATGCCTAATGAAACTTATTTTAAAATTTAAGAATGGGTTTTCTGCTTTATACGCTAAATCCTCCTGAATCTGTGTCTATATGTAATTAGCATGTTTTTAGTTTTAAATTTGGTAAACCGGGTTAAAATATAAAATTAAATATTTAATTCTAGGGCGGACGTTGATCATTTATAACTATTTTTATTACTATTTAAATCTTATCAAAATTGAACACTTCGTAAGTTTTTCTACAGTTTTTGACTATTTTTTTTTGTTAAATACAATATTGTATTTGGACAATAATTTAGGTATTAATTTCTTCGGTGTAGTTGAAATAATATTTGGTTTAATGATTTGGCAAATCCTGCCACCCCTGAGTAATACACACAAACGTTAAACAAAAAAATGCCGAAAAGTAAAGGTAATGTCTTTTAAACATTATCTAAATAGGTACATTAAATTTTTGGAAAAAAAATTAAAAAAAATGCAATATTTAAAACATATATTTATACTCGTTTCTAATGGTTTAACATTTATTAACAAATTATAAGTTTTTTAAATTTTAGCAATATTTTTTGAAAAATCCAAAAGAATTTTTAAATAATAATTTATGATATGTTATGATGCTAAGGTAGTCGACATAGTCGCTGTAAAATCGCAAATTTGAATACTACCTAATAATAATTTTGAATTTTAATTAGTTAAATAAATCGGATTTCTCATTTAAAACGATACACCGATTTTTTTGTTAATGCCGAAACAGGTCTATTTTTTTTTAATTATTTCGAGCTATTTCCCCTTAATAATTATCTAAATATATATCTAAAACAGAAAATACATTAAAACGTTTTTTTTTATTAATAATTTCTTAACCAGTACATCTAGAAATAGCACCTATTTTTTGTTTTAAATATTTATTAATATACTTGTTGGGGTAAAATGGCTCAAAATAATGATAATATAAATGATATATGCCCCAATTAATTCTAGATTTTATATATAATCAATATTCCCTTTCTTGTAGGAACACCCCTCATTTTTTTTGACAATCACCACTACTTTAAAACTATTAATAATATTTTAGAACAGTTAGTGTGTTAATAAGAATTCGACAAAAAAAAAGGAAAAGAAAGTTGAATCCAGAAATTCCAAACCGTTTTCTTACAGCAAGAGCTTCTCCTTTTTTTTTAATGTTAATGTTTTTCCTGTAAAATACAGATTTTTGAGATACGCCCCTTTGTATGCAAGGCAACGATATATATATAAAAAAATAAAAAATGTAATTTTACAATATATAGAAAATTTAAGCTTTGTATAAAAAAAATGTTATTGTCAACAGTAATATCCCTAGTGGAAGTCAATTATTAATAATTCAAGTTGCACAAAGGATATTTTGATAGACTATTTCTTAATAAAAGGTGAAAATTGCACTAGTGTAAATTGTACTTGAAAAACAGTCTATAAAACCTATTTCTGAAAAAAAATCCTCATAAAAGCTACTGTTTTAATGCGGGTATTGATATTAGCCATTTCACTAAATAATTTTAGAATTTATCCAAAATATTTCCAAAAATTTAAATAATTAAATACATTATTATTAACCGTTTTGTAGACAATTTTAAAATCTTTCTAATTATTCATTTATTTTTTCATTTAAAAAATTAAAGAAATGTTCCTACATTATTCCTAAAATTATTACCCTAAAAATAAAAATAGATTCAAGGCATAATTTTTTACTTGATATTTTAAGAGTTATTCTGGGCATTTCGTTTTAATTGGGAAAACCGGTATATATTATTTCATATCTTTTATAAAATTATATTTTTCTTTATTTTAAGATAAAGTAAATAAATTAAAATCAAAATATTAATTTTGTTCTTTTTTTGTTTATTAAATAGTTGGAAAAAAAATAGAAATATTTAAAATTTACTTAATTTAATCTTTTTAATCACGGGCCGGCCGTGTTAAGAGTAAAAAGGCAAAATTATTTAAATTTTAAATATAAACAAAACAAATATTATTTAATAATCATTAAAATCACACTATTAAAAATTAATAAAAATTATATATTTGTAATTATAAGTTTTATGATAAAATTTAAAATTATTTTGCAAAATGAATATGTTTTTGAATTATTTATTGTCTAAAATATCAAAAATTTACATTTTAAACAGTAAGTAAAGGTAAATAAAAATTGCATTTGATCTTAAGTTTGATAAATTTTATTATGTCTTTCTAATATTTATTAAAAAACATTTGTTTTGTTTTCAAAAACAATACATTCAACTTTTTGGGATAAATTTATAAAAGATATTTTCCACAATTTAGAGTTATTTGTTAAAATTTAAAAAATTAAATTTTGTAATTTTAGATTGACTAGATTTTTTTAGTTTTTAAGTAGAAGTCGTTAGTTTTAGGACTGCCCCACTAAGGAAAATAGTTATATCTGACACAAATGATCTAATAACCAGGCAAGATTATTCACAATTGAATCAACATTCCTGGTTATTACACAAATATTATTTTCAGATAGGACATTTTTCTTTTTTTGGGAAGTAAATTGGGTATGACATCAAACAAACTAAATAAAATTATTAAATGCGTCATAAGCAAAAAATAATAATAATAATACTGTAAATTATAAAAAAGTAATGCTCCATGCACTGAGAATTTGTCACCGTATTAAAAACTGAACGATTTTGTATATGTGACCCTGCACAAAGAACCCCGGTTACGTATAACTTTCTTTTTTCGGATTCTTATGCAAATAAGTTTTTTTCTAACTAAAGTTGCTTAGAGTTTCATATATACAAAATCGTTTATTAATACATATTAATAACAAATTCCCATTGAAGAAATTGATTTTTTTGACGCAGGTAAAACTTTTAAATACTTTTAAACACAACCTTATATAATGATATAATTTAACCTAATAATAAAGATAATTTAATCAGTTTTTGATGGTAAAAGAGGTATAGTTGTTGAATGTTTTTTTATGCATATTAACCTGATATACCCATAAACTCATATGTGATCCATATATAAATATAAAGCATATATTATATGATTCATGTATGATAATCTAATTTTTTTCCAAATACCTGCTATCAAAAAACTCAATATTTCCTTGCTAAATGCAATTGGTGTAAAACTGGAACACTTACTGACCGTTATCATATTCAATAATACAACGGAGCTAGACGATACGATGTTATTAGATATCACCTGTGATATCATGTGATATCGATTAATATGTGATTCTAATAATACATTGTATTGTCTAACTCCATTATGTTACTAAATACGAAAACGGTCTCTGAATTGAGATGGGATTTTTTGAAAATTTAGCATGCTCGGAATGGGTTGGTGTTGTATAATTTTTGTATAAATAGGTAGATTATGTTTTTGAGATTCCCACCTCTAGCTAAAATTTGTGCTAATTTTCAGTTAAAACAAAAGTGTATTGCAACCTAAGGTTGTGCATCTAAAACAACTAAAAGACATTTGTAACAACGAAATTTTCATACTTAGATTAGATTAGATTAGATTTTTTTATTATAAGAAACAGTTTTACAGATGACATGTGATGTAGTTATACAGGGTCTGCCAAATATATGGAATATATTTTCCAAACCTATCATTAAAAAACATAATCCTTTGGAATGTCAATTTTCAATTTTAAAGGTACAAGTATTTTCTTAAAAATATATATTTTAATTTAAACCTCTAACGCACAGCCAGACGAACTAGTTTATTTAAACAGGTTAATCATGTTTACATACAGTTTCATAAATTCCCAAACAGTCCCTATAGATTTTATACTTTTTTAACCTAGTTTGATAATTTTCCTTTTTGTGAAAATCTTCAAATTATCTTTGATTGTAAGGGTCTAAAAAGTATAACTTTTTTAGAGCACTAAATCTGTTTTTTGATCAAGTTTGGCGCAAAGATGGTCCCGGTTTTGACCCATCAGATTTTATTTCTAAGATATCCCTAAAAAAAATTTTGGGTTAATGCATTAGATGACTCCTCAAATCGAAAAAATATTTCATGTGCAAATAATTACGAATCACATGATATGATATCTCAAAAACAACTGGTAGGTCATATTCGTAATAAGCACCCCAAACGTACAAAAAAACAGCTTTAAAATATACTCCAAAAAAAATAATATTGTTGTTTTTTCTTATAATACAAATAAATACTAAAAAAAATAATCATATTGTTTTTAAATACTTAAATCTAAACTTTTGTTATTATAAATATATGGATTGTCAGTAGAAACTGCAGTCAAACTTTAAATACTTATATTATCTACTAAATGTTTTAATTTTTAATGATTATTACCTAATTATTTTTAAATAAATTTTAATTATTATGTTTTTTTTTGAAAACTCATTAAATTTGTAATGGGTTCTATTTCGAGAATTTCTATTAAAACGTTGATCATAATAATAATAATAATAATAATAATAATAATAATAATAATAATAATAATAAGAATAATAATAATAATAAGAATTATTATTATTATTATTATTATTATTATAATAATAAGAATTATTATTATTATTATTATTATTATTATTATTATTATTAACTAAGAAGATATCCATAAAATACGTCAATCATATAGGGGATATTGTCCCCCAGGGATATGCTACATAAAGGATAGGAAAACAATATGAAAAAGAATGAAATGGGGAAGAAGGAGTCCAAAATTGGCAAAGTTTAAATGGCGTATTTATTGGACACCCCTTGATGTGTTTTAAAAAGTTTTACTAATGAATGTAAATTATTAACCAAATACTTCGCTATACATTTGTAGATTTTCATAGAAAAACTGCAGTCAAATTTTAAACGCTAAAATGTTCCCAGTTGGTTTTAGTTTTTTCTTAATTACTTTTTCTTGAAAAATCTTTAAATTTTTAATGTGTTTCTCTATAAATTTTTAAAAAGTTTGATTAAATAATGTTGATTATAAACTAAACAGCTTTTATAACAATTCAGTTATTAATCAAAACTTTTCTTAAATCACCATAACTTTTTATAATTTTAAAATTTTGTTGGAAATCACAAAAAAAAATAAAGCCAAACTTAAATATCTAACATTCTTTAAAATATGATTGTATTATTGGATGCTTTTCTGTTTAAAAAGTTTTATGGATGAACTATGAACCTATCCGTAAAATACGTGAATCGTTTAGAAGGGGGGTCGCCGCGGCTTTTGAGTATACGAAAAATGGAAAAAAGGCGAAAAAATGTGTCACAGGAAGGGCCAATCCATAAAATACGTTAATTATAGAAGCAGGGCCCTGCAGGTCGACATTTGTGTGAAAAGCTATAAGTAACGGATAGAAAAAAAGGTGAGAGCACATCGGGGGGAGGGTACGAAATTCGAAAATTTTGTGTAACGTATTTTATGGACAGCCCAGGGGCTTATATTCTTTAAATATTAAATGTATTTTTTTCACTACTAGCTTTAGAAGTTGCCAACATTTAACTAGTTTTAAATTCAAAAAATTATTTTTTCTTCACTTTACTCAAGCTATTGCTGTTTTATTGTCCAATTTTCCCTAATTAAACTCAAGAAAATAGCTTGTAAGTAATATTTGTTTACTTATAACAAAAATATAATAATATATAATACTAATATATAATTTTGAGTTATTAATATCAATAAAAAGCTAAATATTATAATGAGAAAAAAAGAACCTGATTTTTTAAACGTCATTTCAAATTATTTATTCGGCTACTTAACTTTTATGAAAATTTAAACTAAAAGTATTCCTTTTAATATTTTCCTGTATTATCTGAAGAAAACTAGTTAGTGTTATAACACTAACGTTAGTAGTAAAAAATATATAATTTAAACCACGGTAGAGAAGACTGTTATATATTCCCGCACTCTTATATCCCTCGATTCTATGCATCTCGGGATATAACCTTGTTAATATTATTACTATTTCTATTGATTTTAAAAATTTTGATTAAGGAATGTCAATTATTAACTAAATAACTCAATTCAATAATCAATAATTTTGAATCAACCTTTTTAAACAAAATTTTCCAAAAAAGGAGATTTTATATGCCTGAAAAGTACCCATTAAATGGTTTAGTTTCAGATTTTATTAACTACTTTTAAATATTTTTCCTTATTCTTTAAAATTTTCAATGCATTAATTAATGATTAACACTTTAATTAATAGTCAAAAATTATAAATTTATTTTTTTTTTGAAATCTAGATTTTTTCAAGAAAAAATAGCAAATATGAACATTATACACAAAAGTTTTAGACCTTTACAAAAGAGTTTATAATTAATCACGGACTACTCTGATATTAAAATAAAAAATTGGGATACCTAAAATACAGTGGATTAAATACACAAATATTGTTTTTGCACTAAACTACAATTAAAAAGAAAAATCGACCTGTGATAGATTTTTTGATAATAATAGGTTAAAAAACATATTCTATATTTAACACATTTTCCGAACCGTGAACTTGGAACTCAATTCGTGTATAATTCCAAAAAAAAAAAAATTTTTATCAAAATGATAGACACAGCCTTTCAATCAATGGTTTTTTAAATAGTTAAAAGATAATTAAAATATTTTTAGCTACACTAGTAGTCATAAGTGTTGAAACATACACAGTTAATAATTAGATAATACAAAAAATATTTTTCCTGATTTTTAGAATTGTTTGAAAATAATATTTACACAATACATCACAAAATGTAATTTTTTGCATAATTTCGGGACTATTGTTAGTTTATGTTTCTAAACTTAGAGCTGATACAGTAATTTTTTTTTATAATTTAGTAAAAAGCTTTTTGATTTTGTGTAATTAACGGAAAAGTAAATTAACTGGAAAGGTTAGAAAAAGAAGTTAACATTCCAAAAACAAAGGAACGAACTCGTTATATGTTTTCTTAATAATACTGTAAAAAGGTTTAAATATATACCAGTTATAAGTTCTGTAACTTATCAGCGTATCTTTAAAAAAATTAAGGACAATTTTAAGAAAAAAGTATAAAAATTTATAACACTTGAACACTTTCAAACTAATATTATCTTTTAGACAGTTGACTTACATGTTAATTAAAAACGTGTGTCTTTAAGATTTTAGTATATAACTTTTAAAAAGAGGATTTTAAATTTGGCATAGTTATTTCTTAGAATGTAGCTGATTGTCAATAAAATTTAAATTATTTATGTATCTGGTGGTCAAAAGTTATTCTTATACTTCTCCCTTAAACATGTCCTATTAGCAAGATATTTACTACTAGTAAATTAACTCTATAAGGGTTTATAAGCTGTTTTTAAAATCGTTCTAAAAAACGTTTTTAATTAATTGTGTATTTACAAATTTATATAAAGGTACATGATATGGTGAAGTTTTAATATATGAATAGATATTTGAAAATGTTAATATATATATATATATATATTGAAGAAAATTTCGTTGTTAAAATGTTAATTTTGATAAATGAATGATCACACTGGATTTTGGGGAGAAATACTAAATGTAGGATAAAGTATAAGAACTCCCTCTTATAACACACGGTAAAAAAACTAAGATTTTAAAATTTGTGCTTGAAAATTAACTTTACAAAAATATAATAAAGATATATATTTTATATATAATTAATATTGTTACTCTTTACCTTATTTATCATCACAAGTTTAAGTCTGGGCTAAATTTGATAATATATGAAGGAATTTTTTTAATAATATAATATATAGATTTGTGTTATTTTGGAATTTTGGTCAGATTTACTCTAAGAATGATGCTTCTAACTGTGGAATATGGTTCAGATCGTTATTCTCGTTACTCCAGTAAAAATATGGAGGTCCCTCACTCGAACAATACTTCATGTCTAGAGGTTTTCCATTTTCAACATAGTACATAATATAAAAGTTGCACATCTCGTCAGCATTTGTTGGTCTAAAAAAGGCAGGACACATGAAATCTTCTGGGAAAAACTGACCAATAGAAGCTAGAGCAATGGTCTAGTAGACCATACAAGGTTGCACCATAGTTCAATCATCAATTTATTGTAGTATTCTTAGTTTGCAAAGCTAGTCTTACATTAAATA
Organism: Brachypterus glaber; assembly: GCA_958510825.1. NCBI lineage: Eukaryota > Metazoa > Arthropoda > Insecta > Coleoptera > Kateretidae > Brachypterus > Brachypterus glaber. The sequence goes on along the minus strand of OY294054.1, from coordinate 17,909,263 downwards.
ATTTAGGGGATATCCAAATTTATATCAAGACGGAATTCGCTGAACCACATTTATTTCAAATAATATACAATATAAAATACAGAAAAAAAAAAGGAAACTTTTAAACCCTATCAAACCATTTTCAGAATAAACAGTCTATTCTGATTGAAAATTGGGCCAAAAGGTTAAACAATATGGGTCAGGGTCGTATCTATGAGATAGTACATCACGTGCTAAAATCAATGATGCATTCCCAATTTTCACTATGCTTTAGAAATATATGCAACTTTGTTCCCTTAAAAATGCAGCTGCTTTCCACAAGAATGATTTATTTTAATGCTGGATTTTGAAAATATTGTTTTTTTTTTAATTTTTAAATTGATGATTGAATATGAATAAATTAGAAAGAAAAATACTTGCCAAGGGGCAATTAAAATTTCAGGAAGAATTTGTTCCGCGACTCGATCCTCCTAATAAGCTATAGTAAGGAAGATAGCAATACAGCCGATTCTTATAGAAGCGGCCATAAAACCACAGAAATATCGACTGTATTGTTATCTCGACATACTTCGTTTCCGCTAAGAAGAATAGAACTGGAATTTGAACCAAAGACTTAAGTACCTAGAGCAATTTTTAAAATATTTTTAGTTTTATTTTAAAGAGTCTTATGTAGCCTTGCAATGTCGATTAAAAAAAGACATTATTAAGACACTATTTGTTGTATTATTGTAAAAAGAGTAACATTTTATTAATTTATTTTAAGAATAGTTACTCTAAACCTAATTTATTGATTGAAAACTGCCTATTTTATTCTGTTTCTCAATAAAATCCCAGTTTTAGTCATTTTATCGTCTTATTATTGTTCATATTTTGCTCAGTCGACAGAAAAACTTTACCACGGGTATCTTTAGATAGGTGATGAAACTTCTTAAAACAGTGATTTCATTTAAAAGTAGAATAAATATTCATATTTTAATAAATAACTTATTTTAAGAATAAATTTGTTTTAAATATATGTTTTTAAAACTTTACTGTTTCTTGAAGAATAAATTAAGTTGGTGTCGCTACACTATCTTTTACAAAATACTATTATTTTTTAGCAACATAAGAAATTTTAAATAAAAATAGAATTTTTGATATTGCTTTTGTTTTTAGTCAAGTACTCAAGTCTCCATATACAAATAGGCATTGTTTATTGCACAATAAAATGGTGCAGACATTGAACTATCTTTAACTTACCCAACTTGTGTGCTGCGATCTCTTAATGTTGCGTCCATTGTACATCTGGCGGCCTGCAAGAAATTTTATTTATTGAAAACTTTTACCGTTAGTAAATTTTATTTTAAATGGTGCTCAAGTTTTAGCGTTTTCAGAAAACCTCTAAAGAGAAAGATAAAATAAAGTTTCCTATTTTTGATTTGAGGCATGTTTAGAATGGCAAATTAGACAGACGACCTTGGCTTATGATTTGGTTCTTGCCATTTTAAATTTACGTAAAAAAGTAATAATCAAAAAGTTTAATAAAAACCTATATCGCTTTACTAAATTTAAAGTTTTTTAAAAGCAAAAATTTATTGCGTGCTCTTTTACAATAGTCACATAAGGTTAAGCGCCAAGAGCCTTTCTTCCAAGCCAGGATATTTGCCAAAAATTACCTACATATACATACGTCACATAAAAGTCGCTATAAATAACCTGGAATCAGTAAAAGTTACTGCTGGACACACACGCTTCCATATCAAACTACACGAAAGTAGGATAAAAGCCCAGCAGACACCGGTGTCTTTCATGGCACTTAATCTGTTGACGGCATATTCTTAGTACTTTGTTTTGGGAGAACTGAAATTTGGAAGAAAGAGTTCTGTTAAAGGTGACATTATTTCAAGCTGGTGCTCTGTAAAGTACTGGATTGAGAATTTGATTGTAGAGATGTTTTTATACATAGATGATTTTTTCTACCTAGTAGGGGTTATAGTTTGGAGAGACGGTCGTTGGCAGTTTGGAGGGTCTTTTTGGCATATTGATTTCGAGGTTTTTGGATAGGGTAATGCCTAGATATTTAACATGGTTTTCCCATTAATGTCTTTGTCATTTATCTGGATAGCTTGCTTTTACTCGTATTGACTGCATAAGCCCCGATATTTGGAGAAGCCATGCGAATAAAATCTCGATCTATATGAAGAAAAATGCTATCGTATTTAAAAAAAGTAAAGCAATAATTATTTAGTACCATGTATCGATTTTACTAAATATATAGCAGTAAATGGAATAAATACTGGATACAAAAACATGTTGTCAAACATTTTACTAGCAGATTTTCTCTTCATTAAAAAATGCAAAATTTAGGAAGTAGATTTTAAAACCAATATAACTTAAATTTAATTTTCTTACCAAGCGGTCTCCCTGTTTAATTTTAGTTTGGTCGAATACGGGGTAGAACATCTGAGGTGTCATTGGGTTACGTTTGCCAATCAATGTCCAATGGTCCACACCATTCTGGTCGCGTCGCACGCTGTAACCAGACACGGCCCTACCTGAAAAATTTGGTTATACTTAAAAAACCTAACGCAACATTTTGAAATTTTAAACTCCCCCTTCCCCATGCAAGGTTTCGTAACGCTGACACCCCCCCCCCCAATAAATACGTAACGCAAGCAGCTAATTCTCTAAAAATAAAAAATAGCCTAATGTAACTTTACATCAGCCCCTCTTTCCGCACTACCCCCCAATGTGGTCCCCCCACCCCCCTAAGTGCGTTACGTTTTTTAAGGACGGCCCCTAACATAATAGCTTTTTAGCAAATATTAAAATATATTTATGTACAAATAATTCAATACAAGTATACACTGTCAGAAATGCAGTAATATCGACATTCGATTTTTACATAAGTGGTCACAGAAATCTAGACTGTATTGTTATCTCGACTTACTGCGTTTCTGCGGAGAATGATGGAATAATAACAAATATTTACCATTTTAAAGAGTATTAATATTTATTGATCCGAGATTTAAATTTTAACTTTTGTTTAAAAAAATAAAATAAATTAAAAAATGGAAGAAGTTCTTACACCTAGGAGAGATTTATATTTTAAAGAGCGAATTCATCGTTGGAAATTGTAAAATGAATTTGGACAATTTAGACTTGGAATATTTAGATTTTGAAGATGAAGTTTTGGGAATATTTAGAATTTCGAATAGGTCACGAGAAAACATGCCATCAGATTTTGAAAATGACACTATTTTAATTAATTTGGAAACTTTTAAATTTTTGGAAGCTTCACAAGAAAAAATGTTCCATTAAATATTGTGCAACATGATGTAGTCTATTGATTGATTTTAAACTAAGACGCAAAAATATGAAAATCTTTTAAAAAAGTGAAGTAATTTTTACTAAAAATTCACAAAACACTGTTTAATTGATTCGATTTAATTTGTTTAGTTTAAAGCACTATTTATTTAAGATAACTGTTTGATTTTTAATTAGTTGGCAGAAGCAATTTGAAATACGTGTTGATGCTGCTCTATCAAAATACAAACTCAGAGTAGGATGCAATTGTGCAGCAGCAATATCGATTGGAAGAGAAAGATAGAGCATCCTAACTGCGTAGGTTAAAATCCAGGTTTTCTACGTATTTGTTTGTTGAAAATCCGAATGAAATTTCTGGAAATTATTCCCATGACAACAAGATATACCCGGGAGATATTTTAAGAATTCATGGAAAATTTTATAATTATTATGCATTACACAGGCCCACAAAAAGTGGCTTTTCCAAAATGTTGAAAATTTTCAAAATGGGAAAGCAATAAAGTCAATTACTATTAAACAGACTAAATATTTGATATTTTTGTGTGCGCTGAAAACGAGTGAAAAGCCCGACAGGGGCACAACCAGGTCCAAATTTTGGGGGTAGCCCCCTATATATATGTATATGTAAAAACATATGCGTAATTTTACTTTTATAGTTTGATTTGGGGGGGGCTTAGCAAAAATTGGGGGGCTAAGCCTCCCCAAGTCCCCCTAGTTACGCCTATGACGCTCGCTGACCCCATAACTGCAAAAAAGAATACTGGACGAGCTAGCTGGATGTCTTCTAGCGCCTAAACTATTAAATTTTGGAAGTTGTGCCCAAAGTCAAATATTATAACATATCCAACATTCAGCCAAATAGGACCAAAACGACTTTTCCATAAGACTGGTTCACAGTGATTTTCGAGATTTTCAAGGTGTTTTAGCATCTAAACTATTGATAATTCCTTTGTTAAAAATCGTTAAAAATGTGTTTTATGTAACTTCCTAGGATTAACCGTTTTCGAGTTGTTAGGTCATGTGTAGAACTTCTTGCGGTAGTTCGCAGGGTTCCAGAGATATTTAATGAAAACTCTATTTTAGACAGATCTTTAGGCTGCCATTTTGTTTTTAACGGATTGACGTCAAAAAAAAGTGATATATTTATTATTATGCATAAAAAAAGTGGAAGTTTATTAAAAAAGAAGAGCAGAATATGTTTTAAATTCAATTTAATCGCTTTTAGGAAAAAAACATGTAAAAAGGTTAAGGCCCATCCAGAAGCTTGCATAAGAACATAAAACATAAGAATGCGATTCCGTGATTGGCTTACAAGATACATGGTTGCATATCAAGCCAATCACGGCATCGCATTGTTATGTATTATGTTCTTATGCGAGCCTGTGAATAGGCACTTAGTATATCGTTTGATTAAATCACTTTTATAATTATTTTAATACGCATGTACTTTGAGCACTTTGATTATATTCCTGAATTTTTATTATCTAAAATACATATTTTTAATTTGACATTAATGTCTTAATAGACATTGTCGATTTATCCCAACTATTATTTTCTGTAAAAATTCAAACTAGGTAACGAAAAGCTTGGCACACACCAAACATCAAGGCACACTTGATAAAAAAATGGTTTTACAAAAAAAAATCCGTAAAATGTAACATAAACTGCTCATTTTTTTTAGACGAACTGTGATTATGCCAATTAAATTAAACATTTTTCTCTCTAAAAAACGAAACAACAGATAGATTTTTTTAGCTTTTTGCAGAAATTTTCCACAAGATCCATATTATCAATTAATAAAAGAAAATCGTGATTGCCAGATGATCCAAAAAAATGACCCTAAAAATCCACCGTATGCTGATTATTTGTATTTGGTTTGGAAATGGTTTAACTAATAATTTCAAGCAATTTCAAATCTAAATATTTCTAAAACTACTAAGTGGATTTAGGTTACTTTTGAATTGTTTGAAAGAATATTTACTTTTCTATCAACCTCAGCAATAAATTTCCTATAAAAAATATTATGTTGCAAACTAAACCCAGCTTCTTTTACACTTCCTCCGATTTTGTAATAATTGTAATGTTTGCCCGTTTCACTTATCGCCTTCGTCAAATTTCAATTATTTATTAACTGAAAAAGGCAAATCGGCACCAGTGAGAATTAAACTCACGCTAGTCGGCTTGCTATATACACGCACTAGCCCTTTACGCAGTACCTCTCATAAGTTCTTAAGATCTTTTTTTGGTTTCTATTAATTAATGTTACTTACTAACCCCTCATTTGTATTTTTTTTCTGTTTTATTTTTTTAGTATTGTTTTTTGTCTGAGCGTTTTTTTGTGTAAAAATAAACTGTATGTATTGATTTAGCTACAGAAGGCATTTAATTCTTAGAATTTCTAGACTGCTACATGCATTTTCCAGATAATTAGTTCGAAGAATTGAAAGGAGTCGATAGAGGCGGACTGAGAGCATGAGGGCTTACAGGACGAAGGGAAAGAGTGGCCATATATCGTCAAAAAAAAAAGAAACAGAGTTATGGTGGTCAGTTGCTACAAGGCAAAACTTCTTTTTTCTGATTGTGTCCAGTAATTTTAAAAGCATATATATTTTCTAGTATAGGTACTAGGTCGCACAGATTTTGATAGTTTATTTTTTATTTATTAAACAAATTTCCAAACTCTAAATTTTAGTTTAAATATAGTTTTAAAATTATTTTGACTTAGCTCTCAGTTTGCCAAATAAGTTAAAAAAGTTATTAGTTGTCTTAATTTTTTTCATCATTAAACGTGGTCAATAAACAGTGCTTAACAACGGGCAATAATAAATGAGTTCATTCATTTTATTTTTTGTCAAGTAAACATGCATTGAAAACGGTTTATATAATGTAAACTTAAACTTAATCAGGCAGTAGAAAAACGCATTTTTCTTAGTGTGGGTGAAAAAAAACCAACAACTAAGTTTTGGCTTGGGGTAACCACATTTTGACTTAACATCTAAATTAAGAGCTTTAGTGGTGGCCTACAGGTTGCCCCGCGGTGCAGTCCGACACTGTGGAAACCTATATTTTATATTCTCAAGATTCCAGATACGTTGCTTACCAACATACAAGCCACAGCGTTCAAACAAAAAGGGTCAACTTTTATAAAACGTCCTTTGGGTGGAGACAAAGTGATCGAATTGCTTTATTTGGGCATTGGGCTCAAAACTGAAAACAAAATATAACCAAATAGGTTGCCGATTGTATCAAGCAAAAATATTTTAAATTAGTGGAAGTGCCGAATCATGAAAAAATGACAAAATAAAATGGTTATTTTCTAACTTTAACATAGTGGTTTTTGTGAAGATTAAAATTTGACCGTAAGTATACCTACCTAATAAAAATGTTACTCCTTTTTACTCCTTTATTAAGTTTACTTTCTTACTTGGTAGTCTGTATGTTTATTTGTTTAGATACCTTTTGAAACCCACCTACAGATGAGGGATATTCCCTTGAACGTTTTTTCTTAATATTTTCATTAAAATAATTTTGACAAAATTAATACCTAAGGTTTTAAGGGTTCGCCAAAATTGAACCTTATATGTCTTTAAATTCCAACTCCAGGGACAACAATTTCTAAATATTTTCAACATTTTCGCGAAAATTAATATACAGTGCGTGTCAATTGCCAGACCCCCTTGAACTTTTATATAAAATACAGCCGGGAGGAAATAATAAAATGAAAATGGTCACCAGCTCTTAGTCTATTAGCTGGAAAATTAAACTGTATTTTGCGGAAATCATTTATTAAACAAAAATGCAAAATAAAAACGCTTACGGTACTTACCTAAAGAATGTGTATGGGTTCTGTATGCAAAAGGATGAATCTCTTTATTTTCGTTAATTGTACAAAGGGTTTCCATGTTTGTGACAGATCTTGGTGGTATCACACCTCCAGTAGCTAGTAGTAAAACACCAGCTAGTTTAGTTTGCCTAAAATTTATTAAAATTTAATATTTACCTAGATTTATATCTGTTGTAGCCAGAATACAAAAACGTTGATTTTATATTTGGGCAGGTTTTACTTAAAATGGTTTTGTAATAAAACTTTGTTACAAAACCAGGCCTCCTTTGGAAAGCAAGGCTATTTACGATATATTTACAGTCACTAATAATGATCCATAACTTGCGAATTCGAAAAAAAAAATTTCTCACGTTATAGAAAAAGAATGTACTGTCAAAAGTGAAAAATTACTGTGAAAATTTAACGAAAATGAATGCAATTTCATGAACTGTAGGTACTTATGTCATGATGCTTCCTAAAATTCGAAATTTTAACGGGTTACTCCCTCGTTTTATTCTTCCTTATAAAATAATACTCCAGACCAAATTTTGCCAAAATCGAACAACTTTTAAAGGCGTTATCGTTTCCTATTATTTTTTTGTTGATATTTTGTATTTCTGGCGATTATACTTACGGTTCTTCAGTGTAATATAGTTTAAGTCCAGAGTTATCTCTTTGATTATCTAAAAATTTAATCTAAAGTTAGTATTTAATAACAATAATAATAATAACAACAACATTTTTATTGCCCAAAAGTAAATACAAACAAGAATTTTATATGATACATATAATAAATCAGTTAACTTCGTATAAAACTAATAATACATCTATAGTATATTGAACTTCAAGATTCAAGAGAAGTAAATAAAAGAATCGCGCACGCGGCAGCTGGCGCGTGGTTTCATTGGTTAAAACACTCGAATGTTGCGAGAGTAGGGATGTAGAAAATTAAACAGGTCAGTACGTAAGTACTTGCGATGAAGCGTACAATGCATTGCAATGGACCATTATATAGAAATATTTGTTTTGAGTCCTACCCTGTCACTAAATCCGTTATTGCCACGTGCGTTTGTTTACACTCACTGCATTTTGAAGTTGAAAATACTATACACAACCAGAAAAATGTATTGTATAGTCCACGAAATTCTTTGCAGGAAAAAAAAGCTTTTTTATTGGAATAGTTGAATTTAGGGGTCAGGAAAACAGTTTTTTGACTCCCCCTAACGTAAGCGTCTCCAACTCGGTCTCTAAATTATACAGAAAAAATAAATTCATTGTTCAGTGGGTACATTTAAAAAATATTAGTTTTTGAATTTGTCTCGGAACTCGTTATGGGAACGTTCAAGTATTACGTAACGCAAATTGTACCAAAATTCATACACTTCATACCCCGGTTCTCGCTTTATTATAGATTATAGAGATTTCATATTTTGGCTACCCCCCCTAATAGGGGTGGAAAACATATCAGTTTTTTTACTCCCCCTAACGAAAGCGTCTCCAACTCGGTCTCCAAATTATACAGAAAAAATAAATTCATTGTTCAGTGGGTACATTTAAAACATATTAGTTGTTGAATTTGTCTCGGAACTCGTTATGGGAACGTTCAAGTATTACGTAACGCAAATTGTACCAAAATTCATACACTTCATACCGCGGTTCTCGCGTTATTATAGATTATAGAGATTTCATATTTTGGCTACCCCCCTAATAGGGGGTGTGTTAGGGGGGTAGCCAAAATATGAAATCTCTACAGCCTTGAATAACGCGAGAACCGAGGTATGAAGTGTATGAATTTTGGTACATTTTGCGTTACGCAATACTTGAACGTTCCCTATGCTGTATAAATATAAATTTTGGTTTAAACCTTTACCTGGAAACTTATGTGAATAGTGTATTTGCAAAACAACATATTTTACATTGGTCGTACCACCAACCTGGAACCCCACGTCAGGAGGGAGTTTTAGCGATTTTGCGTTTCGTGCCCATGCGTAAATAACCTAAAAATACAAATATAAAGGTATATAAATAAAAAGTTTCTTTGAATACTACCTATTTATTTTCATGCTGGTTAAAAAAATACACAAATATTTTTTTTAGCAACCCTCTTGAATTTTACGTATTTTTAGAGTTACTGTAGTCTAGTTGCAATAAAACGTGCAGAGAGTGTGGTACAGGCGAAGATCCTATCAATCAGGTGCGATTCGCGTAATTTCCGTTTAATTCGACTAAGGGAGATCCCTTAGACGAAAGCAGCATTCTACGAGTTAGGTATTAATCACTACACGTTTTATTAAAACTAAGTAGGTATAGAGGTGATGAATACGAATCTTTCAAAAAAGAAATTATCCAGATGTTTCCGAGATAATCCGCCTTATATATTTATGTTAACAGATTAATTGAACGAAAATTAATGGGAAGGTTTTTTTCTTAATAAAGAGGTTAATATCAATAAACTGTAAAAATCTTTTTAAAATAACCAGTTTGCTTTAATCGATTGTATCTAAAAGCACCATTGTTTGTATAAACCTGTACGGCCTAGGCCGAAAAGTAAAATGGTCGACATTGATTGGTTAATTGATATTGAAACTTTTGACATTTAAATTTTAACCTTAAATTTTTTGTCAAAAATACAAGTGTTTAATTATATATTAATTATTATTATATGTATTATACACGCATGAAAACTGTTTTTAGGGCGATTACGGTTGCCAACTTTGCCCTCCAAGCTCGGGTGGCATACTCCGTAATTCATTGAAATAGAAACATTTTTTAACCCTTTAAGACCCAGTGGGACATATATGTCCCACCCTGTTTCAAGTTACTCCTTGTGCACTGCATGTCCCATTTTACGTTGTAAAATTATTTAAGGGTATTTCTACCCAATTTTATTAACAGTAAAAGCTAGTTTTGTATTTTTTTTCCTAATAAAATTTTTATTTCAAAACAACAATTATGTTATACTCTGCCTGTCTAATCTGAAAGGTCCTATCTGTATATGTTAAACCTTTCAGCTTAGCACGGCAGTACTATAACCACTGGGACATATATAATCCGACTAAGATACCTACTGTTCCAATTAAGGGGTTAAATTAAAATGAATCTATTTATTTTAATAACGATTTATAAAATTAAAAAAATATATTTTTGATTAAACAAAAACATATTTTTTTTTTTTAATCATATTACTTTTTTTATTTTATAACAATTTTTCTCTTAATGCAGTATTTTTTTACTTACGTTTGATCCTGCGTTACAAGGATTCGCCCTTGTTAGTTTACTATCGCCACTTGGAGCTGCCATTTCGCCACAGTCCCTAAAAAAATTGGAAGTAGTTTAAGATTTTGTGAAGAAAAAAAATTGAGATGTTAAATTTAGATATAATGGCTCCTCACGGTTCGTAGGTATAGTACTTAAATACTTAAATACACGGTATTATCAGTCTTCTGGTATAAATTTTAAGGCTAGGTATATTATCTAATGCATTTTAAAAAAGCCAAAAAAGTATCTTTTTATATATAAATAAAAACGTAAAAAAATTCTTTACTGTACTTTGTAGTGTTCCAGATATATTTAATGACAATCCGATTTTAGACGTACCCTTAGGATGGCTTTGGCTTTAGGGCTTACTTTCCGACCAACCCTTGCATGTAGAATGTTTTTTTTAAAAAGCCCTGTATATTAAAATAAATAAAAAAATTACCATACTTCCTCATATGTTCCCGGTTCTGAACAACCGAAAACTAACATATGGTGTGTCACGTTCATATGTGCCTTGGGTTCAAATCCGACTATATAAAATGTCTTATCGTCTACAATTCTGACGGGAGTACATAAATATAATTCATCCTGAAAACAGAAACATAATTTTATTTAAGCCGTGTCTACTTTCACACTACAGTTAACCAATTTTAAAAGACTATACAGCCCGTTTGAAATTATAGAAAACGTAGAAAACATCATCGGACGGACCGGGCCGTCTCCCCACTACAATCACGTCAGCCTTGATCTAACCGTTCTATCTTTGTTTTCTCCGTCTAGTATAGTATCAAACAGGCTGTATAAGTGCATAGCATGGACGGACGGACAGACGGAGTTTGCTTAGAACTTGTATTATTGATAAAGGTCGCTTGCAAAACAACTTTACACTACGATATTTCAAGAACGCTTTAATACAAAGACCTAAATTTTGGACCAAAGATTTTCACGTGGCAAAAACTTTTGGTCAAAATTTTTATGTCAAAGCGTTCTTGAAACATCGCAGTGTAAAGTTGTTTAATTTGTAAAGTTCTTTTATTCGTAAACTTTGACCTTAAGATGCAAGTATAGAAAAATAGTGGGAATTTCCCACCGGTTTTACAGAGTCCAAGTCCAAACTTTTGTGCCATATGAGGCACCTAGAAGCCAACTGATACATAAAGTAAGTAAGACAAGTACATAATAGTTATATTAACTGTGCTAAGACCAGAAACAGTTTTACGATGGCGCCTCACTGCACAATTAAACAAAGGGTACGGCGCAAAAATTGTAAATAGTCTATTTTCGCGAAATGTCAAACGATACAAATTAAATGCATCGCAGGCAGCGAGTTTTTTAAATTCAAATACAATACAATGTAATCAAATAAAAGTGCATTGGAGGAGAAAACTGTAAATTTTTTGATTTTTGACCATTTAAAGAACGTAAATAGATCTACGAAAATTAAAATTTTTGGAAATTTTTTTTCTTTGAAATACGCGAAAAAAGGGGCGCATTTTTATTTTTTAAATATAAATTTGTGATACATAGTTGGAAAGTGCGTTTTAAGAAGTGTTTTAACATATGTGTCTGTTTTAATTTTTTAAATTTTAGATTTTTTTTAATTCTTACTTATACTCGTTGGCTTTTAATCTTCTGCATATCTCGTAAGGTTAAAGTTCACGAGAAAATAAAATTCCTCAAAGTAGAACATTATTAATATTACTATAAATAATATCAATAAACTAAATATTTTACTTTCCCCTAGGGAAGTCCGGCGAGAAGGGGGAGTCACCCGCTGTAAAAAAAATTCTGAGAGGTAATCCCTTAAGGGGTTACATACCTTTTAAAGGGCAAAAAAGAACATGTTTTCAATTTTTTTTTAATACAATAAAAGAGTTATTATTTTTTGACTTTTGGCATATAAAAGTAAAATATCTCAAGAAGTTGTAAAAAATTTTCATCAAAAAATATTAAAAATTAAGCCGTTGACAGCTGGTTTTCGGAGACCACCTCGAAAAAAAAAGTGTCCTCGCGGTAGGCGGGATATCTGTGCTTTTTTTGTATGTAACCCCTTAATATTTCCTCAGAATATCCTTTTTTATAGGTTCTTTGTATGGTACAAATCTGAAGTTTTTATCTCAAACGGTTCTCGAGTTATCGGGGCAACAAAGACAGGCAGACCGAGAAGTCATATTTTTTGCATATTTTATTTAATAGAGAAACGTAAATAAAACAATAAAACCATTCAATTTTATTTTATTTTTTTTAAGGTAATTCGTTCCTTAGGGAAAGGTGCTATCTTTGAATAAATTAAATAAAGAACTAAAAAAAAATAATAACAAAATACAGATAATTAATGAATAGAATAATCAATGTTTATATTAATTTAAATAAATATCATTTCGCGCACAAACTCAAATTTTTAAATTATTTTATATGTGTAATATAGGAACTTTCTACTTACCCTGTCAGGATGTACGTTTGGCATAACCAGCGGGAATTTTTTTACATCATAGGATAAAATTGACTCACAGGAAATGATAAATATTAGACCAAAAAGTTGTAGCATATGTATTCTCGCCATTCTTCACAATAATCGATTTTACTGTTATTCACATTACCCAGGCCTGGGCTTGCGTAAAGTCGCGCACGTTTGGCTGGAAAAAAGTTCAACCAAAATAGGATATTGTTTTGTTAACCCTCTGCCACAGACACCTTATTTATGGAACGTTGCTACAGACATGGCGTAAACATTACGCCTCCCTTAAACAATTTAAAAGTCGAACAATTTTTTACATATACAGATCATTAGTCAAAAATCATGAAAAAAATATTCAAAGTGCAAAGAGGCATTATTATGATAGTTATCTGTCTAATGCATCTGACAAAAATAAAGCTGCGTGGAACATAGTAAAGGAAAATATAAATACACGGTCAAAAAAAGTAAGTCTACCAAGTCTCAAGGATTCTCAAGATAGGCCATTTACACAATTAGAAACAGCTAACTCTTTTAATAAATTTTTTGTTGGCTCGATCGAATCACTCATTTCATCTAAAGTTCCAGATGTTTTACCCTCTCCAAAAATATTAAATAACTCCAAATCTCTTTTTTTAGAACCATTTATACCTCAAGAGGTCAAGGACATCATCAACTCTGTTTCAAAAAAAAAATCGGCTGGACTTGATGGGATCCCCTGCAGCTTGCTAAAGGAGGTTTCAGAGCAACTAATAGAACCCTTAACACATTTAATCAACTTTTCCTTAGAGTCAGGCCATTTTCCAAATGAACTGAAGACAGCAATAGTGGTCCCCATATACAAGAAAGGTAACCCAGATCTCATTGAAAACTACAGACCGGTCTCAATTCTGTCTGTGTTTTCAAAGATTTTTGAAAAAGCCTTTTATATAAGACTTTTAGATTTTGTATTAAAAACTGCAGTAATTACTTCCAGACAGTATGGCTTTACCCGGGGCAGATCCACGCAAGACGCCATTTTTGCTTTGGTGGATAAAGTCCTTAAACATTTTGATAATAAGAGGAAAACATGTGGGTTATTCTACGACCTTTCAAAAGCTTTTGATTCTATAAACCATAAGTTACTTTTAAAAAAACTATATGCGTATGGAGTGCGTGGGCCTGCTCTCAAATGGGTGGAGTCCTACTTGTCTGGAAGATATCAAACTGTTCGAGTTACAAATAGTGAAGGACATACGTTTTCTGATAGACTTCAGTGCAGGTCTGGAGTACCACAGGGTAGTATATTGGGGCCACTATTGTTCATAATTTTTATCAATGATTTAGCTTTTTACCCCCAAGCTCATTTAATTCTATTTGCTGATGACTCCTCTGAATTGGTAGCTGCAGGGGATTTTCCCTCACTCAGTTCAAACCTAAATACCTCCATACTAAACATGAATAGATGGTGCTCTGAAAACGGTTTGATTTTAAACTCATCTAAAACGAACCTTATTATGTTCCACCCTAAACATACTAAACCTAATTTGAGCATTATGGTCAGGGCAAATGGTAAAACGGTGGAGCAGAGTCAATGTGGGAAATTCCTTGGGGTGATCCTTGACTCTACGCTTAGTTGGAAGGAGCATATAGACAGTCTGATTAAAAAATTAGCCATAAAGAGTTACTGCATATTGCAATTAAGAGATACAGTTAGTTTACATACATTAAAAAACTTCTATTATGGATGCATTCATTCTATATTAGCATATGGACTCCTCTCATGGGGAAATAGTGCCCACACTGACAAAGTCCTCACTATTCAAAAAAGAATTATTCGATTAATGTTCAAGGCTCCTTACAATTCCTCGTGCAGGTCATTATTTACTGAAAATAGAATTATGACAATTTATAGTTTGTATATTTTTCAGTGCGTCATGTACATTAGAAAAAATAGAAATGATTTTGTCAGTTGTGGGGATGTAAACATGTACATCACTAGACAATCAGACTCTTTATATGCCCCTACAAGTAATCTTGTGCAGGTAAATAGGGGACCAAAGCTTACTGCGGTTAAACTTTACAACAACTTACCTTCTCATATAAAAAGTGCAGCCAGCCTCACACAATTTAAATCTAGGGCCAAGACTTTCTTGTCGGAAAACTGTTTCTACTCCGTAAAGGAGTTTTCCGACAAGAAATTTACATAATTTACATAATTTATATATTTAAGGTTTATTTAAATAAGTAGTAATGAATCTTTATCTTTCAATAATTTTTAGGTACCTATTAAGTTCTCTTAAGTTTTAAGTATTACCTAACTTGAATTTTTTTTGCTTGAAATTTTACTTGTAGATTTCTTGTATATTTTTATTTTTGTAATATCAAGATGACTATTTCTTATATGTATATTGTACATCTTTGGAAGTAAATAAATAATAATAATAATAATAATATTTATCGTTAAACGTGCTTAGTTATTTTATTATAAATGCAATAGAAAATAATGTTTAAATGAGTTATATATATATAATATAATTTATAGTACAATACAATATTATTTTTTGTTAATTTTTACGCCGTGTCCGTAGTAACGTTCCATAAATAAGGTGTCTGTGGCAGAGGGTTAACATATACGTAATGTACGAGGTATGACATTTCTATGTATTTTGGGCTGCTAATTCCAAATATGGTGCTCATTCGCCTTTTGTTTTTTATAAAAATCGAAAAAACTGGCCCAAAAAAACCCTAAAATTCGCAAAAAAAAGGAAGAGGATTTTTTTTAAATCCAAATTAGAGCCCATTAAATTATCTACAAAAAAAGTTCACAGTTTCTTTTCATAAATTTTCTGAGATACCTACCTTGAAAGCAACCATTTTTGAGGCATTTATATTGTTTTTTTTAAGCGATTGAGTAGTTCTGACACTATATTCGGGTTTAGCAGCTCAAAATACATAACCACCGACTCAAAGAGCATACTTTTGCGATTTAGTTCAGATTTTGCAATTTTAAGACTTTTCTTAAAATTTCTTTTGTGTTGAAGTTAATCCAAGCCCACCAAGCGCGTTGTTACCAACCTTTTACTTATCAACAAATAATTCAAACTTCAATTAGAATAAATCGTTAATTACTTTTAAACTAATACTTTTACTTAGAACCTTAAAAATTAAATTTTATAACAAAATAAATAAATTTATCGACGTGTCACACTAAAACGTTTTAACGAAATGCATTTTACCGTCGGTGATTCCATAACGAAGGTCAAACAGGTTTCTATTTTGAAATAAACCTATTAGTACATTCTTCTTTTAATGAATACCATCATTTTTATAAAAGTAGCGTCCAGTTAGATTTTAAATTTTTTCATAGGCATGACATGAGAGGCCGATTGAGATTTTCGCGTAGTCCGGCGCTGCGCGCGCCGCGGCGCTTCATATTTGAAATTTTGGGTTGAACAGGTGGCAGCAACGGATAGCGGGGGTGTAACTTTTCCCACTTACAACGTCACTGTGACGTCATAGAAAAGTGTAGGCTTTTCGTATCAAGCAAATTACCAAAAATCATTAAATGGGATAATTTAGAGATAACTGAAAGGCTTCATTGTATTAAATTTTACTGTCTCTGTTTATAAACAAAGATTGAAAACATAGGCGTCGTTATAAATTTAAATAAAATGCGAAGTTAAATACCTGTCTCGGATGAGCGAGAGGACTTTCTGCCAAAAAATATGAAAATAAATATATACAGGGTGTATTTGAAATAGGGTACGAAATTTTAAGGCGTCATTCTAACTAACGTCTACGTCCCACATTCAAGTCGGTCTTTCGCGCTGTGGCCAAATTGTGTAATTTAATTTATCTTTGGTTTTTGGTTGTTATGGTGTTTTTTTTTGCTTTGGTTTTTGGTTGTTTTGGTGTTTACGCCGTGTCTGTAGTGTCTGTGTCTGTAGTAACGTTCCATAAATTTATGGACACGTAGACACCTTATTAATAAGGTGTCTGTGGCAGAGAGTAAAAAAACTATTTTTAAAGTAAATAAAACTATACTTCAGCAATGGGTCCTGCATGTCGACGCTGTTACTGCAATGTGAGTTACTTGGAACATAAAAAAACAATTTTTGAAAAACAAAATTTTTGTTTTTAAAAAATATTTCCATTTTTGGAAAAGATATGTTTTCTTTCGTGTTCCAAGTGACTCACTATGCAATAACAGCGTTGACACAAAAGTCCAGTTAGTAAAATATAGTTTAAAGTGTATTTTATTTAAAAAATTAGTTTTTAAAATTCTATTTTTTCGTAAATGAATACAATGATTATATGCGCTTCCACCAAAATTGCAAATAATATAATAAATATTTAAAATTTTGGCCAAAGCGCAAAACCGAGCCCAAAACCTCGTGGTAAAACACGTCCTATATCAATTTGCAAAAAGCTTTCTTGAAGGAAGCGCAATTATTTGCAATTTTCTAAAAAGTGCCTAGTTTTTATCCAATAAACCTACACAAACGTAATTTTGAAGGTTTAAAAATATTTTATATTAAAATTTAGCATTTTTTTGAGTAATTTTTCGAATTTTTTTAATAAAAAGTATATTTTCCAGTTTACTTTGTCAAATATTTTTGTCCTTCTTTTAGATTTCGCGCACCCCACCACGTGACATTTTTACCTTCTAGATGTTAATAACATCTTTCAATGAAACAAAACGAAAATAAAAATAAAATACCTACCATACGCTTTATATTCTGTACAGAATTTGCTTGAAGGAAATACCATATCGACACCTCTATTGGACAGGGAAACAAATATTTTATTATAATTTTTCAGGAGATCACCACTAAAAGGTGAAAAAAAAAACCCTTTTTTAAAATTGTGTACTATGTACCACATTAAAGAATACACTCAGGACCGTAACGAAAAAGATTTAGTGGGTGGGGGGGGGGGGGGGGGTTAGTCAGCATCTCAAAAAAGTCCACTTATGGAAATAAAAAAAATTGAATAACTACAAAGTGATAAAACTGCTTTTATTTTATTATCTTCGTTTTTAATTTTTTATTCAAAATAACAAAAAATATAATAAATAAAATGAATAAAGATTCTTGGTGGGGGGGGGGTAAATACTCGAAAAAGTCCAAACCCCCCACCCCCATATCTATACGCCTGCCCCATCCTTCCACCCCCATAGCTACGGCCCTGAATACACGGTCCTGATGAAGAATCATGTTTTGTCTTAAATGGCACAAACGGCTGAGTTTTTGTTACGACTTGGATATTTGAATCAACATCAAGAAATCAAGAAATCAAGAAAAACGTCTTGAAGTCGTGACTGGAATGGAAAAGGCAAATGAAGTATCAATAGCACCAAGCAAAAGTCTTCTTAATAAAATGACAAGTTGTAATTTACAAGTCTTCTTTTTTCATACCAATCAGAAAAATTCATATCTACACTAAAAAAAGATCTGCTTGGGGCAACCAGTTAAATAGTCGAATACGAATAATTTTTTTTTCTCGATACTGCAACATTTTGAGAAGTCAGAAACAAGACTTACACTAGGTATTCGTTACGATAGTAAATACTGAACGTTTTTGACTATTTGGAACCTCAGCAGGGCCGGCCTTTGCATTTTGGCGCCCCGAAGCAAGCGTCCGGCCTGGCACAGAAAAATTTACAAAAAAAAAACATTTGAAATTTTTTCGATGACTAAAAAAAAGGTCCCCACCTCTGGAACAGATTTACTTCTTTACCCACCCATGATGACACTAACAAAAAATATGTATTTTTTGAAAAAAACGCCCCTCGACGGCGCCCCTTTAAGCTTGCGCCCTGAAGCAGGGGGTTCACTTGATTCGTACAAAGCCCGGCTCTGAACCTCAGGCAATATTCGTAATTAAATAAAAGTTACAGTAAAAAATAACAGAACAAAGTTAATTTTTACTGTTACCTTGACTAACAATTTGTATTTAATATCAAATGTTGCCTGGGGTTTCAAATAGGCAAAAACGTTTGTTCATTATTTACTACGGTAACGAAGTCTCAGTGCAGATTTTAAGTATCAGTTAGCACAAAAAGTGTCTTGTTGCCCTTACGGGATTTCTAGTTACAGTTATTTAAAAAAAAATCTGGCTGCCACAAGCAGATCTGTAGGTTATTGATAACCTACTTGAGTTATGTCTTTGTTCGATTGGGGTGTCGAACTAAAACAAAAGAACTTTGTTTATTAAAATCTACATTAAAAAATGAATTTAAACTTACCATTAAGGTCCCGATTAAGGTAAGGTAAAGCATAAATTATTATACCCTTCGCAGTCCTAAAGCTGGAAGAGTATTCACATCTCCAAAATTATAAGTTTTCATCTAACCAAAAATTTAAACAAACCAAAATGGCTTTTATCGAATTCCAAATAATTTTTAGCACGTCACTCTAAAGAGAAAAATGCAATCGATTTGATTTACTTTTTTTCAATTTTTTTCAAAAATGATGGTAAATAAGGAACTAGGATTTTTTTTAATTTTTGGAATTACTGGGGCGAATTGTTTTTGCCTAAAATATTTTTGGGGTTGGGTTCAACGATTTTTAAATTTATAAATTTACAAAATTTTAATAAAAATTTACATTATCAGTAAAATAAAATCGTTTGTTATGTAGCTAAGCCCTCATTTTTGTGCCGTAAGTTTAGTTTTCTTTGTTTTTCTGCACTGTGGATCTACCCAGATAATATGGTTTTGGGGGTCGCTGAAACTGAATCTGATAATATAAATTTCCCAACTGCGTAGCAATAATTTTTCAATGTTTACAATGTTTTAATAAATATCATATTTTTTTTTCTTGTTTCATTAGAACAGAAAATAATTAAAGAATAAAGTAAATTTTCAAATTATTTTTTCCTTCAATATCATCAATTTATATTTTTTACTCAATATTTTTTATATAATTTTACAATATTTATCTAACAAGCCCTGAAGATGGCCTTACAATAAAGACCGAAACGTTGGCAAAAATAAAGTAAATTTTCAAATTATTTTTTCCTTCAATATCATCAATTTATATTTTTTACTCAATATTTTTTATATAATTTTACAATATTTATCTAACAAGCCCTGAAGATGGCCTTACAATAAAGACCGAAACGTTGGCAAAAATAAAAAAGATTTACGTTATTCTTTAATTATTTTCTATTCTAATAAAACAAGAAAAAAATATATAACATACATTTATAGAACAAGAACAACAAGAAATTAATAAATATTGGCATAAAGGTTTTGGGGTCTCTGAAAGTGAATCTGATAATAAAAAAAAATCTTTCCCCAAGAGGCAATTTACATATTAATTGCCTTATTAATAACAATATTTATTAAAAATTGACAAATAACGATTTATGAGGTTGCTGAAAACTGAATACCTACAAAATTTAGTTTAGGAAAAAAGTTTAGATAATAGTTATAAATATTTATGTTAATTATTTTTCTTGCTTTAAGAACACTTTTTTAAAAAATAATACATAAAATTCCAAATACCAACGTTTCGCCCCGTTTTGAAAAGGCTTCTTCAGGG
>OY294054.1:17790789-17888713 GCA_958510825.1 Brachypterus glaber | reverse complement strand
AAACGGATATGAAAATCTAGAACAGCTTTTTTCGCCATAACATAGCCTATGTTACATAGGAAACTTTCTTTTTTTCTGAGGTCGCTAGAAAGTAAAGTTTATATTTATTTATATTAAGGCCTATTCAGAAGCTTGCATAAGAACATAAAACATAAGAATTCGATGCCGTGATTGGCTTACAAGATACATGGCGGCAAATCAAGCCAATCACGACATAGCATTCTTATGTATTAGGTTCTTATGCGAGACTGTGGATATGCCCTTAATTGATCAACCTTGCTTTAAAATGTGTTTTCTGATTAAATGTTTACCTAGTAAACATTTAACCAGAAAACACGTTTTAAAGCAAGGTTAATCAATTAATATATATTTAATAACAACTTTCTCCGATTCAATTGGCTCTAACAGTCATAAAGCAAAAACAAAGGTACTGCTACCAACAAAAGAATACTTTCCATTTTGCAGGAAACGAAAATTTTTGAAAAAAAAATTAAAAAAAGCTGAAATTAGTACCCTCTCTAGGCGGGTGGCGGTGGCGGGCTGTTTACTGATTCTTGAGATAAGGGGAAAAAATGGGTGAATTATTTTAAAATTCGTAATTTTACAAAAATTTAAAAGAAAGAGCTAGATATATTGTTTTTAATGTTCACCCAAAATGTTCCAAGAGGCATGCCTAATCGACTTATAAAGAAAACATTTGGTTTTTCGAAAAAAGAAAATAAAACGCTAAAAACTTATAGTGTAACGTTTAAGGCGGTGCCGTGACTTAGTTATATGTCGTACAAAAATTACATACTACAAAAATTACATACGACAAAAATGTTGCAAATTTGGTCCTCTTTATTTTCATATAAAACGTTTTTTGTCCTAGGATGCACTGATCTTGAGATATTTTAAAAAATCCGTTTTTTGTGAAAAACACGTCAAAAAAATGACAGTTTAAGGACGGAACATTGTTTTTTTTTTAATTTGCGGCCCTAGACCCTGTAAAATAAACCCAAAATCAAAACTCCCCGAATTATTTCTAGATAAAACTACCTGATACAAATAGTCAGTAAGAAATGGATAAGAAGTTATGATCCTATACAAATGTACTTGAACTTTTGTTAAAAATACAATTCTAAAGTCACGTACTTTAATATTTAAGGACGGACATGAAATGTTGCGTGTTTTTAATAAAAATTAAAGTACAATATAGGATAATAACTTCCGATTACCTATTCATTTGTAATATTCAGTTTACTTTTTACAGTGTAGCTGGTGTAATACCAATATAATAAATAAATAAATAAATAAAATGTATTCCTTGAAATTAACACAGACAAAAATGCTTAAACAAATCAAAATAATGAGACGATAATAAAAAATGCAAAATAAATATTAAACCAACCAAACACAGAGAAACGATTATTAAAAAAAGTACGTAATATTCAGATCAACTGTCTCAAAATTTTGTATATCCGCAAGTAAATTATGTACTTAAATCAAATGTTTTTATTGATTGAATTTGAATACGTATCTTACCTAGACCAAGAAGTTAAAACTTAAATCAAGTAAAAGCGCTTGTTTTGAATAATATAATTACTTATAATAGCTAACTTGCTATCTTTAGGTTTCTTTAAAACTTATTAAAAGTTGGACACGTGTCCTAGAACCTACGTTTCGCATTATAAATATTAATGGTCATTACCAGTAGTCGGCGAATTTCCAGTACTCGCATAGGCGGCGCGTCGACTCTAGGGCTGAGGCGAGGTTTTAAATATTTACATTTTTATTTCTTTTTATCTTGATTTTTTTAATGATTCCATTTAAACGAGTAAGGTGGGAAAAAAAGTTATCGACAAATAAAAATTAAAAACTTTCGTATTCTTAAAAGATCAAAATCGAATGTCGTTTTTTTCTTTGAAAAACACCGATATGTATCGTTAATATGTATAGTTAATATTGTTGTGGGTAAAAAATTAGTCGTCAAATGTTTCGATTTATAAAAATTTCCAACACGGGTTGGAGGAGAATCGCCGGGGTGGATTTTAATCTCGAGCGACATCGGAAAGAAAAAAATATTGTTATGGCGAAAAAAAAGTTCAGATTTTAATGTATTTATCAGTTTTAAGGCCAGCTTACTCCAAAAAACGTATTTTTTTTCAATACATTTTATTTATAGTACAAAACATGTTGAGTAATCAATTTTTTTACATATGAAAGCACATATATGAAATTACTTGAAAAATTTTTTTTTTTTTTCAAAATGGCGGTCCTGAAAATGGCTGCTGAAACTCATCTGATTCGTAGATGGATGACATCATTTCTTGGAAAAGAATTATCTGAAAGCAAAAAACAAAACGGTTTCATGTTCTGTATCGAATTGGCTTCGGCCTCAAGCAGAATGAAACATTTTCAATGAAAAAAAAACAAAATGGCGGACTTTTGAATTTTTTTTACCCTTTTTTTCACTTTTAATTGTTTATAACTTTTTTAAATAATAATGAGTATTTCTGGTTCTGCTTGAGGCCATAGCCAATTCGATACAGAACATGAAACCGTTTTGTTTTTTGCTTTCAGATAATTCTTTTCCAAGAAATGATGTCATCCATCTACGAATCAGATGAGTTTCAGCAGCCATTTTCAGGACCGCCATTTTGAAAAAAAAAATAATTTTTCAAGTAATTTCATATATATGCTTTCATATGTAAAAAAATTGATTACTCAACATGTTTTGTACTATAAATAAAATATATTAAAAAAAATTACGTTTTTTGGAGTAAGCTGGCCTTAAGTCCTATAGGCCATGCCGTTTGACAGATTTAAACCAAACTAAGGTTTTTAGGGGATTTTTCAAGCGCGCTTTTCTAAGTTCTTCTCTGCTCCCCCAAATAAGGTTGATTTACTGATGAAAAAAAGTCGAAAAACTCGATATTTTTTTAATGGCTTTAACGATTTTGCTCAAATTTTGTTAATAGCAAATTACAACAACACGCCATTACTGGTGTTCCCCGAAAAAATCACATAAGGGAGTAAAATATTTTTTTGCAATTTTGGCAAAGGCGACTTTAAATTTACATTTGGGGTTACTCTTTCATACTAACCGAAAAAAAATGCAGATTGATAAAATTAGAACATGATAACTAAAATCCTAAAAAAAAATTGCGAGAAAGTAAGTGCGGCGGAACCGTAAAATTTTCACTTTACTTATTTTTTTTAAGTAAAATTAAAACTTAAATAATTTATGTTTATTAATTACATATAATTAGATTTTACTATATGATTAAAAAACAACTATTAAATTTATTAAATTGTTAACTAAGATTATCAATAATAAATTATAAAATAAATAAAAACGATAAAAAAAATCATTTCATAATTTATTAGTAATTTTTCGTAATTTTGAATTAGTATTTTTATATTCTTCGCAGTTCTATAGCTAAAAGAGTACTTCCTGCCCAGGAAACCAAAAAACGTCTTTTTGACGTCAATTGGGCTTTTACGTCATATTATAACGTATTGCTGTCGTCCCAGTAATTGCTATTAATCAATGAGGGTGAATTTTGGGACACGAGCCGATAGGCGAGTGACCTAATCACCCGAATGATTAATAGCTATTATACGCGAGTAGAATACTATACTTTATCCACAGCTGTTTTAAAGTTTAAACGGTTTATTTTTACAGACCCGTGTTTAATAGGCCTATTAATCACGGCCGTGGATAAAAGGAATTTTCTACAGGCATAGGAAATCCATACTAATCCGATGATGAACATCAAATTAGCAGGTTAACTATAGTCGCTATAGCGACTGAAAAGTACTGTTCAGTACGTAATTCCTGAAAAAGACTAAATTCATCAATCTAATTTTTTTTAGTGGTAGAAAAAAATATTTGGCGCCACCTACAGCCTCAGCATTAAATTGATGTCCCAGCGACGTACAATTTTGATGACGTCAAGATTTGACAAAAAACTGACGTCTTTTTGACGTCTGATATGCGTCGTATGTATGACGTCATAAATATGGCCTAAAACTGACGTCGATAGTACGTCAGGGGCGTCATCTGGTTTCCTGGGTAGGGTTTGCAATTCCGCAAGGAAATTTAAATCCCAAGATGACGGGATTAATAATTTCCGGGAATTTCGGGATTGATGTTAGAAATTACTAAAATTACCATTTAGTACAACATCGGTTACAGCAACGTATCAGATATACAAACGGGTAGTGAGGAGTCCCGACCTATGAACCATATTCTCAAAATTATACTTAAAAAAAACTTCATTATTTTTTTTTCTAGATTATACAGCTATTAATGTGATTGGCTCAAAACACGTCCATATTGGCAACAAAACAACAATTATGATGCCTGGTGAAAACAAACCAAAAAACATTAACAAACATATTCTCACAGACTCCATAAAAGCGTTAATGGTCGACAAAAGACTAGTCAGAAGGCAGCATTTAAATTTCATTCACATACATATAGGCGAAAATTGGAAAGATGTCGCTAGAAAATTAAATTTTTCCGATGGGCAAATAGAACAACTATACATGGATCACATGGACAATAAAACTGGTTTAGGAATAAAAGAGGTACAATCATATTCATAGTTTTTTTCTAATTGGTTTAAATGTCTCTATTCCCTAAATTGACAAACTCTACGGTACTTGTGAGATTAGGTTTCTTTTGTTTCTCGAAAAAAAAAAAAACAAAACAAACCAAATATTTCCAGAGACGTACTTCGCCGTGTCGACATGGTGAGCAAGCATCGGTATTGCGATAGCAAGTGATCGCGGCAGCTGCTACGTGGCCAGCCACACACTGCTTGTCAATGGTTTACTACTACAGAATAGTTAACGCCGATTTTATTGTCGCCTGTACATCATTTTAAATAAGGTCATTGCCTTTGTAGCATCGCTTAGAAGAACACTATTCTTAGAAAACTGCTAAAAAAAAAAATGACGCACCTATAATTATAATTTCGGGAGCAGGATCGGGATCCGAAAGATTTTAAATTTTCAAAACATGGGTAAAATATAATCTTTCAAGGGAGCTAAAGTTGATTACCTAAAGATATCAATTTGAAAGAAAGGTCGAATAAATCGAGAACCGCTAATCCAGTTTTTAAAAACCAGTGTTGAAACCAGAATCAAAAAACCTTTTAAATGAGGGATCATTTAACATACATACAGTGCGATCCAAAAACTACCCCCCCCCCTCCTTTTAACTTTTGAACGAGTTGAGATATCGACTTCAAATTTAGAACTCTTAAATAAGACAACTATCTTTTAGCATATATTTGATATTTTCAGCTCTTAAAATGTGGGCAGGGGGGCATGGGGGGACATTTTTTTAAATGGAAAGGGGGGTCGTGTGATACATAATTTTAAACTTATAAAATTCTCTATTTAAACTAATTTTTAAATTTTTTAAACATGTTTTTTAAGGTTTTGATTTTTCAATTTTTTGTGCTAAAACATTCGATTTTTTAAGTTTTTTTTTTATAAATTTTTATTTATGTCAACTAAAATTAGTTTAAAAGTATAATTAACATTTTTTTATGATGAAATTAGGCATTTTTAAAAAATTATTTGTTTTTTTTAGAGGAATTTTGACATTAATACCCATTTTCAACCCCATTTTAAACCCAATTTTTTTTTTTTTTTTGATTTAAAAATATGGAGTTAAATAGAGAATTTTATAAGCTTTAAAATTATGTATTACACAACCCCCCTTTCCATTTAAAAAAATGTGCCCCCATGCCCCCCTGCCCACACATTTTAAGAGCTGAAAGTATTAAATATATGCTAAAAGGTAGTTTAAGTTGTCTTATTTAAGAGTTCCAAATTTGAAGTCGATATCTCAACTGGTTCAAAAGTTAAGAGGGGGGGGGTGAGTTTTGGACTGCTCTGTATGGTTCTATTTAAACTTTTAAAGATGGCGCCCCTTGACGGCATAAGGTTATGACGTAACTCCTGTGAGTAAAATAAAAAAAAAGTCCCACTCAAATTAAAAATCGATCTGTTCGAAGAATTTTTCTAAGTATTATTTTCTTCAGGCTTATTGAATTTATTCATTTTAAAAATTCTACACTGTATTAAAGTCAATAAAAACATTGATTAAAGACTATTTTTTTCAGTGATTAATAGATTGATAATGACTGATAAAAAAATAATAAAAATTCAATACTGGGTGATAAAAATTACATAAAATATTTATTTTTTAGGTAATATATAAATTATTGTTAGATTGGATACAAAATGAACCAGATACAGCAACAATTGGAAAACTTATAACATCTTTATGGGATTCCGACGAACGAGACGCTGTTAAAATATTTGAGAAAAAATTCGCATCTACTGTTTCGTCGAGTTTCGACACATCATCAGGGAACTGAATTTGATAAAGAAAACTTGTGATCTTTTAAAGACTTTTATTTTTAATGTATTTTGTAATTCCAAGCATAAATTTTATACTTTTTAATTAACAAACTTTATTTTGTTTATCGATGTTATTATTTTAAGTAAAATTTTAAACATTTTATAATCAAATTTTTTCTCCTGCACACAAAACAAACTAAAATACAATTTCATTAATATACAATTTTAAACTATAAATATATAAATTTTAAATAGCAAGTTGTTTTTTTTGTAAATACAAACAACTTGGTCCCTTCTTTATATATATATAATGCATAAAATTATATGAAACTAATTAAATTCTAGAAATAAGCACTAAAAATGCAAACTTGATTCGAAAAATATATTATATACAGGTTTATTTATATTATATATAGGGTCATTAAGGGGTAATTCTACATAGGAAAATATGAAAAAAAGTTCCTATAAAGATATGCCCAAAAATGCGTCGTAAGGGAGCTAGGCCCGTTTGAAAGTGGCTTAAAAATTCGGTTTTTATTTAATAACTCATGAACCCTTTAGGATATAGCAACGAGGTTTTGTACTTGAACTAGTCTTAATAAGGCCCATCTTCGTATGTTATTTTCATGTACTTATTTTAACCAGGGGTGTGCGAAACGGGGGAGCCTTATCTGTTTTTTGTCCCAAACTTTTTTCTGTGTAACTTTTTTGTAATTTTATTTTTGGAATATGATTCCTCAGGTCAAAATACATAAAAAAGGTACTATTGTTGTAATACTGTAGGATTAACCGTTTTCGAGAAAAATCCATTTGAAGGTGAAATTTCACGGCTTAAGAACGAAAAATTAAATACTAAAATGCTAAAAACCCTTAAAATTAATGATTCTATTTCTCAATAACCCTGTATATGTCTAAAAAAAATGCATAATGCAACTTGAAACTTGCAACTTAAAAAAAACTATTAGCTATCAGATTCTTAACAGAATGTGTAATAATTACATATCATGTTAAGAAATCTTAGCATATTCATTGTAGACTTTATTAAGCTTGGTATTTAAACACTATTAAGAACAAAATGGTATAATCAATTTCAGACAGAGATGGACACAATAACTATATGTTTACACTTTGGCGAAAAAAAGTTTTTAAAAGAATCCCAATCTGAAGTCATGGCGAGTAAACCAAATAAGAGTCTGTAGTGTGATTGAAACTTATTTATTAAGACTTTTTACTACCCATTACCCCAAATAAAATTAATTTTAAGACATTTTTTGCGTTTTTTTTATGTTTAGGTGTATTTCAGTGCATTTGAGTGATTTTTTTAATCGGCTCCGCCGTAAAAAATAAACACTCGTGCACTGAAAACGTCAGAGTGAAATTCTTTCATTGAATGGAGTTGAGTGATACCTAATGAGTATGACTATGAATAAAACATTTAAAGTACATAAAAATAAAAACCTGGACAAATAAAACGCTTATTTAATAAGTTTTCTTTGGCTATTTTATAAAAGCAGTTTAACTAAAAATATATAAAGTACGTAATAAACAATTATTGTAATGTACCGACGCGCATGCGTCAAAACCGCTAAGTCAAGTCGGCACGCGGCGCACGCCAGTTCGAGCTTCCGCCTTAGTAAGCTATGTTGTATGTATTCCCGGATAACTATATGTCGGCAATAAACTGTGATATTAGGATAACTAATGGTGTTAATGTATCGCATTAAAAACCCTCTCACCTCTACCCTGTCCATAAACATTACAATTATCAAAACAGAATTTCTTGGAATCTGTATATTGGAAGTTATTGGAGTAATATAAATTTCCTATCAAAATAGTACTAACGGACATAGCGTTTTTCAAGAAAATGGAGTGCCAAAAACTATATAACTTGTAAATAATTTAAGATAAAAAAGAGGGCTTTTGCGAACTATTAGCTAATGTAACAAGGTCACCTCATTCTAAATTTAAAATGATTTTCTTTAAGTTTTGTGCTTATTTGCTAGTACTTTTAAAAAAATAATCACTTTTTATATTAGTTAATCGTTGGAATAAGCTATTTTTTTTAATCTGAAGCCATTGCCAGTTATTTAGTTTTTGGCAATCCAAGTACATTTAACAAACGCTATGCTAATGGCAGTAATGCATTTAAATCTGCAAAAATTACATTTAAGAACAGGAACAATTAATAACTGGAGATCTTCTCCTTTCTACTTTAGTAGTAGTAGTAGTAAATTTTTGTGTTGGCCAAAGTCGGACGACTAGGCCATTTATGGCCCTTTTTGTCACCCTCCTATACTTTAATACCATATAAAGTGGGAAGATGTCATTGGACGAATTTTTATTTAAAACTAAACAAAATGAAAATTAGAATGTTTGTTTTAATAAAAAATAGAAACTTCTAGTTTTAAATTCGGTTAGTTTTAAATAAAATCTGGCAAATGACATTCCCTATAGAGTAATAACTGTAAAGAAATTTATTATTATTATTACTATTATTATTATTATTATTTAGCGACATAATCCAATCTTAATAAATAATTCAAATCTCTCATTAAAAAAAAGTCGATTCACCTAAGAAAAATTATTAAGTTGTCAAAATAACATTTATACCAGTTAAAATAGATCCAACAAGCACGCTCAAAAGTTTTATACTCACTTTTGTTTTCGAGAAACAGAGTTTTTAATTGTTATTTTAAATAAAATAATATAATAGTAAAATATTTTCTAAATTATGTTAACTGGCTAAAAAGGTTTTTTTTTTCATAGTTTTTAATGTAGAATCGCACTCAGTATTGAAATTTTAATTGGTTAAAGTACCATAAAGAGAACCAAAAAGGCAAAAATTAACATTATTAGGATTAAAATATAAAAAAAATGCAGTATTGTCATCTAGCGGCCAGTTTAGGTACTTGACGTCACCTAAGCGCATGCATTTTTACTGACATTCCTTGGATGACATTATTTCTAGTATTGCAGCTTTGCTATCATTTAAGATAAAAACAGTTTTATTACTGATATCCTTTCAGTAATACTTCTAGCAGTGTTACGAAAGCTATATATAGTGGTAGAATTTTTTTTAAGCGCACCTGTAGCTTGTTGGTATTATACTTATTTTGATAGCTTTACTAATAACGCTACAAATCGAGTCATTTGTCTTAGGTGAATCATATTGTATAAATCAAATTATAGTTATTTAATAACTTCTGTTTCTGCGTTTTGAACGTGTAAAAATATTTTTTAATATCCGACGCTTCGTCTACTTATTTAACTTTGACAATACCATAAAAATCTTCTGAATAATTACTGTGGATCATCTTGTTTTCATTTTGATCATGGCTTCTTATTATTTTAAATATTAGATCATATTTATTTTAAATATTTGTTCTTATTTTCTTTTAACTTTTCCTTGTTCTCTCTTATTTTATAAATTTGTTAACTATTATTTATATCAATTACTTATAATCAATACATAATACAATACATAAAAATTTTCTAGCTGCAAAAAATTTCCTGAATTCTAAAAAAAAATCCCCGACTTCCCGGTTGGTGACATTTCCTGGCTTTTCCCGGTGTTACGCAATGTGAGATTCTCTCAATTACCTTTAATAGTTCCACGCATGGCCACCACGCTCTGCGTTAACGGTGTTATTAATTTCTCGTAAATTTCTATATCCAAGAATCGAACTCGGTATATCCGGTTACAAAATCGAAGCTATCACCATCAACGTTTGATACTAAAAATTTTACACAATCAAAACCCAGAAATTAAAGCTACAATGCAACGTTTCTGACCGTAAATGCTCAAAAGCAAATAGTCTGAGATGAACATTTTCAATAAGATATTTTCTGCCAGATAAATTTATCATTTTACATCTCAAGGTATATTCTAGCTAACCTATTTTCGAGGCTATGCACAAATCAGCAGATTCTGGATCTGGTGCTAGAATCCCAAAAAATATTGAAAAGAGGTACCTTAAAAACTTATTTTTACCTTATGCACGACATTTATTACACCCAGATTAAGCTATTTTAATTATTACACAATACTCCTGTAGCCAAAGGGCAAAAAGTTAAAAAGCAAAAAGTTAAAAGAGAATTTAAGAAAAAAGTTTTTAATTAAATTATAATTGTTTCTAAAATTAGGATCTGACGAACGTCAAAGGCACTTTTTAAACATTGCAATGCATTGAATGTTGAAAATGGCTTAATCTAAATGTAATAAATATGATATGTATGACTCGGTAAGTGAAACATGTTTTTAATGGTTCCCAAAGGAACCGGATCCAGATCCTGTTGATCTGAAAATAACTTAATGCATAGGTAAGGCATAGGTAAAACTCAGCCGGGAAAAAATAACTTGTTAAAAGTGTTCACCAGCTCCTACACTAAGTTTCAATTAGGGTTACGTGCAAGCTTTTAATATATGAGGTTCACAGTTTTTGTATTCATCTTCAATGACAGATTTATCTAGGTCTGCGTTTAAGATAATCACAGGAGCCGGGCAGCTGTGGAGCGTTTTATAATAAAGCCAATCTTCATGGATTTCATGAAGGGATTGTAAATATTCTAAGGATACTGATTTTTCTTCGGCACGATTTCTAGCCATCATTCGTTCATGTACCACTTCAGGGGTTGTTCTCAAATAAACTGAAAAAATATAAGATAAAAGAGTTGGTATAAAAAGCATAAAATAATCACAGTGTACATGTATCAATAAAAAAAATTAATTTAAAAATTAAAAAAAGTTCTTACCAATTAAATCGACTCCAACATTTGTATTCGTGGTAATCCACTTAAACCACTCATTGATAACTGCAGCAGAAGGTTTTTCTAAAAGACCATCCCTTGTCATTTTTTCGACAAAACAATATCTAGCACTATAGATAGATCTTTCCATCAATTTTATGGGATGGGGCGTCACTTTTGTATGCTGCTGCAACATTGTCAACTGTACATAGGATTGGAATGAAAAACTCCACTTTTTTGGGTCTTCGTACATATGTCCCTAAAGAAATATGTATGTATTAACGTAATTTTTATATTCATCGCATATGTATAAATAAGTAATATAAGTAATCAAATAAATACGTTTAATATGTTACCTTGGACTCCTAAAAAATAAAAATGTCCACAATCTTTTTACCAATGTTCGTTATATACAATTTTAAACAACTTCTAAAAATGCCCGTCCGTCTGTCAATCTGTCCGTCCGTCCGTATGACACGTTTTCTTGTCTGTGCGATAACTCAAGAACGAAAAATCCGATCGAATTTAAATTTTCAGGAAAATAAATCAAATAAAAAAGTTATCAGGGGCTATTTTTTTTAAATCGAAAAAAGAAATCGCAGCAAAAGAGCATAATTCTTTAGACCAATTTATTTAGGATTTTTTTTCACAAAGTTAATTTTTGCCAACTCATAATGATGTTTTGTATGAGGCTTTTGATTTTCTTGAGTACCTTATAGTGCTTAAATATTTAGTGTATAGTTCTCCGCATGAAAGAAAGTCTCCGACGTAAGGGGGAGGAATCATTCGCGCTCTCTTCTTTTCGTCAAGAGCATTATAAGGCTTTTGCCTACATCGGGCCTCCCACTTGCACACACATTCCAAACATATTTCCCGTAGCCACAGATCCATGCATCAAAATGTATTAATATACTTGATTTCTAGCAAATAGGCCAGACATAGAAATAAGAGTAAATTTACTCTTACGTATACATCATTGGGGCCAGACCAGACCATCTGGCACTCAACCCGATAAACTAGGTACTAATTTTATTTTTTTAAATGCTTACCAGTAAGTTGTGTCCATTGCAGTCTCTCCACATGTTTATAGGTTCAGCAAGGACACATACATTATTATATTTGTTGAAATAATTCAAAAATGTTGTTTTTCCACTACCAATATTACCTTCTACGATAATTGTGTAGGGTCGATTTGTATTTTTTGAAAATTTAGCCATTTTCAAAATAGTTTTTGCTATATTAAACAATAAAACACAATTATTACAAAGACTTTAAACAATTAAAACACGCACACAGTTAAAGGGACTAAACACAACAAGGCATTGGCCTTAAATAACCGCCAAATCAATAGTTTTTTTAGGTTTATAACTAGAAAAACCCGGGAACGTAACAAACGTTAATTTGAATGACAAAAAAGTTATGCAACCTATTATACACATATTAAAAGAAAAACATGTGTTTTAACATATACGTAGGTATTCATATAATTTTATTTTCACTAATTACCTTTAAATTATTATTAAATTATGAACAAAAAAAAATAATTTCACATGATATTGATAAAAATCATGAAATTGTTTAAGTACATACTTTTGATAAGCGATAAAATGGGAAGTAGTAGTAGTCTACTAATCTACATTATCTATATATTATTATTAATAATTTATTAATACATACCTATTGATGCCATAATATCTAATATGCATTAAAACCCATAGGCTTAAACTTTTTTAATCTAAACTAACTTTTATTCACTTTTAAACGCAGGTTATGTTTAATTTTTTTTTTTTGATCGAAAACAGCAACACCGGAGTTTGCGCAAACAAAAATTGCAGATTTTGACCGTTAGAGCCATCTATACTTTTTATCTGTACTAAAATAAAATAAAAGATAACTGTAGGAAATGCAATAATGAGAAACTGTAGTTATACTAGTCGCACATCTAATATTTTCATTGCCTTTTCTATAGATGGCACTACGTGTTTTAAAAAGAGTTTTATTTTGTTGGGTAAGATTAGGGGAGATCGGGGCTAGTTATCGCACTGGGTGTTCTGTGGTCGCACATTTCATTTATTCAGTTTCGAGCAACCTCGGGGAGAAGAAGAGACTTCCCCAGAATATACTTTTTTTTACTAAACGTGAAGTCGAGCGACTTCCGAACCCGTATATCCATCCCATGGATATACCTCGTATATCCCAAATGTCCTTTGTGACCCCCAGGGGTATATACCGGGGACATACTGCACGTATATACCAGGGATATCTCGAAAGTACATCCCCGGAACACCCCCTCGGGACTTCCGTGGGATGTACGAAGGACATATCGTATATCCTTGGGACATGCGACATTGAGAGGATATCCGGGGGATATATACCCTATTTAGGACGGTAATGGCCTCCCTTGGCAAGGGCATTTAGAAATAAAACATTGTTTTTTGTTATAAACATTTATTGAATTAAGTTATTGTCATGATATACAAGTAGCCTTACTTAAAAGGTTATATAGTTTGGGATATTTATTTATATTTGTGCAGTAAAGTGATATTTATAATTATTTTTTAATTGTTTCGCTCCATTATTTGGGTTTATGGGTAAAAAAATATTTATAACTACCACTGTAATTTTTTAGTTACACCAAATACATAACAGTTTATTTTGTAACAGTATTTTTTTTTTGATACACGTTTTATTTCTACTCCTAATCAACAATATTATGATTGTTCTTTGTTTTTATAATATATATATATATATAATTATCTACAAAAAAAATTAAACTTAACAGGTTGTGCAATGTGATACAGAAGTTTTCTCAAACATTTTTTTTTCTTTCTTTTTTGTAAAAAGTCCGACTCATTTAGATCTTTTGGTTCATAATTTTATGTCTCAGGATGGCGGGCAAATGTTCAACAGTTAATGTTTTTTCCTAGCTCTTAAAATTTTCAATATTTTTTATCGAGATTTATTAAATTTTATTTTTGGAAATATATTTTCATCTAAAATTTAAAAATATTAAAATTTAATTCACTTAATTTAAAAAATACTTTTTGATTTAAACATTATTTTTAAAAATATATTATTTTGATGAAATAAATATGTATCTTAAATATTTTTTTTTATTAAAAAACAATATAGGAACCGTTTAACAGACCCGTTAACCTTCCTCAGCTACCAATATCTAGTGTACTACCGTACTTTTTATTTATATCAAAAATAAAGTTGATATAACGTTTGAAAGTTAAGAGGTTCGGACTTTTGACATGTACTGTAACTTTTTAAATATCAGAAAATTGAATTTTGGAATGTTGAGTTTCGATGCCAGGAAAACAAATTAAATAAAATGTATTTTATTCAATGATTTTTTTTATTAACTTTTTATGCAGTATAGGGTAAAAAAATACACATATATATTTTTATATACTTATGTGTTTTTTTTATATCGAATAAAAGTTAAAAAAAAAACATAAAAAACGGTGGTCGCCATGATTTCGGCTGTTTGGATCTACTGAAAAAGAAAATAAAAACGGGATATTATTCATTATTGAAGTCGCTATAGCCCTATTTGAAAGATTTTTTTTTGGCCAAAAAATAACAAAATGGAGGACGTTTTTCAAAAAATTTTAAATAACTTTCAAGAAAAACGTCTGCCATTTTGTTTTGACCAAAATGATCAAAATTTGCCTTACGTAATACTTGAACGTTTCCTTTATTGTTATTGTCGAGGTTAGTGTTAAAAAAATACTTTATTTTCATCCACCCTAGAATAAACAGTACATCAATAATAAATATTTTCAAATTGCTTTTCTTTGATATTGTCAGTGGTAAACTGATTAAAAAACTCGTTGCATAAAACGCTTTTTGATTAAAAGTTAAATACATAATATTCTCTATTTAGAAAAAAACCTAAAACTTTTCAAAGTTAAAAGTAATTTTTCTCAATTTAAATTTTCCTGCAAATACCTGCTTGATAGAAATTGCATTGTGAAAGAGCTTTTTCTTTATTAAACTGCAAACCTGATAGTATCAATAAATAACAGTCATTATAGATAAAATATATTTCCTATTATTAAATAAGGGAGAGACTATTGCACTGTCTACATAACACAGAAAAATATCCATTGATATTATGTATATTAAGGTGCCAGCACGCTGCAGCGAAAGCAAGAATTCTGCGCAAATCTGCATCTGTAAATAATTTGCAATTTTGGCGAAGGCGACTTAATAATTTTTAGTAGGTACCGTCAAGTGGGGTTTTTTCGGACGGCGTGGGTGACTTTCGAACAATTTGTTGCAAAGCCCTCTGAACCAAAGCACGTGTCCACAAGGTATGGGATTGTGTGCACAAGTTGTAGATATATGAGCAGTAATTTTACATATATATTTTTTATTGCTGCTTTATCTAAACAGTGTAAAAGTCACTACACTGATAAAAATCGAAAATCAAAATAAACATATAGTGTTTTTAGAAAACCAAGATTTACTTTTATATGCAAGGTTTTTTATAAATTATATAATGGTTATGTTATTTATAACGTATAATAGGTTATACGTAATTCAATAGAAAAACTGGTACATATATAGAAATAAATGTTGGTTTTCTTTTAAAAATAAATTTTACTTTCCTGTTTTTAACAGCATAACCATTAATGTATTTTACAAAAATAATTTAAAAAAAAAATTCAATAAATACATCACTTAAATTTTACAATTTTTTATTGCTTGACCTCCTTAAGATTGGCAACTCCGTTTTTAAAAATGTGGAGCAACATGCAAAAACCGATAAATCCATGTTATCCAATTTTGAGATATTAGCAGAAAACTCGTAAAGCGTAATCACAATTTTTTTTTTTAAATCCTAAAACTGGCGAAAACTGTTCATGGATCATATAATTATCGGCTTTTTCTTGTATATGATGCGCTACATCAAGAAAGCGCTAAAAAATTGAAACAGGTCAAAACATACAAAAAGTAGATTTATCGATTTTTGCATGTTTTTTCAAGTTGACACTGACCTCCTCGATACATTATCTACCCGCTTTACTTGCTCCTTAAACTCCTAAAATCGTGATGTATTTCTTGAATAACACCTAATTAAATAATATTTTTAATAAATGAGTATACAATATGTTTATTAGGGTGGACCAAAAACTATACTGCTAAGTGCAATGATTCCTATAGGTTTTTTTTACCAATCAAGTCATTTAGCAAACATGGCCGATTATTATGCCAATGCCATTTAAAGATAGAACTTTTTACTACACTGAAAACCATCACACGTAAACTTTTACACATTAAAACGTAGGTTTTTTTCAGTGTAGAACAGCTGCATACCTAATTCAAAAAAAAGTCCAAACCTTATTTTTTTACAATTGATAACTGTTTTAAAATGTATGTTACCCAGACAGCACATAATAACTATTAGATATCCATATACTTTCTGGATATAGAGGATATCCAGTGGATAGTCTGGATTGCCATTAGATATCCCATGGACATCCAAATGTCCGCCTATATCCAGATCCTGGCAGGATATCCACTGGATATCCATGAGATATCCAGTGGACATCTATTTTTTTAACCTCCCTAAAGTATATCCACTGGATATCCATTAGAGATCCATCATGGATATCCTGGCAATCCATGCTATCCACTGGATATACTCTATATCCAAAAAGTATATACCCTGGATATCTAATAGTTATTATGTGCTATCTGGGTTAAGTTTTTAAATGCTATAAACTCTGGTCCACCGTAATGTCTGTCTGTCAAGAACATTAAAGAATAAACAGGGTGGTCCAAAAACGAACTATCGATAAAATTTGATGGACCACGCTATGTTTTAGTTAAAGGCATACATGCCCTGTATCGATTTAAATATATTTTCATATTATAATATATTACAAATTATATTATGTTGCCCTTTTAGCTACTTCCAAAAAATATATATTACAATAAACAACATACTTACAAATATATTTACTTAATTCGGAAGACATCAAGGATTTCTATACAGGGGGATTTCAGAAAAGGTTTTAAAGATTATCCAAAAACAAATGTTCTAAAAATGCTCTCTAGAGAGCTATCTTTAATAACCTTTGGAGTCCTAACTTAGAACTAATTTTTTAGTAATTTAGAATCCTGTGTAAATTCGATTTTTTTAGAAACCATTTTGAGAACTATATTTTTCAGTTATTTTCTTTTAATGTAAAATGACGCCCCCTGATTTTTTTTCAGCCGTTTCAAAATAATGTATACCAAATTACAGCTTAAAAGCTCAAGGTTAACAAGGGCCGCATCAGGACACAAAACATATTTTTAAGGGTGTAAAATATAAGGAACAAAAAGTACTTTAGAATTAAAAAGTATTTTTTATAAAATTATTTTTTCTTATTTTTTTTTTAATATACAAAATATGTATACTATATATTTTTTTGTTCACTTTTTGCTTTTCGCATTTACACCCTGAAAAATTTTTTTTATACTTGGTACAGCAGCTGTTAACGTTGAGCTATAGACCCGAAATTTGGTACACCTAATTTTTAAAAGATTTTTAACAAATTTAGGGGCGTCTCAAACTAGACCTTAAAAAATTGAACTCTATTTCTGAATCACCCTGTATATTTTAATTTAAACATTTTTCTTTATTTAAATTAAAGTGTTTTAATTATTGGTACCATTATTCGTAAATATATTTATTTCACATCTATTGTCGTTACAAATTAAATTTTTACAAAAATTTATTTATTTTTTGTTGTATTGTCATTTATTTGGTAAATTTGATAATATTTTTTATTTACAGGTTAAAAAAAATCTCAAAAATGGATAATTTATTTGATAAGTTTGTGATTATTATTCCATTTTTGACCTGTTACCTACCTCAAACTCTTTATTTATTTAAAAACATGTAGATGATATATTGGCGATTTAATAGTTATTATATAGAGTGTCAGAATGTGAATTTACAATATTTTTTAAATTAACCTCAATATTACCCGGTTTAGTAAATATCAGCTCTTTTCCTGTCGGTACAATAATTTTGCATTAAAATTCATGCATGTGGTCCGAAAACCCGGCACTTTTACAATATTGGTTGAAAATTACCATAATTATAGCTTACATTCTACAAAAGATAGCAGTAAAATTACCAATATAAAAATTCACATTTTTACAGATAACGGTGAACTTACAGTACTGATTTAAATTTACCACTTTATTTGCTGGTAACATATGACCTACTTTATTTTCTGTGAAATTACCATATTTTCATTTACAGTGTACAATACTTTTAGCGCTGATGGATAAAAACAGTCTTTAAACGTAACTTTAACATATGTCATGCTTAAATTTTTAAAGACTATCTCTAGACCTGCAGAACAATTGAATCTGTGTAAATAGACTAGTCTGAATGTAATAGATGGTATGGGTTTGACTGTAATTAAAAAAAAATAGATTTTTGGGGAAGCTTATTTCACCACCTTTTTGGAGCTTCTAGAAACCATATAAACAAGGTTCAGAACCTGCTGATTCGGAAATAGCTTAATTTGAATGTACTTTAAGACATTCATATATAAAATAAGGCCGGGAGAAAATAATTAAATAAAAATGGCCACCAGCAGCAAAAAAGAATATAAATTTTATGCTTAAAAATAAAATGTTTTTATTAGTTGGTTAAATACACTTTATTTGAATACTCTTTTCATTTTATTAAGGTAGGTCTTGTCATAAAAATCGAAGTATAAAATTTATTAGGAGCCTCATCTTCAACTTCAAATTTTATCTGACAAAAATTAATCTATACATGATTGCCAAAAAATATATTTAGAAACAAAAATCTTAGTGAGAAATGATCTATAATATTTCTGTTCTGTATTCGTTTCCAAGTTAAAGGGGTAAAAAATATTTTCTAGCTCAGTCTTTAAACACTTTAAGGTACGTTTAAATATTACTGTCGCACTATGGTGTATTTGACGCATAAACATGAACTTAATACCATTTTTGAAATTAGGATTTTCTAGAAAAGGATTATTGCCTGTGGTAGCCTAATAGATGGGGGATAATTGGCCGCTATTTTAAAATTTTTCGGCTGTCGTCGCTTGCACAGTCATTTGAAGTCCATACGTCTTGAAAGCCGAGCGTTTTAGAGAGATTTATTTTCCTGTTTGTTACGATAAAAGAAAAGAGCTTGTGTCGCGATTTTTGGTGATTTTCGTTACGGATTGTGTCGAACAAGATATCTACTATTGTTTATTCCTATTTTTTCAATTGTTGTACATAACTAGCATGTTTAGTATGGATTCATAAAATAACTCTTATTTTTTTTATTTAAACTTATATTTTTTTATTTAAACTTATACTTCAGGGGGCATTCCGGTAATTATTTCAGTGTAATATGAAAAAATAACTATTCTAGTTTACACATATAAAAAAGAACCCGCGGAATACCACAGATGTATTTTTAGCGAAAATCCTTGGCACCCCATTTTAACAAGGATATTATGAAAAATAAACAAATTAAATTTTTAAATAATAAATTTAGTTTAAGCGAGTCCAAAAACTCCCCTAACCCGATTTATAAAAAAAATTAACAATTACATTACATTACATTACATTACATGTTTGTTTAACCTCGTACTATTCTACTTAATTAAGCATCCCCTAAGTCCAGGACTTGTGTGGGCTAGTAGTAGAGGGAACCACCGGCTTATACTGACTTTCGAACCAGTTTCTAGGGAGTGTCCGTTTCACTTATCGCCTTCGACAAATTTCAATTATTAATTAACTGAAAAAGGCAAATCGGCGCCAGTGAGAATCGAACTCACGATAATAGACTTGCTATGCATACGCGCTAGCCACTACGCTATGCCTCCCAGTCAATAAACAATAAATTGGACTGTCCCTTGCCCCCTAGTGGTGGGCTAGAATGTTTTTAAATTTTTTATCATTATTCTCAAGGTATTTTAAAACAAAAAATACCACAAAATAATTAAGTTCAACTTTTTGGATCAAATTCCCCATAGTGTGTCGGTTAGTCGGTCTGTTTGTCTGTTATTACAGTAAAACATAAAGCTGTTTTGTTATTTTTACCGTTACTAACAACGCATATTTATGTAGGTATACACAAAGTTCATGTGTAATAATTATGGCGCTTGTAAGCATTTAATTTGGTAGTTTAAAAAAATGTAAATGTTTCATTTTTGGAAAGCATTACTGTGTGACATCCTTGGTGTTTAGGGAATGTTCCCTAGCGACTTTAGTTTTATTACACCAATAAAATGTTACGCCTCTTTAACTTAAAAGCGTCGATATTTTCACCACTCACGTAAAGATGCGCCAGAATAGGTATTTTCAACCGTGAAAGTACCTATAAATTTTAATCAATTTTTACTATTTTTATATGTCAAATTTTCAGTTGCAATTACTTTTCGCTTTTTATTTATTATACCGCAAAAAATAAATAAAAGCGTAAATAAAAATATACAAAGTAGCCGAAAATGTAAAGAGAAATATTATTTTAATGTTTTGTATACCTTTCTCTTTGAATATTGTATTATATTTTATGTTATTGTATTATATCACCCACGACGTTTTTTATACCTAGTTACTAAAAGACCCAATCCGCTCAGATTTAGGCCAAGTTGAATGCACTATAGTGATGGATTTGGGAGGATTCTGCTCAGTTTTTTTCGGAGATTTTTCCATTTTTTATAAAATATATTTTGGTGAAAATTTGACATTCTTGTAGAAAAACTTAAAAATAAACTGAAGTAGATCAAAACGGTTTTCACCAATGAAAAGGGAATACTTTTTTTGAAAGTGAGCCATAACTTTAAGCTGTTTTTTTACTGGAGTAATCAGGTAAGTACATTTAACTTTAAAGTCATATTCCTCAAAACCCATTTTTTTTAATACTTCACCACAATGTATCCACTTTCAAATTAATTTTTTTTAATCTCTAAAAAATAAATTTTCTACTTTTAAATAAATAAAGAGTTTTATTGTCATAACTACAATACATTTTCTAAGGATTGAACATATTGTCAAAAAACAAATCTGTTCACTAAGGTAATTTTTTTGTTGGGAAGACGCGGTGATATGAAAATCAAATTCCTTATTTTTTTGATATACAGCGTAGTAAAGGATTGATATTTTTCAAAATGTATTTAAATAATTTCTGAAACTATGGATATTCTACGTATACCTGTCCTTATTGCACATTTTGATAGGTTATCTTAAAAATAAGTATCATATCGGTGTCTGAGAAGTAGTCTAATATGGCGCCCAGAAGCGCATATTTTTATAACAATAAAATAAAAGAGTTTAAACATTTTTCGTAAAAATTACCGTTGAAATCCACTAAAACGAAGACATAATGATACTTTAAGATTTTTGACGTAAGTTATTGTTTTTTAACTGTTACCGTTTTCCTTGGTCATTAAAATTACCATGCTTTAACGGTAATTTTTAATTAAAAAATCTTTCTGTATATCATGCATTTAATTTGTATCTGATAAAATACAAAAAGATCAATTTTTATCTGTTAAAACCAATTCATACATTATTGTAATAAAATGATCTTACATATTTACTGAACCAAATTCAATCTGTATAACTTTTTCTGAATTAAATTTTTAAATAAAATATGACACTATATTTTAGATATTTCGCAAAGTACTAATGGCCAGGGAAAAGTAGAATAAAATTATGCATTAATTTAAAGTTTGGTTTGTAAAATTTTTAACAGGACATAAAAAAAATAAAAGTTGACGCAGATCAAATACTTAGTTAAGCTTTCAAATTGATGTATTAGTCATTAAAATCTTAAAAATCTTAGATAATTAACTAATATATGAAAAAAACACGACAAGAAAAAATAATGCTGCCAACAAAAGAATACTTTCCCTTACAAAAATCAATTTTTTTTAAAAAGAATTTTCAAAAAATAAAATAAATATTTTTTTGAAATAAATTATATTAAAAAAAAACAACACTATGAGCTAAAGCATTTAAAGGACCAGAGATTTCTTATTCAGAATTTTTAGCTGAGATTGTTTTTGGAAAAAATTGGGATAACAAATTAAAAAAAATCTTTTTCGAAAAAACTTGTTGAAAAAAAAAAATCTATTTATTTTTATTTTTGAAAATACTTAAAAAAAAAGTTTTTTTGAAAAAATCTTTTTAATCGATTTTTTTTACTCTAGAGGAAAGTATTCTTTTGTTAGCAGTATTATTTAATATAGGTACAATTTTATTATTTATAAATACAGACATCACTTTTCTTATGTGTCAACATACACCCATCAATTTGAAACTATTTAATTTCTAATCATAACTAGGTAAAAGAAAAATATTTTATTGCAAATATTTCAGAATTAATTCAAAAATTTACTTTCGTTTCCTGGCCTCTAAAATATATCCATGTTTTCAGTTCAATTTTAAATACTATATAAGGAATACATATTCGCGATAATGCATACATATTTTTTAGTAATAATAATAAAATATTGAATACATTTAATACTAAATTGTATCCCATTGTAAATGTTGCCTCCGAATATTACTAGTTTAATAATATACAGTTTATTTATTACATATTTAAATATTTTGTTATCAAAAAACGGTACCATCGTATATTTATACCGGGTTTCTGATTTAAAATTAAACGGGTGGTCAAATGTTCACTTTTGTTTTAAATTATTTAATAAAAAACATACAAAGAAGATTTAAAGAAAAAATGATTTTTAGTTTCCTCTGAGAGCCTAAAGACTTTTCGAAAAGCTCAAAAAGGCACTTTATCCGAGGTTATTTTGCGATTTATTAGATAATTTTATCTATCTAACAAAAGAATAAAATAAAGAATATTTTTAATATTTTTTAAAATATGGCTTGGCATTTTTTAAATTAATATCCTATTTATTAAATTAAAGATGTCTTGTTTTAA
Source organism: Brachypterus glaber (assembly GCA_958510825.1). Taxonomy (NCBI): domain Eukaryota; kingdom Metazoa; phylum Arthropoda; class Insecta; order Coleoptera; family Kateretidae; genus Brachypterus; species Brachypterus glaber. The sequence continues at coordinate 17,865,669 of OY294054.1, read as the reverse complement.
AAGAAAAACCCGGTAAAACTAATATATAATTAAAAAAAAAGAATTTATAACCAAATAAAATAAACTGTTCAACCTGTACACTGATAAAAAGGATTTATTTGGATAAGACCAATTAAATAATTTGGTTGTGAGTAACAAATTTTATTTGAGTCAAATAAATATTTAGTTCATGTAAACAAATATTTTAATTTCAAAATGATTTATTAATGGGAACAAAATAGTTTATTTGACAGAAATAAAATTTATTTGTCACAACCAAATAATTCAATTAGTCATATCCAACCAAATAATTTGTTGACACAATAAACTGTTTTATCAGTGTAACTTTAACTTTTAAAACAGTATATTTTTTTAATTAAGAATAATAATAGTATATTACATAACAAGAATTGCAAAGTTACAAACATAGTGAATTACAATGAAATTTTGCCGCTCAATACAAAAGTTAACTGAGCTTTAAATAGCACAGGACAACCACTTTTTTCTGTTGGTTGCAGTAGATCAGAAATAGTTTTCTAGGTGTATTTTTGGTCGGTGAACACGAATCCGTTCTCCACGTCAGGATTTTTTTTAAATAAGAAAAAACATTTTTTTTTAGAAAATTTTATTTCTCTCATATTTTCCAAAATAATAATCTGAACATATATATGCCTATATTTTTGGAATCAGCGCGTCGAGATCTATTGACATGATTTTTTTTACCTAAAAAAGGGTTCTAGGCAACTTATTAATGCTGACAAATAATTTAGATCCCTTTATGTTTTATTTGATTTTTTACATGTTCTGTGAAGATGCAAATTTATCTTATTTTCAAAATTACATGTAATTTGTGTGAAAAATTATATAAATTTTTTTCAGTTTAAGCAATCTTGCTGCTTCACTATGTTTGCACCCCTACTAATGACTTAGATTGTACCGTTTTTTATCGTTTTCTTAAACATTAAACAACAATTTCTCTATATCTTGTGTATATACGCAAAATAAGAAATCCAAAAAATGTATAACAAGAACAGTCAAATGATAAACGGGCATTGTTACGTTGTAAAAGTATCCAAGATGGCGACTTACTAGTACTTGGTACCGAGGTTAAAAAAGGCGATTGGGTTCGTACTTCAGGTAACAAAAGTGTGGTCATTTCAATATCTTCGTCGTTTTTATTATTATCACTGTTTTCTTTCTTTTTTATTGGTTTGTATTTTTTCGACTTGTCTTTGTGCTGCGGTTTTCGCGGCTTCGTCTCAATATTACGAGGCGTACTTGCTGTGCTTGTAGATTTTACTGGCAAATGTAGCTCTGAAAGTTAAAATTTGATCACCAGGGTGCTTCATTTGTCTTTTTTACATCGGCGCTTAGTGTCGATGTATTGAAATCATCACCGAGAAGTCAAAAATTTTGTCCATTTTAATTATATTTCTCGTTTAAGACCTTTCTGGGTCGAAACAGAGCCGTAGCTATGGGGGGGGGCGCTCCCCCACCTACCTTGAAAAGTTGTATATTCTATTGATACAAACAAAAGTTGTATATTTATGGATTTAAAATACAAAATTTGCATATCATAAAAAAAAGTTGTATATTTCACCAAAGAGTTGAGGTCACGCAAAAGATTTTTTTCTGGAGGGGTGAGAATCTTTTTTTTTTCATCAAAATTTTTCTTGTGAAAACTGTCACGGACAAAGCTTTTTTCTTCAGGAAAAAAGTTGTATTTTTAGGCTAAAAAAGGTGTAATTTTTGACTTTCTGCCCCCACCAAATCTCCTTCGCTACGGCCCTGAATCTAAATTAGTAAAAAAAATAAGTCAGTCTACCTATTTTAAGCGGTTTTTGGTTTTAATTAGGTTAACCATTATTGAATTTTATTAATTTAGAGCTTTTGACTTCGTAGATTTATTACCCTCGGGCAGAAGGCCCTCGTCTTCTAAAAATATACTCAATCGAAAAATTTAACTTTTCGCCCGTTTTTTTATTCCAGATTTATAACTAAGTATACTAATTTACCACGTAGAATATTGTAAACTTTTTATACCTGTTTGTTATAAAAAAGGAGCAATCTATATCTAAAAGTCTTACCTTGCAGTCTTACTACTCCCTCAGTTTTACCCATGGCATTCACGGATAGGCAATTGTAGCCTCCAAAGTCCCTTTTCTCTAATCTACGTATTGTCAAATTCATAAGAAGTGTATATTCGTTTTGATGGTACTCCTCCATGTGGTATTTTTCACTTGGTATCAGTTTCTCACCTGAAATTAAAGAAAATATTTTTGTACTCGAGCTTGAAAAGAACCTTGCACTGAAGCAACAGTTGGGTAAATTCAAAAACTAATCTAAATTTACATAACATTATAGAATTGTGTAACAAGTATATATTTTATGTAAACAACCAAAAAAGTTAGTATATTATATTTATGTTTGAGCGTCAAAAACAAGCCGTAAAGATATGTAATGCTTTATATATTTTCTAAAATATGAGCTTAATGAAATCATAATTATTTATTTTTTTGACCCTTTTAAAAAGTGGCGCCCCCTATAACTTTTTTGGGAGTATATTTTTGTTTAAATCGGTTTGAATTTGTCGACCAATCAAGAAAATTTCAAGAATTTTTGAAAACTTTGGAGTTTATCCTAATTTTCCTTATATTTTTTATATCTTTTTGAAAATAAGCGCCAACTCACTCTCCAACTTTTGTATTTGTGTTCTTTCTTGCATAGACCTTTTCCTGAAAATTCACATCAATCGGGTTGCCAGTGCGGTCATCAGTATTTCATTAGTAATTTCATTTCAAATAAATAAGTTGTAAAGGGAGAGAAGATTAATTAAAAAAATACTGTTTATAGAAAAATATTTTCTAAAGACCTAGTTAACACAATAGTATACTTTAATAAGCAGTCATTTTATCAAAAAATATACTTGTAAAAGTTTGTGTTTTCTGAAAAGACTTAAATTTATAACTTCATAGTACGGAAATATTACGTAGACAAAATTTGTCGAACAAACCAGGACCATTCTAACCGAGTACACATGTTCATGCAAAGTTTAAAATCTTTACATTGTAAATTATTTAAAAGTTATAGCGGTTTTAGTGAATAAAATTTATGTACATTTAATACAGTTACAGTAGAGCAAAATTTATTTATATACTAACATCGCTATAAGTTTCCAACGATTTAATGAAATGATTTTAAATTTACTATGGCCATTCCTTAGCATCTAAGTTAACAGTACACAAAATGAAAAGGTTAAATACCTTGCAACAGTTTAGTTTTAATACAATTTGATGGAATGTAACTAAATAAGGACAGAGGTAAAAAGTTTATTTTCCCAATAACCCTTATTTAATTGCCCTACAGCAAAAGCCATTTGAAGAAGAGGAAGAAGAGGAAGAAGAAGAGGAAGAAGAAGAAGAACCCTTATTTAATAAGGCTTATTAGAAATGGGAATTTATTAACGTATTTAATAATAAACGATAGTATATTTGGAACCCCTAGCTCTAGGGTCCAGTATGTAGTAATTGAATACAAGTTGTTACAGTAACAGTAAAAGAATAACCTTAAGTTTTACTGCAATAACTTGTATTCAATAAAACTGTGCTATATTTTTCCGCAGTTTTAAATTTCCAGTCTCTGGGCACTGATTATCTTTTCAAAAAACTAAATATACATATGTTATATTTTTACTAATTAGGGTGTACTTTTAGCATAAAACCAAATTCAAAATCTTCTACGTAAGTCCAGCCAGAAAAACGATTTTTATTTGTTTTAACAAAAAGTACGAGATAAAAAAAAACAGATTGGACAGCACTTTAAATTTACTAAAATAACGCGGTATCAAATGTAAGGGAATGAAATTGACATGAGGTTGGTCTCTAAACAGATTAAAAATTAATAAATATATTGCCAGAAATCCCGCCCAAGAAGAGCTTTATTGACTGGCCTAATAAAATTAATTCGAATTCGAAAATATTATTTAATAGCATCCTTGGAAAAAAGCAGTAAGCTTTTTAAATTGATGCTTCTCAAACGTTATTTATTAGGTACGTAAAAAAGAAACATGAACCGGTGCGATATGAGGGGAAGTTATGTGACAGAGGCGACATGAATTAGGTTTAGCATGATATACAAGTAATTGATATAAGGAGAAAGAAGAAAATAAAAGAAAAAAGAGAAAAAAACACAGTTTCTGTTGCAGTCACAATGGACCAGTAGGACACAATGCAATAGAGAATAAAAGTCTACTTATACAGAAAGGGAGATACTGAGTGTCTTAGGAAAATAAAACTTGATCTGCTAAAATGGTCACATCAGTACACCGACGTATTAACAGCGAGGGCAAGTCCAGCCTTTAGATCATATATACATAGATATGGCATTAATGTTGATTTGTTTTATGTAGAACATATACAAAGCCAATTGTAAACAAACCACTATAGCGGTGAGGTTGCGAGGAGGTGAAGTATAACATATTTGTTAACAAACCACTATAGCGGAGGGTGGTGACCAGAAGTGGGAAGGTGAAATCTACCTGGATATAGCAATGCAAACATTTCGGTTTGACGTGGACTCAAGGCGCATCTAGGAGGGGATATATGATCTAATGTCTAGCCACTGCGGCGGCAAATAGTCAAATCCGAGGGGTGATTTACTCCGGAGATGTTTATTTTTGTTAAATTTTTTCGAAGTATTTGGAAATACCTTTAAGTACTTGTAGATATCTCGGAAGTGCTTTGAACTACTTCAAAATAACCGACCCTTAGCCTATTAAAAAATATAACTAAAAATAAGGCGGTCTACTTTTGATTGATTGTTTTTAGTACTATAGAGGGAGGCCATTTTTTAAATTTGCCTGAGGTGGTCAAAAGCCTAGTGAAGCCGCTGCTTCAAAAAAAAATATCAAAACACCAAAAGTAATTTAAAATTTTCAATTTTGGCGAAGGCGCTTGTTCAGTGGGTATTCTACAAAATAACACGGAAAATATTTTAAAACATAAACAAGCCGTGAGGATATGTAATGCTACGCATTCCATTATATACTATTCGCAGTATATTTTTTTGAAAAACGACAAAAAAAAGTTAAATCCGCCATATTTTTTTTGTTTTTATGGGGATTACTTTCAAAAACAATAGGGATCTTCCCCTAATAAAACTTGTTTTTTTTTCTGAAATGTTTATTTTCGGTTTTTATCAGCATTATGATAAAATTTTGCCACTTCCCCTGATTTTGAAACAAATTAGGGATCAGGGAGTTTTTTTATTGTCAACATTATTTAAATCAGATTGAAATCGCTAAAAAAAACTTTAGAAAAAGGGGATTAGACATTTTTATGATATTTCTTTTGACATGTGCAAAGTTAAACCCCCACAGACTCTCAGATAAAAAAAAAATATGTACATTTTTTATAAATCATATGTATGTAGTAGTATTATGATACATATATAATTTTTTTGCTGTTTGGACTTTGTGGGCCCGTAAAAAAAAGCCACACAAAAAAAAGGTCAAGAACTTTTTGGAGGACTATTGTATTCCTATGTATTTTAAGCTCCTGACTCCGAATTTAAGGTAAAATTTACTTTTACTAGGTGCTGAAATTCGGGTTCGGCGCCTTACATAGAAATGCAATTAAAAACTACCGTATTATATTAGTGCTTACGCGCGTATATTACATTAAAATTTCAGTGTATTACTTATAACCAGAATTAGATTCCGAATTGGCGGCAGCTATAAAATCCCTTGGACAGACAGTATATTTTGATAAATCAAAATCCTTAAAGTATTATATAGTTCATGAAACCGCCAACTTGGCCCAGTCCGTCCCTGATATCGGACAAGAATTATTACATTCCCGAAATCTCTTGGGTATTGGACCGTGGGGCTAATACAGTGTATGTGATTCCTTGGCGGTTAAGCCAGCCCTAGGGAGTTGCGCTTACCGTTGTCTCGCATCCAATGGTTCATAGCCTTCGGAGATGCTTCTACATAACACTGGACAAGAACGTCACTGTCAATTGGAGCAGCAACCAGCTGGTTCGACACTCGGATCAATGGTTGGACTAAAAAGAAGTAAAAAAAGGTTGTATTATTTATATTAACTATCTGAGATAGATTTTAAATTCAGTACATGTCTTTTTAAAATAAAAACAATTAAATAACGCTTCCGTTTTTTTTTTTGGAAGTAGTATAACTTTAAAATTAATCACTAGTTATATTTCGTTACCGAATTTAATATGGTAGGTAAGACTTTAAGGGCTATTAAATTAATTAAAAAAAGATGCTATTTAATATTTTAATAAGTTACTTCCGAAAAATTGAGAAATGAGATTTTATTGTTTTTATATGTAAAATTTTTCTCCCCCTTCCCTTAATTAATAAATCGTGTAATAATTATTTTTAATACCTAAGAATTTTCTAATTTTATATAAGAATTATATATTACTTCTTGTCATTAGAAAAATGTTGGGGTAAGTGGGAGAAAATATATAAAAAAACCTATTTTATATAAAAAAGTTTAAATAATTTAAATTCTAGCTAATTTTAAATATCTACTTATATTTAAAACTATTTTGCCTTGTTAAGCATAAGGGTCTTATCTAAAAATTGTTCTTATTTAAATTAAATTAAATTCTTCCTTTTTTTTATAAATATCCTAAAGATACCAATGATTTTTCTGTTTAACTTAGTTCAGTTATAAAAAATAACCTCAGCACAAAAATAATTCTTATCTGTTCTAAATTGTCATATACGACCTTTATGCTTAACAAAGTAGTACTTTCTATAAAAATATTACTGAAAAAAAAAAATACTGTTAAAGCTCTTTAAATTATTTGAGGTATTGTAAATTTTCTAGATACAACGATACCAAACTGGTGAAACAAGTAAATGTACCAAAGGTCATAGGAAAAAAGTGTGCTGGCCTGCGTTTTCAATAGTAGCTCCAGAACATTTTTTTTTCAATGGAGATCTCTACAACTAGAATTATGAAACAAAAGACGTCTACCCTATCTCTATCTCATTTGTGCTACACTTTCCAGCCAACCAAATAAATACTGTATTTGTTTTTCATACAACAAATACAGTATTTATTTGGTTGGCCGGAAAGTGTAGCAGTGAGCGGTACGAACGAACACAGCTAATGTGAATCTGTAGAATAAGATAATTCTACTAAAATTTAGATGGCGCCAGTAACTTCTTTAATATAGTTACACTTTTCGCCCGGCTAAGTAAATATTGTATTTGTTCAACAAAGAACAAATACAGAATTTGTTTGGTTGGGTGGAAGTGGGAGTGTATGTATGTCTTCTATCCTTTTTGGGTAGAACTTTTGTCCCTGTCTAATCTAACGGGAGAAATCTCCATTGAAAAATAAAGAACAGTATTTTTTTATGAGGGGGTGGACCGCCTTAATGGTCAGTAATGGAAAGTAGTAATTTTATGAGGTCACTTACAGTCAACCCTGACGATAAATCGCTTACTGACAGATGGGGGCACTCCATTACTGGCGATGCAAAAGTAAGTGCCCATATCGGTACGTTGAACGTTTGTCAGCGTCAGCGTTTCTCCATCAAAAGACCGTAACACTGGAAATAAAAAATGGTGTCCCAAAGAAATAGGAATTAAAATATTTAAAAAGAAAACTGGCCTGGCGTCTTGGCTCTTTACAAAATAATAAAAAAATATATACAGGGTTTCTGAGTTATTAAATAAAAACCGATTTTTTTAGCCAATTTCAAAGGGGCGTAGCTCCCTTATGACGCATTTTTATACATATGTTTATAGGAACTTTTTGTCATATTTTATCATGTAGAATCACCTGTTAAAATTTCCTACGCTATTTCAAATACACCGTGTATGGTGTATTTTTAATAGGGTTCATAATTTTAAGGGGTGATTCTACGTCAGAAAATATGACAAAGTCCTTCTAGGGACCCTAGATTCGAATTTAACTGTCGAGCTCAGTTGCCACAATGCGCAAATATCCGACAAAAAAACATAATTTCACAAATTCATTAAAGAACCTGCTAAACTAAAATAATTAAATGAAATTAAACCATACCTGAAGAGAAACTAAATAATTTCACAGGTTTTTAATAAAACTGTGTTTACATTTTTTTTCAGAGTTAGGAAATATCAAGGCAAAGCTTTTCAAACTAATAATATAACGTAGGGTGGGTAAGCCAATTATTGTCATGTTAAGACATTTTATTTTTTACTGCATTTAATTTTATATGTAATCACCTGAAACTTTACTACATTAATAATAAAAATCTTTATTCTAATGGGTAAAAAATAAGCGAACTGCAGGAGCTTAAAAAAAATATATTATTGCTTTTTAAAAAATATTTCATACTGACTACATTAGGAACCCATGTCCCAAATATTGCCAGGGTACTGGTAATAATAGTTAAGAACAAACTTATAAAAAATTAACAAACTAATTAGAAAATATTGTGGAACAATTACAATTTCAGCTGTTTTTAGGTAAAGTTTAAATAACAATTTGTCCTTTTTATTAACTTCATGTACGTCTCGATTAGAATCTCATATGGGCCTGGCGATTCTCTTCGAATAAAAAGCAGAACCAAGATTTACAACTCTCTGAATTCTTCTTTGCATTTTTTCGATGTGACATATATACTGGCCTTGCCATCTATGACACAGAGGATGAACTAACAATTTTAAGAGGGGGGGGGGGGAAATATTAGAAACATGGCAATAATTGACTTACCCACCTTATTTTAAAATTATTTTTGTAGAATTATTAAGCTTTATTTAATATTGCTAAAATTAAATTTTCAATTTAATGGAGTTTCATGTTTAAAATGTTAATTTTATTGTTTGTGAGTGGCAACTTTTATTTATTTATTGCCCTATATTAAAATTTAAAATTATACAAAATCAAACCCTTTAAATGAATTATAAAAAATATTTTAAATGTAGCGAACAAAAAAAAACTAATTACAAAAATGTTCATCTTTACAATATATTATTTTGTAAAATAACATAAAAATGGTTTAAAATTACATGTTGCTTGGATAATATCCAATGGATATTCGCTTATGTTGTAAAACTAAATCCAACATTTAAATTTTCGGATTTATATTTAAAAAAGTTAATGATTTTTTCTGGTAGGTAAGGGAACCTTCAAGTATTACTTAACGCTCCTGGGGGGGGGTCATTTTGGAGTGTTACGCCCATGTTAATGGTATAGGAAAATAGCGTTACAGGGGGGGGGGGGGGTCCAAAATGATCAAAATTAGCGTTACGTAATACTTGAAAGTTCCTTAAGCAATTTTCTCGTCGTAAAATAACCTGCATACATTTTAGTTTAACTATAAAAATACCGAATATTAGTTTTAATTATAAAATAAAGTATTATCTATTACAAGTTACATGTTTGTTTACATGTTTGTTTAACCTCGTACTATTCTACATAATTAAGCATCCCCTAAGTCCAGGACTTGTGTGGGCTAGTAGTAGAGGGAACCACCGGCTTGTACTGACTTTCAAACCATTTTTATAGGGAGTGTCCGCTTCACTTACGCCTTCGCCAAATTTCAATTATTAATTAACTGAAAAAGACAAATCGGCGCCAGTGAGAATTGAACTTATGCCAGTTGGCTAGTAGACTTGTCATGTACAGACGCGGTAGACCCTACACCAATCCTCCCATATTAGTTTTCTTAAAATGTTAAACTGAATGTACAGGGTTACTGGAACTTAAGTACTTAGAGTACTTAAAAAGTAACGATAAGAGAACTTACGAAAATTCTCTTTTTTTTTAAATCTTCTTACATTCTACCCAACTAAAAAAAAACATTTTTAGATCCACCCTGGTAATTACCCCTATTACCGCCCATCTCTAAATCAGCCACTGTCATACCAATTAAAATAAATTTCTATCAGTGTAAAAATTTGTAGGTATAGGATAATAGCTTAAGCTTAAATACATATAAACTCGATATAAACCTGTTCTACGAAACTCAACGTATGGGACTAAAGCGTTTACAACGGTCCGTTATTTCTTGATGGTTGAAATATTGCGACGTATGGAGCGTACATTTTATATACGTGTATAAGGCTGTGTTTGACTTTTCTAGATATATTGACTATGTATTTATCTTTATTTCATGAAAAAATCGATTTTAACCATAAGACCGTCCAAAAATTAACAATTTAATAATTTTTGCCTAAACTGTACTGAAAGAAAACAATTCATATTTGTTGTTTTATAGTTGGTATACATACGTAAATTAGTTCAAGTAAGTAAATAATTTCCAATAAATATCTAATTATTTTAATTTTGAGGATTTTTGAAATTTGCCTATTCGGCTTTAAGGGGGGTTTCTGGTGATTTTTTTTCGGAAAACGTATACAAGAAAATGAAGCGTGTGAGAAAGCAGAAGGCGTGGTATACGGTCCTGGTATAGCTGATTTAGGGTAAGACCCTTTTTTTTAATATTTTTGATATTTTTTTTAAGATTTTCGGAGATATAAGCTTTAAACGCGTTTTTCTCGAAACAAATTGTTATTTAAGTGCCCAAATTGTACATAAAAGCAGCTGATGTTGTTATTGCGGCACAATATTTTCTTATTAGTTTGTTAAATTTTTGTAAGTTTGGACTTGCTATGATATTATTGCCAGTACTTTGGCAATATTTGGGACATGGGTTCCTAATATTGCCAGTATACAATCTTTTTTAAAAAGCATTTTTTAAGCTCCTGCAGTTTGTTTATTTTTTACCCATTAGAATAAAGATATGTTTATTGTTACTGTAGTTTCAGTTGATTACAAATAAATTTAAATGCATTAAAAAATAAAAGGTCTTAACAAGGCAGTAATTGGCTCACCCACCTTAATTTATAAATTCGTTAAAATAAAACTGAACAAATTAACCTAGAGAAAGCTCCACCCTATTCTCCTCTGTTTGAGTCTGCTATTCTTGGTTCGGTTTTCGTTTCTTACATTTACTCAATTGGAAGAATAAAGACAAATGTTTAGTTGGCCTTTCGAGCACTGCCACTGGATATAAATGCCACTCGCAATACTTGTACTGTTTGATGAAACGTGTCCCGTCGTTGAAAAAAAAAGAAAAGAAAAAACTGGCTACTAGCTACAAGTTTATTTTTTCTTTCCCAGTTTCTGAGAAGTTTGGAAAAGTATTGGTTAAGTAACATATAAAGAAATTATTACGGTTTTCAAATCCTATGAATGATATTACTTAACATATTAAAGCATTTCGCCAGCGTTCACCAACCCTCCAGCACATGCAAAATGTTGGTCAATTCAAGAAAAATTTGAATATTTCTTCAAGTTCTTCAATCAAGAAGTAAAAATGAAACTTTTTTTGGTCACTTCTTTTTTCAAGGAAAAACAAGTTGGTGATTATGGAAAAAAGTTGGTAATACTTTAATGGCTCCCAATAATCTGATACAAAAATCTAAAAATAGTACAAACAAACGTTGTTGTAACAACTTTAAGGTATATAATACAATTTTTACGATTATTCTAAAACGATATCAACAGTTTTGACACTTTAGTGTAAAATGTTAAAAACTAAAATTTTAATGATGCTGGGTGATTCTAAATTAAAAAGTAAGAATCATCCAGGGTTTTTTTTTGTTTTAGGTATACAGGGAATTCCGCTTATTAAACATTTGTCATACATAAATTTCAGTTTGACCGTGACCGCTGGTCGAATACGTTCTCTTTTATATTATACGCAAATTTTGTAATTTATATACAGTACGGTCCAAAGTCACTCCCCTCTTAACTTTTGAACCAGTTGAGATTGTTTATGTGTGCAGTCTCTGAATATTCAGCAACATATTTTTTAACAGTGTACTTTTTTCTTATTCTACGTGGGTAGCCTAATCAAAATCATTGATTGCAATCATGGATCATAATCCAGCAGGTGGATGTAGGAGCAGAAATATACTTGAAAGCGTCTGAAAGAAATATAAAATCGTCTCAAGCACTGACGAAAATTAATTCGGCTTATTAGGCCCTTCGCAGCCATATAGCTAGAAGAGTATGACAGGTTCAGTTCTAAAATTTCAAAATCCATTACCTATAATAGTGAAAAAACATGATTTTCTGGATCTTTCAAGTAATCCTATAACCATATTTCTTTGAAATATAAGGTTAAAAGTGCTGAGGCAAAAGTTTAAGATAAACTGCAACTTTAATGAAGCCGTTCTCAAAATGGAATTAAATGGAATCGTTGAATTTAACGCACCTTAACAAGTTTTGAGTTTTCTTTGACTATCTACGTCTGGCTTATTTACCTACATAATAATAAAAATGCATTTAACTTGTTCTGTTATGAAACCCTTGCCTATTTTTTGTAAACCATTGACTTGAACTAGTGTTTTTTCCACACGTTACGCTACGTTACAGAGGGGGGGGGGTCAGTAAAAATGTTACGTAACACTTAAAAAATTATAAACTTATAAAATGTTTATTGGTTCACGTTTTTAACAATGATCTAGGCATACAGAGACGGATTCCTTGCAAATTTGATTTCACACGGCGTGGTTAACAGTTCACTAAATCCTCTAAACAAAAACAAATTAGAAATGGAAAACCATAGTCAATAACCGGTTTTCGGTTACCGGGTTGCGGAAATTACATCAGACCGGTTTTGGGTTAAAACACCGGTTTAAACCATAAAGCAAAATTTCCTTTCAATTTTTTTACTTTTACAAAAATGGCTAAATTTTGCGTTACGTAATACTTAAACGTTCCCTTAACTTTTGAACGATTTGATTGGTAAGTAAATAGGTTGGGCTGTGACTTTTGGAACGCATTGTTTATATATAGTTATAGTTATAGTTATAGTTTATTTCTGCAATGTAATACATAAGCATGGAGAGCCCCAAATAAGCTTTTGGCTTGTATATAGTTATTTTTATTAAAAGTCATTATTAATAAATATTTATTTTAATTAATAGTTGTCTTTAAAATTTTGGTTTATTGTCAAAAATTGCTTAAAATTTCGCCTATTGGCAATATTTGAAGTTGCAAACAAAAATTATACAATAAAAAGGTATTTTAGCGTACGAATTTTTTAATTATTAACTTAATATACGATCCAAAGCGAAGAGTAGAAAGCGAAGCATAATTCATCTTCACGGCTTGTTTTCTTTTTTGTGTTTGGACACGTGCGTGAATCTCAATACACCTGCAGATCGTTTTATCAAAATCTCTTTCAGATAATAGGCGATTTAAAATTTAAATGAGCTGGATTTATCGGAAGCAAAAGCAGCCGTGCGAGACTTGTCGGAACTACCAATAGTAAGTTGAATTTTTCATTGCACATGTTCGGGAGCGGTGTCATGCAAATCGGGATTTGCTGGAGATATTATAACACTATTATTCCTGAGAAATAATAATTTCAATTTTGCTTATCTACGTTCTTGTAAAAGTGCTTATTTTGCTTTTTCTGTATAAAGTTTTTGAAAATAATGTAAAGCTATATATTCGTGCGTACACTGTAAAAAGTGATAGTAAATTTAATTCAGTTATCCTTGTGAGGAAATACTGAATTATACTATCTCATATAAGCAAATTTACAAAAAACTGTAATAATGCTTAATGTTTCAGGTTATTTGTAAATTTTAAGTTAAACCACAGGTTAGGTTGTAATATTAGTTTGGTTTGAGTTCTAACTGTTTTAAATTGTTGTATGGTTAGTATCCTAGACAATTTCTGTCCTTTTAGAGTGTATTTGTTATTTAAAAGAGATAAATGGAAATTAAATATGCAGTAAAATAGGAAATTCAAGGAAATGAAATTTGACCCATTTAAGAACACTACCAATATTATCAAAAAAAAAAAAATAGGCTAAAAATATTTACCTTTATCTATAATATTTGATTATTTGGTATATGTTTCGTGTTGTTCTAGACTACTGCATAAACCAAATTCAAACAATTTCCTTTTGCTTTCAAAATTATTAAAAAATTTACTTTTGACTTGGTAAAACTGACTAAATTTCGCCATTTTTTATTATTTTTTAACTGCACATCCACAAGCTCGCATAACAACGTACTACATAAGAATGCGATGCCGTGATTGGCTTGAAGTGCCGCCATGTATCTTGTAAGCCAATCACGGTACCGCATTCTTATGTACTATGTTGTTATGCGAGCTTGTGGATATGCCTTAAGCATGGTAACACAAACCAAAAATTACGAAGCTTAGTTTAGGAACAGGCAATGTCCCATTCAATAATATGTCCCATTCATCGGTATTTCCCCCTATAGTTAAAGCATACACAGTGCTTGCAGTCTTATGGCATATATTAAAGGATATGATTCTACATCACAAAACATGAATAGCTATAAAACTTAATAAACAAAAATTTGAAATTTTTTTGTTGTTCTTTAGTTAATAATTATTAACTATTATAAAAGGTACATTAAATCAATTAATCAATTAATCACATAAAAGGCTAAGCACAGTAAATTAATTTTTTTCGTTCACAGAAGGCTTTCCAGGTTTGTACTTTTCGATAGATGAAAGTAATTCAACTAAGGCCCTCAAACTCAGAGGGCAGTATTTTTTAATTACATCTAATTGAACATTTCCTTGATTACACTTCGAAGAACTATTCTTTATTTAGTTGAGTAGAGCGTCCTTTTCACTATATAAAAGTTGTAAACTTCGCGGACAAACTTTCTAGGACAATGCTGAGTGTATGTTTCATTTAACATTAATTCATGATGAAGGGAGACAAAACATAACAAATAAAGTTAAAATAGTACGGTTCCACTGCACTTGTTTTCTCGAGAAAATGTGTCGACATGTTTTGATTTTTTAATTATTATACTACTCACAGCGCCTGCGCTAGAATAGTATTATACGGTAGTTTGGACTTTTCCAAAATCGCCGAAAAAATACGTCCTAGGCAAAAAATCCTTCCTTCCTCCGTCCGTCCCATGTCAAGACTTTTGTGAACACGTTAACTCAAGAACAAATAATCCGATCGACTCAAAATTCTCAAGAAAAATCAAGTTTACGAGGGGAAGATCCCTATTGTTTTTGAAAGTAATCCCCCCTTAAAAAAAAAATCGAAAAAAGCTGAAAGAATATTCCGATTAACGTAACTTTTTCAGGAAAAATTACTTTTATTATAAGGATAAATTCTACCAATTTTGGAAGTAATCCCCCCAAAAACAAAAAAAGTTATGGGGGTTAAACTTTTTAAAAAATGAAAAAACTCATTTTAAAAAAAAATTATTTTTTTTCTTGTTTCGCAAAAAGAAAATAAAGAAAAACATTTTCGAAAATTTTTATTTGTGTTCTTTTTTTAAATTGTTTAAAAAAAAATCGCATCCTTAAAAAAATGTGGATACACAAAATAAAAATGACGGTTGTCAAAATTGTCGTCAATAAAATGTGGATCGTGAAATTAAAATTGGTGTACTATTACTAAATTGGGGTACTATACCATTAACTAAAAGAAGTTGAATGAAATACAAATCATCATCTTCTCCCCTTGTTATGTTATCATGTAATTTTTATCAAATATTAAATATAAACACGACATAAAACAATGTTGTTTAGCAAATATGTCTGTGGTTGTTTTATGTATAGAAGTTTAACGTGAAATTCAAAAGTTAAAATTAGCTTGGCATTTTTACTTAAATTCCTTAAAGTAAAGGCTGTACACTGAAAATTTAATAATTACTGTTTCAAATTATACGTGAAATTTGATAACGTTGGTGCACTAGTAGTTTTTAAGAAAGGAAGAACAAAAAGTAACTTTTTTTACTACTAACTTTAATTAGCACCTTTTTCAGAATTCGTACTACACTATTAAGTTGAACTAATGGGCTAAATGGGCTAAAGGGCTAAAACCAGACAAATTCACTTTCCTATCTCTACTAATAAAGCGGGAAATTAATTTTAAACGCGACCGCTACATTCTATACAATTTTCGTCGGCAGCGAACGCGTTAAATGAATCTTGTTAAAAAAAGTAAAAATAAAAAAAAGATGAGTCCCACTACTTCCGAACCCTGTTTATAACACATTTATGATATTACATACTCTATACTTTTATCCGTTAGTGTACATTACACGGTACTATAGCTACACCACTGCCTAGATGTCAAATCTTAAGATTTATATATTTTGTCTGTTTTGAAATGCATTAAATATGTATTATAAATGGTGTGATTTAATTTTGAGAGTCAATTATACTGAAATATATATACAGGGTGAATTTTTCAAAATTATTTATAGTCAAAAGCGTTATAAGGCGTGCGTGTCTGCAACGGTCCTCCCACTTGCACACACATTCCAAAAATATTTCCCGTAGGTACATATCCGTGCGTCAAAGTATATTAAAAATAAAAAACAAGTAAAAGAATAAAAAAACTCTTTGGAAATAAAAAAAAAATTAACAGCATTCATTTTGCCATTATAAAAAATTAAAATTAAATGCTGTAAAAGTAAAAATGTAAAATTTTGGTATTAACGCGGCCGCATGTGAACCTAATTTAACTTAATTCCGTATTAATTTGTGTTAAAATGTGTAATCTTTTTACATCGAATTCCACTGAAATTGTACTTTTGGTCGGACACTACCCTTCAGTAGCTGAAGATTCGGGGTTAAGCCCTTAAAGCCAACCTCTTAGTCCCCCTCTTGGAAGGAATTATTATGACACCCGTGACCACCCTGTATTTTGTCTGTTTAGAAATGCATTAAATCCGAATTATAAATGGTGTGATTTAATTTTGATAGACAAGTAACAAAGAGACAAGACATTCACACGGTGGACTGGAACATACTTTTAGTTTAACTTTAACTTTAACTCGAAAAAGAGCCAACCTACTGTAAACGAGTTAACTTTGCTCAGTGCGTTAAGGGGTTAATGAATATGAGTATAGCATACTATAGAATTAATAAATACTATCCTGCTATACTGTAGTTTACACTGTAAAAAATGTTAGTAGTATTACTACAGTACACATTTCATGCTGATAAGTTAAACCGTTCCTGAGTTATGAAGTGAGAAATATTTGTAAAAATTACCAAGGGGCCAAGCTCCCTTAGGAAGTAGTTTATCACAACAGTTTAGAAAACTTTTTTTTATTTTTTTAAAATATGCTATCTAAATTATATTTTTAATAGCTGGTATTGTTTGCACTTTGAACAAATATGCACTTTGTACAAAAATTAACCGAACGATTCTTTTATTTTTGGTTTTAAATTGATATAAATTAATACCTATAAACTTCTATCAATTTCAATTTTAAGTAAAAGTTTGTTCCGTCCTAACGTGAATTAAGACATTTATAAATCTTACCTTGTTTTTCCCGTCCTCCGTCATGTCTGAGGACAATGTTTTTGCCGTCTTCTCTCTTCCATAGGACAGTCGGTTCCGGCACCCCCGTGGCATTACACCTGAGCCTTATTGTGCCCCCCTCTACTGCCAAGTTAGACCCCTCGGGAGATTCATTGTCATTTACAATATCGGGGGGTATAACCACCTCCAGGTTTCCCATCTGAAAACCACTTAATTAAAGCATCTAAATTCCACATGGGGCATTCTCAACAAATTAAACTATCAAAACATGTTGAGAAGAGTTTTTAAATAATTTTGGAAGACGAGCATTTATATAGGGTGGTTCAGATATCGGTTAAAATATATTTATATAAAAAATCTGGGGCCCAAATTATTACGTATTAGGCATCCGACGTTTATAACGTTGGATAGAGCGGAAAAACTGATTTGAAAGCCATCTCTAACTAAATTCAAGAAAAATGTGGACATTGCACCATTTCTATACGAGTCTGGTTAATAGTCAATAAACTTTTGTTTGTGGGCCGATGTTATAAATATTTTATTTATATAATAATTTAAATAAATTAAAAGTATTCAAAATTAAAAAAAAAATAATTAGAAGAATGCGCCTAGGAAAAATTGCAAATAATGCGGTACCAATAAATGAGGGGGTACCAACAGAAATATAACCTGCATACTTTTTAAAAAAATTATCTGGTAAAGCACATTCCCGGAAAATTATTCTAGATCCTTCTTTGATTATTTATGCATATCACACATACCTGATATCGCATGGGATCCGTGTTAATTTGACACATATATGTGCCTGAATCATTCGCTTGTACATTCGAAACGTGTAATTTCCAGGTATTGTGACCATTGTGAGTAACGGAAAGCCGGGGATTTTGAGCTACCATATGCGTGTGGATTGCTAGAATTGCTTTGGTGTCAGATTTTATCCATGCTACCTGAAAAACAAAAAAAATCGTCAAAATATTTAAAAAAAGTGACTTAAGGCCATTTGAAGTCCAAACTTTGTATTGCATTCTGAGACATTTCGTGCATTTTTTTGAGATAATTTCTTTAAGAGTAAAGAATAGCCCTTCCTTAAAATTAACCCAAATCTTTAAAATCATAACTCTAAAACGGAGATACGATTTTTCTTTTTTTTAGTCATCAAAAAATTTTTGGTAGGGGTATTTTTTTTTTGTGAGTCGGCAAAATTATGTGGATCACCCGATAGCTTAAAATCATAAATGGATTCTCCAGAGGAAGGTTCTTTAATGTTTTTTATTTTTTCCTTTATTCCATTCATATCTCTTGAGGGCGAAGGGCTTTCGGAAAAACGCCATTAATTGTTTTTCCTTGTAAATATACAAAACAATTAAACATTTTCGTCCGAGATTAGTTTTCTTTGAAAACAAATGCTTTTTATTTTGTCTATTCTTTTTTAAAATAAATTTAATGAAAATTTGACGAAGATCGTACCTTTTCCGGATAGATTTAATTATTTGAAAATTAATTGATAACATATTTTATAGCTTCTGGAATGCTGATTTAGAAAACCGCTCCCATTTATTCCATCACGTCAGTAAATTTTATTTAAAAATACAAAAAAATACTAAATAAAAAAAATTAATCATAAACACAGAGAACAAAATATTCTAATATGAAGTGTTAAAATGCTTGATATAAACATATTTTAAAAAATTATATTTTTTTCACGTTTAATAAGTACGTAATTGTTTTCAAAAAATTTGAATTAATACCATATTGTAAAAAAAGAGAAAATTGCCAGTTATTCTAACCAGAATTTTACTAAATATAGTAAAATCCCGACAAAATATTGTCGGCTTACAAGTAAAGAGCACTAAGTCAAAAAACATGGTTTTGAGATATTTACAAATTTAACTTTTATTTTTGTTTTTTAATTTTTGTAATAATTGTTTTTGGAAAAAAAACTACCGCAAATCGCAATGACATGTTTGGACATAAAAATGTCCCATTTGCCGTTAAATCAAAAAATTGAAGTAGTTTAATTCAACTAAATCTTAAAAAAGTTTAAAATTGTTTAGTAGAATACAAAAACAAAACGAAAAAACAACTACACGAATGCACGTCTCGGTAAACAAACAAGCAGTAATTAGTACTAAGTCGTTGTGTTATTAATTCGTTTACAAAAACATTTGAAATAATAAACTTACTAAGTGACTTAGTGCCTATTGCCAGATAAAATTTTAATTAAAATCAAATTGGTGCTTTTTGTATAGTGGGTAACTCTCTTGGCAGTTCACCTAGAAGTTAGTTTGGTTTACCTGTACATAGATCATCAAAAATTAATTAAAGTGCCATTTAAATCCCATTTTTGCAAAAAGTTGACTTAATACCTTTTACTTGTAAGCCCACGATATACATTTTAAACTTTTATATAAGAAGTAGGTAAAACTTCAGAGATCTTCTCTTGTTAATAACTTAAAATTTATAAAACAAGTAAAATTTGAAAGTTCAGCTAACCCCGAAATAAAATCCTGGTTACGGGCCTGCTTCGGATGGCAGTATAATACTCTTCTATAAGAAGTTCTATAGCAATTAATTCAGAATTCAGTCAATAATACACCTTTGCTTCCCGGCCTAAATCTTTTCAACTGGATATTGGTTTGCGGTAAAGGTAAGAAAAAACTTCTTTATTTGCGTCTAAATGCGAGTAAATTCTTGCGGACTTTTTCGAAGATAATTTCATTTACCCTATTTGGAGAAACGCCTCGGATTTTCTTTTCAGTTTATATATACCCACTGATTTTATTAGCGAAGGGCCATTCCAGAGAAAGTTAACCTAGATCTAAGTTTTTCAACTTTTAAATAACGCAATAATTATTGGGATAGTTCCTTGACAACAAAGACCGTAAAAAATTAGGTCTAATGTTTGACACGCAGATGTGTGGCTATGGAAAATATGGGAGGAATGTGGTGACTTGCACGCACGCACGCCTTATGACGCTTATGACGTAAAGAAGAGAGCGTGCGTGATACCTCCCCATTTCGTGGAGCTTTCTTACCGTGTGGAAGGCTATACATTTCTATCTCTTTCCAACAGTTTAGCCAATGTAAGGAAGAAAAAGTAATCAGAGTAGCCAATATAACCAATAATTTTGTATTATGCAGTTAAACATATTAGGGAATAATAAGCAAACAACAACAACAAACAAAAATTTTATTCAAGAAAGGAATAGTTTTTTATGAAGTTAACTGATAGAGCTCTGGCAGTCAACCGGTTAAAATATATTATGAGTCTTAAAAATAATTTTCTCTTTCTAAATATTTTGTTTTTTTTGTTTTTACTGTTTTAACATGTTCGCTACCACCGCATGCCTAAATGTATCTTAAGATGCTACGTTACGTAACGTGAGATTTTCATATATAATTTTAATTAAATACTTCGAGTGCTTTAACTTAAAACAAAACTAAAAAATGTAGATTTAAAAAGAATCTAACCGATTTTCTTAAATTTGATATTAAATTAAATTAAATAAACATATTTTTAAGAAAATAGCCATTCAATTTTGTTGTTGCAAAGCTGATTAAAAAAGTGGACTGATACACATGAATGCCCCAGAACTGATTTGTTGGGTTTTCAAAGTGGTACATTCTCAAACTCAATAAGAGTGAGTTGCACATCTGATTGGGCCTCTTTGTGTTACCTCCGGGAAAGCTCACAATGCAATCAAACTGTGCGTAGAGGTCATATTTGTCTGTCAAATTAAGGGGATACAACAGTCTAAACCTTATTTGCTACATGGTCTAAAAAAAAACTACGAAAAGTTCTTTCTAAAGTTTAGTCTAAATAAAAAATATTTTTTATATACTACACGGCTTTTGAACTCAAGGACCATTATGGGATAGTTTTCAAATTGTCAAAAATTACCCTATATCAAAAATGTTTTTTATTGAATTTTGGGCAACTTTTATTTCTCCCTGTCCGTCCGTCCGTAGTATTAAAATAAAGAAGGGGAGCCCGGGGCGGAACGGTATGGAGCTAATACCGGGCAGAGTCAATTAAATTATTATTATATTATATATTTGAGTGAGCCACAGCCAACCATTTGCACCTTGGTTTCAAATTCTATGGAATCGCTAATTTGTAATCTTTATGGATATTGATAAGAGGTAAGTGCTGTTATTTTTATTAGTTAATTTTTATTTCTCAGAATCAGTTGTTTTCGATATAAAATTCCATCCACTCAAAGATAACTTTTTTGGGAGAATTAGCTCAGCGGTCTAAGGCATCGATATAGCATTGACACTGAGCTAATGATCGTGAGTTCAAACCTCACTGTCGCCGATTGCCTTTTTCAGTTAATTAATAATTGAAATTTGGCGAAGGCGTACTCCCTAGATATATTGGTTTGAAAGTCAATTAAAGCCGGTGGTTTCCTCTACTACTAGCCCACACAAGTCCTGGACTTAGGGGATGCTTAATTAAGTAGAATAGTACGCGGGTAAAAAAAAAATAAAAAAAGATAAACATAACATAAACATAAGTAAAAATAAACTGAACATGGTACGGTTCCACTCCACTTACTTTCTAGCAAAAATGTACCGATAAATATTGAGATTTTTGTTATTTTGTTGTTATTTTTATAATTAGTTTCTATTTATTTTCGGTGATGATACAAAAATTTATTTAATTTTTACCTGGTATAATATACGGACAATAAAATAAGTAATATGATATATTTTTACTATTATATTACTTTCATAACGTTTCGTTGAAAACAAAAGTCCCCACATAAGACAAATCACATTTTCAGTTGGTAAATTGAAAGGATAATATTATCACAGATTCAAGTTTGAGTAAAAACACAAACTACAGTTTAAAATATAACTTTTAACGCTTACAACCGAGATTCGTTTTCTCTACTTCTAGAAAATTAGATCTTTTTCTTTATATACCGATAAGTAATCTGTTTTCTTTTATTTTCTTTTATCTGAAAACTTTTTTATTCCTAATAATATCATTACAGAAATGTAATATTATTCTTTATATTATGCTTTTCGAATTAAAAGTATATTTTTAACTTAAAAGAGCTTCGCCATAAGATTTATGTTCGCTTGGCACAGTTAGAAATAACTTTTTTCCTTTAATATTTTTTAAATTTTTGTATATTTTAGCACTTTTATCCATTTAAATGTTTAAAGTGGACTTCTCAAATATTTCCCAACTTAAAATTATAGATACCCAACTCCCAAAAAAAAAGAAAATTTTGATGACTTGATGACTAAAAAAAATTTTTTTTCAGAGGTAAGAAAAAATATGTATTTGAAAAATATTGTTTTTACCCCATTTTACCCCCTAACCCGATTTTTACGAAAAACAATCCCAGCCTAGAGGATTATCAACCAAGGTCCAAATTTGAAGTCTTCAGCCCGAAGCGTTCTTGAGTTATCGTGATCACAAAGTTCCCTGACACATAGACCGAGAGACCGACAGACTGACCGACCGACAGACCGAATTTTTTTTTGACGGAAATCATATTTTTTGCATATAAAACGTCCAGAAACGTAAAAAAAGCAATAAATTTTTTTCGAATTTTTTTTACTAACGCAAGAAAAAGAAAAAGGGTATTTTTTTTTCGGTGTAGTAGAATACTATAAAATACTAAGCATTGTATAAGTAACCTTAGGTTGTGAGTCACAGCTTTGAAGTACAAAGAATTTGTTAAACCAATGCGTTGATATACAAATATCTTACTTCCGGTTTAATTAAATAATAGGGTATTTAATAAAAACGTAATTCTTGAAAATTTTAAGTCTTTCGTTCCTTATATAGTGAAAAATACAAAAAAAATGTTGTGTCTTTTAGCTTAAAAAGTAAAAATTAGGTTCGCTTCACTTCATTTGAAAATTGGAAAAAAAGTATTTTTTAAATCAAATGTTCAAATTGTGCGAAATTTTAGCCTAAAAAATCAATTTTTTGCAATGAAGGAAGAGATATAATCTTGTAAAGATGTACGAGAATATGCAGGAAGTGTAGAATATGTTAATTTTTGGAGTGTTTTATAAAAAATAAAAGAAGAGCACCTACCACAAGCTTTCCATGCATCTGTAATTTAAAGAAATAAATAAATAAATAAAAAAAAAATTAATAAATAAATTACTATTACTTCATTTGAAAATTAAAAGAATATATTCTTTGTTATTTTTTTAGTTTTTTAGTTTTTTTAAACAGAGAAAGTGCATGCTAAATTTCGGTTTTGAAAACATTTTTTTTTAATTTTTTCCAATTTTCAAATGAAGTGGGACAGACCCTATTTTTTACACAGAATCTATTTTTTTGTATTTTTCCGACATGAGGCGGGGATTAAAATTTTCAAAAATTAGTATTTTGAGAAAAGCCCTACCAAATAATTTATGGAGTAACAGGAGTAACATTTCCCGAATAAATTTCTGGAATTTAAAGTTTAGTTTGCAGAATCCAGTACATTGTATTTTATACAGCAAGCCTATAGGCATTATTTTATACTTTGAGTTTAGATATTTAGGCAGAATATACTACTGTGTAAAGATAAAAGAACGCTTTCTCTTAATATTTTAGGAGTCACAACTGAAATAAAACCATAAAATCAGTACCAAATTTCCATATAATGAATTTAAATTGATTAAATTTTGTATTATGTTTAAGTTGTCTACATGGTTTTAGCTGTCCCTATGGTTTCTATTCAATAACATGAACGATAATCTTAAATCATGCGCTCGCACAGAAAAAAATATTATCTTGAATCAAGAATGTGTGATTTGGATATAACGAAGAGAATATATTCTCAAATATGAAAGGATAAGAATATGGTATGCATAAAAGAAGAATATATTCTTCGTTATATAAAAATCCTCAAATTCTTGATCTAAGACAATATTTTTCTGTGTGTGGGTAAAATGATGTGCGAATGTAATAGCAGCACTGTGGGCCTGTGTTTTTGATTAAATAAGCTTATAAAACAATTTTTTGATTATATTCTAATTAACTTATTTATATGTAAGGTGTATTTTTTCAGTGTACCTTGTAAGAGGAGAGATGATTAACCACGCAGGTGAAGAAGACGTCTCTGTTCTGTGTAACGGTGTGGTTCTCGAGAGGCGCCAAAAACTCTGGTTCGGGCTCAGCCATCTGACCTGTAAGAAAATGGAAAGATAACTCCATATAGTTGCCAACTTGCGATAAGTGAAGTGAATGAAACTAAAGATAGCCCAGTCAATCATCAGAAATTAAACTATGAAATAATACTGCAAAAAAAAACTGATTTCTCTAATAAAAAAAAATCTAAAAAAAAAGTATTTTTTTTGGAAAGAATTTTTAAGACAAAAAAAATTAGTTATTTGCGTATTTTTCTCACTGTACAAAATAGTTCAGTCAAATAACGAGGAATTACTATGTTAAAATAGCAATAAATGCACGCAGGATGATATTTTAAAGGGTAGTAGTGGATGGTAACAGAACATTCCTGTTAGTTTTTAACCGGGTGATTTGCGTAAAGGGTGTCTGCTATCTTGAATTTTAGGGTTGAGTGCGGTTATCTTGGTAAATATGCATCTTACGATAAAAATGCATATAACCAATTTTGTTAAAGAAGAAATTTCCAACAAAATTGGTTATATGCATTTTTATCGTAAGATGCATATTTACAGAGATAACCGCACTCACCCGTAAAATTTAAGATAGCGGACACCCCTTAAGAAAATCATTATCATCCACTACTACCCTTTAAAATATGAGCCCGTTAACATTTAATGCAATTTAAATTTATTTGACTGGACTAAAACATTTTTAAAATAAAATTTTAAGTCAACCGAGCAGCTTTTGATTTCCCTTGTTGGCGCCTTCGCCAAAATTGTAAATAAATATTTAATTATAATTTAATAAAATAATATTAAATTAATTAAAACATGTGATAATATTAAATATGGTAACATTAAATTAGTTAAAATTTTTGATAAATTAGTAAAACTAATGATATAATTTTAATCTAAAATACACCAATATGCAAGTTTAGTTAACATTCACTGCTTGTTACAGTAAAAGTTAACGTTGTTATAGTTCTGGTAACTCTAACAAACAGTGAATGTTAATAAAGCTTTCGTGGTGTTCCATATAAGCAAAAACGTTTAGTTTTTACTGCGGTACGAGCTTTCAGCCTGTCAAATGTCGGGGTTTCTAGGTTGGTGGTTAAAAATTAGATCACAAGATTTACTTTAAACATGTGATCAAAATAAAGTTAAATAAAACCATTCAACCAATTAAATGAAATGTGTTAATAATTCTGACATTTCATTGATCAAATTCTTAGTGAGCTTAGTTTGAATTAAAACAGGGTTTGTCAAGAATTTCGAGCTTTTAAAGAATTACAAAGAAATCTGTATTTCTTTAAGTCCAAATCAAGTTCAAAATATGTAAACATTTATTTTTAATATTGCTGTCAATAAAAGAATACTTTCCCCCCAGGCCTAGGTTTATTGTAACAAAGAATCAGGCTTTTTATTTTTTTTTTCTAAAAACTAAAAAAAAAAATCAAAAAAAAAAAAATAAAAAAAACGATTTTTTTAAATAATTTTTTTTGAACAAAAAAAATTAAAAATAAAAACAAAATGTTAAAAAAAAAATAAAACAAATAATTTTTGGCGATGTTGTGAAATTTGAAACCACAGTATTATATCTACCATTCTGTAAATAGTATATCTAATAAAAACATTCTGAGGAAAAGTGGGTTAAGCCGGTCTGGTTCTGATAGTCTTATTTGTTGCAAGTCAAAACTTACCGACTGGGATAATAGGTGAAGTAATAATACTAAAGATATATAAAAATGGAATTCTCATGTTCACAATAATAAAAAAAAGTAAAAATAAATATTATGTTGTACAAAAATAAGTATTGGTTTAAAGTCAGCACCAAAGCTTTTATCTCACCAACCTTGTCACAGTTTTCCAAGAAAACTTTTCACTTTAACACTGTTACCATAGTGATGATATACAATATTTGCTGGTAACTTTTTTTAAGGTTTCTATGTCCAGTGTGTCGTTAAATACGGTTCGAATTACTGTTCAGTGGAATATTCTGTGAAAGCAAAATTTGCGAAAGTACTTATTGACTAGGCTAATAAGTGAAGTGAATGAAACTAAAGATATATTCAAGAGAATATTCTGTTGAGAGGGAAGAATACGTGTTCTGTGTACGAATTTTCTAACGCTACATAAGAATTCAAATACTCTAAATTGCACATTCTGTAAATGGGACTGATTTACATTAAAATTTTGCTTATTAAATATTTAACTCTTCGTATAATATGATAATATACATCTATTAATCATAACAGTTTCCCTTTCTTTAATTTTTGTTAAAGAACATTTAGTTCACACAAAGAAAAAAATATTTCTATTAGAGAACATATTCGACCAAAAAGTGTCAACTCCAATTTTTGTAGAAATTGGAGTTAGCCACTTTAAGGTCAAAGCCGTCGATATTTTTCTTTGATGTGTTGCATATTATTAAGGTTAGTTTATCCATTAACACTTAACTAATTTAAGGATTTAATTAATTAGTCCAGTAAAATAACATATGTAAATTGCAACAAATGTACACGGGCTGATATTTTAAAGGGGTGGTAGTAACATAACACTCCTGTTAGTTTTTCACCAGGTGATTTGAGTAAGAGGTGTCCGATATCATGAATTTTAGGGGGGAGTGCAGTTATCTCGCCAAATATACATATTAAGATAAAAATGCATATTCCCAATTTTGTTGAGAAGGAAATTTCCAACAATTTTTGTAATAATAATTTTTTTAATATGTTAATAAATATTCATATTTAGCGAGATAACTGAACTCACCCCTAAAATTCATGATATCGGACACCTCTTACTCAAATCACCTGGTGAAAAACTAACAGGAGTGTTCTGTTAGCATCCACTTCTACGCTTTAAAATATCAGCCCGTGTACATTTATTACAATTTCAACATGGAATTCCTCATTATTTGACTGGACTAAATGAAATGTGTCAAATATTTCTGACATTGTAGTGGTCAAATTCTTAGTGAGTTTGGTGTTAATGCCTGTGTAAACCATTCATTAATCTACAGCATTTTAAATAAAATAATAATATATTAACACGTTCAGCTTGTATCGACAGTTTGTTTTTAGCGTTGAATGGGAGGGTTTGTAATGTTGCGTGGTTGCAATGAAAATAAAAACAAAGATATTCTACAAAATTGCTTAAAAAAATATGCTCTTTCGATATCCCTAATAAAAATTGAACATACACTGAAAATAATACAAAAACAAATGAAAATCGACCTTTCTTAAAAAGCGCCCTAATTTATAATTTTATGTATTGTTGCTTACTTTACATTTTGTGGAATAGATTTGACTTAAGCACATGTATCTTTAAATTTCTGTTCTATTTCAGAATATAACATATTTTTAAAACTAAATGTGCATTTGAAAATGTTTTAGAAGTCAGGCTAAAATATTTTAAATCTTTAACAATTGCTTAATTATGTATTAAAAGATGAAATATCTGTTGCTTACGTTACAAGAGAATTTGTTGCTTACGTTACATTAAAAGTCCCTATTTTTTTTACATTTTAAACTGACTATATTGACTGGTACACTTTCAGTTTTTGTCCCAGGTAATACTTTCCCATTTTAATGTTTTTAAAATTTCGGGAAAGCCTTGTATTCGTGCAAAAAATTTCAATTTTTTTTGCGTAATTTTTCGATTTATTTTTGTCGGTCGTTCTGCCCGAGAAATCTCGTGGGCACGATAACTTATGAAATTCTTAAGCTAGCTAATAATAATGTTTAAAGCCAGTCATGTCACGATTTGCTGGAATAACCCCCAGTATCCTGGGCTATTATTGCTCTATCGAATTTTAGGACTTAATCTTGCAATATGTTATTTCTGATACAATTGAAGCAATACAGCCTGCTTTGTCATTCACTCTGTGTACCCCTGCAAACGTCATTCACGGAAAACGTCACTTCTGGCAGAGTAAATCGCAAAATCATTCAACTGAGTACTTCGTAAAAGCTCTGGTTATACAGTCTCGTTTAAAGTTTGTCATGCTTCAGCGATATGCCGAATTTGTTACTGCTGCTTCGCCCTCTTTTCTTCAAGCATACACTACAGTGCACAGTTGATCAAGCAATTGCACTGTAATTTTTTTTTTAAGTGAAAAAGTCCAAATTTATAACAAATCATGCCTGCGGCGCAGAGAACATATACAAATAGTTTTTTTAGTTTAATTCAGGTTAAGTTGCAGGTAAGGCAAGAAATTTTAAATGCATTTATCATCATCAAGTTGTCGCTCTCAAGACTGGTTTAAGACATCTCTCTATAACACCTTATCCCAAGAAATTCTCTCATTTTCCTAAATTTTCTACACCCTACATCCTTTGTATTCCATAATAATTTTGCCCACCTTTATGTTAATTAAAAGAAAGAGTTAACTCTCAGCTCACTTTTTACAATATATTTTTAGTAAGCTCTTAAGTCTATGATCCACCATTTGATCCTTTTACCCAACTAGCCTTTTTCATAAGATTTTCTCCAATTCTCGCCCATTTTACATTCAACGTTCTTCTGTATCACCACATTTCAAAGGACTTTCATACGTTTAATACGTTTAAACTTATAGCCTTTCGAAGAAATAGTATTATACTAGCTAAGAATATTTTTTACTCAGTCTAAGGCTAAAGGTAAAGATTTAATTTCAGATTAATAAACATAAGGTTAGTACAGTTTA
Source organism: Brachypterus glaber (assembly GCA_958510825.1). Classification (NCBI taxonomy): domain Eukaryota; kingdom Metazoa; phylum Arthropoda; class Insecta; order Coleoptera; family Kateretidae; genus Brachypterus; species Brachypterus glaber. Next base: position 17,836,595 of record OY294054.1, on the reverse strand, counting down.
ATCCAAATCGATCTATGTTAATTAAACTTGACTCAAGTTGGCCTTTTTTGGGTTAAAGATGGACATTTTCCAGATTGCCACTTGATTTATGGTATAATTGTCAGCTTAACTATCACTATGACAACTTATAGTAGGGATCGGTTACACAGGGGCAAAACATGTAACATAATGTTACCAACATTTCATTTGAGTACACCTCTTTATGCGTAAGATGTATAAGATACATTAATAAGAGAAAGAATGGGAAGAACATGCAGCAGAGGAAGAAGAAGAAGAAAAGGAAAAAGTGGAAAAGGAAGAATAAAAAGAATAAGAAGAATAAAACGAATAAGAAGAATAATAGGAACAAAAGGAATGAGGAATAAAAGGAATAATAGGAATAAAAGGAATAAAAGGAATAAGAGGAATAATAGGAAGACGAGTAAAAAGGAATAAGAGGAAGAAGGAAAAGAGGATGAAGAGATAACGGGGAAGTATAGGAAGAAAAGGGAAAAGAGGACAAAAAGCAAAGAGGAAGAAGAGGAAAGAAAGGAAGAAAGGAGGAAGAGGAATGAAAGGAATAAGGGCGAGAAAGAAAAATAGAGAAAAGGGGAAAGAGAAAGAAGGGAAAAAAGGAAGAAAAGGATAAAGAGTAAGAAGAGGAAGAAGAGGAAGAAGATAAAGAAATAGAGCAGGAAAAGGAGAGTAAGAAATTTAAATAAGTATTATAATGTTTCAAAGATTATTCAATGTTTAAAAACCAATGGTTATTGGCGAGTTATCGCAAAATAAAGATTCACACCGCATTATTTTGCTTGGCGCCCCTTTTAAATCTTAATTGATTTTCAGAAACTTGACATTTACGTGATCCTGATGTCCTAGTGCACAATTAAAGGGTGTACTTAGATGAAAGTTACAATTTTCACCCGCCTTTATTATACTATATATATCATACGGTGTATGACCGACCCCTAGGTACTTATGGTTTTAACCTACCAACTCACTTAAAAAGCGAACTAGTATCTAGTTCTTCTATGATTTATGACTATATTAAATATTATTTGCATCAATAACTTTCTAACTATTAATAACTATTAATAACCCGTTAAGTATCAGAATTATAGTCAAATTCTGAGTATAATTTGGACCGAAACACATTTTAGTTTTCAACCCTCTTCAAAACACATTTAATTTAACACCTTATTTTAAAAGGGGTGTTTATTTAACCCTTTGGGTAGGTATTTAAGACATAAATATGAAACTTACATTCATTTATATTCGCAGATGGAACTTGAAAGGTATTGTGATATTAAAAAAGCTGCCAACTTAAGAATATATTCCCTTATATTTCATATAAAAATACACTGAAAATGGTACGGTTCCACCGCACTTATTTTATCACAAAAATGTTCAGATAAGTTTTGAGATGATGATTATTTATTATTTTGTTGTTGTTGTTATTATACTACTACTAGAATAGTATAAAACGGTAGTTTAGAATCTTTCAAAAACTTCAAAAATCGTCCTAGACAAAAAATTCTTGGATATAAATTTGATTCATGAAAAAAAAAGAATTTTTTTTGTCCGTCAATCGAGTTTATTATTTAAAAATAGCCATGTTGGAGGTGAAATTGTTCTTTTCCATTTTTCGGCCAAATTATTCATTGGACGATAAAAGTGGTTATGAGTAAAATTGTAGCTATTGAAATTCTCTATAAGTTTCATATATAATAAATTTTTATAGGTACTTTGGTAAGGTTACAGAGAGCGCAACTCGACTTTCACTTTATAGAAAATTTCAAGAGCTACAGGTTTGCTCATAACCTTTATCCTCCGATGAATAATTTGGCTGAAAAATCGAAAAACCAATTTTACCCCCAACATGCCCATATTTAAATATTTATAACTCCATTTATATTATTATGTTAAAAAAATGATCCAAGTTGTTGGAAATTTTTTTCTTGACAAAATTGGTTGTATACATTTTTATTGTAACCGCACCTACCCCTAAAATTTAAGATAGCGGACATCCCTTACGCAAATCACCCGATGAAAAACCCTGTTACTATCCACTACTACTCTTTAAAATATCAGCCCGTGTACATTTATTGCAAATTAACACGGGAATTTTTCGTTATTTGACTAGACTATTACTGCTTTTTCATTGCATTTGCAGATTGCTATTAAAATTTTATGTTAAATTATTATTGTGTCTACACGTTGTTCTTACAATAAATTATATGTTTTTATTATGATATATGATATAAAATTTAAATTGTGTATGTGTAGTAAAGTACAGAAGCAATTATTTTTAGTGATATTAAAATATATTATTAACTTTAAGTCTAGTTCTGCACTGGAAAAAAATGGCAACTGGATGCCATAGACCGATTTGTACAATTTTCCATTATTTTCCATCATTTTCTGTAAAATTACATAATTACATTAATGCTGTGATTTTTTACACCGCTTAAAATATTAAATAATATATTGTAGAAGTTACAATACCCATGAATTCAACTGAAATTATTTATTTTTAAATATTGAGATATTTTTGTGAATATTTGGCACCAATTATTTTGATTTAAAGTTATACACCCGTAAGTTAGGGGTTGGTATATTTAACTTTTGCTTTAACCAAAATATAGCATCTTTTTAAGTTCTTTTAAATCGAGGGCTTCATAACATAGGGGCGTATACGCCATTTTTATTGTTTTTGTGATTTTGATGGTTTTAGGTTTGGTTTATTAAAACAAACCTAAATCTTAATCTAAAAAAAAAATGGCGTATACGCTCCTATGTTATGAAATAATTTATCACAAGATGGGAGTTGCTATTTAGGATTTTAATCTGGAACTTAAGAGGTGAAAGTTTCAACCCCCAAAGTTATATATACTTTCTTAAATTACTTCCTCAAAATACCAAATTGACCTCCTTTTTGGAATTTTCATATTCTGCTTAGTTTGCGAGATATTTGGAGCGGATTGTTTTCAAATGAATACCCTGTATATCCTAATTCTGACGTCTTTTTAGTTTAATCGTTAAGAGAAAAGACTAAAATTTGTTAACTGGTGTTATTATAGAAAAGAATTTTGATATTTATTTTTGTGGGTACTTCACCAGAGTATCAAGACAGCTATGAATTGAAAAAAATATATCTTTTCCACTTGGTTGCTAATTCATTTTAGTTAAAACAAGCCGTGAAAATATGGCATGCTTCGTATTCCACAAGGTATACTCCTTGCAGTTATAATGTTTCTATTCTTTTAAAATAATTAATTTATTTTACATAAAGTAACTGGTTATTGCTTTCCCATTTTGAAAATTTTCAAAATTTTGGAAAGCCTTGTATTCGTGCAAAAATTTAAAATTTTTTTTTTGCGTATTTTTGCGTTTTATGACGTTTTATGTGGATATAAATCAATTTCAAGCAAAAAAAAATTGTCGGTCTATCGGTCGATCGGTTTGTCCGGGAAATATTGTGGGCACGATAACTTAAGAACGCTTTAAGCTAGAAAATTAAAATTTGGTATACAAGTATGTTACCAAAAACAAACAAATGGGGAAAAATACTTTTTTTACAAAAGTTTGAAAATAGCTATATAGGGGTTTTAAGGTTTCTGAAATTGAATCTGATAATAAAATATCCCTTTTACGCGCGGAGGTGAAAATGGGAAAGCTCTTTTACTGGGCAGTGTATTTTTTGCGGCTTTTTATATTTATATCTTCTTTCTCCAAAATTTATTTATGTTTTAATGGTTCAAGATATCCAGATTTCTGCTGGATTCGCAAGATTTAAAGGTTTCGAGATGTCGACTAGGATTTCGTAAATGATTTTAGCTTTTACCAGAGATTAACTACTTTACAAATGCTTGTCCTAAAATAAAATTAAGCAAAAAATTTGTTTTATTTTCTTTTAACAATTTTTAAATTAGATAGCAGAAGAAATATCTTTTTGTCTAAACTTTTTCTGCTCTTTACATTTTTTTGATAGGACATGCCGTTTGGCGTTTTAACCCTTAAAAATACGTTTTGTGCCCTAATACAAGTACAAATAATTTTTAGATGATAGGAACCGATTTAATGGCGTCCTAAAACATCTAAGGATCACCCTAATGTACAATTGCCCTTTAAAAATGTTCACCCTATTTCTGAATGAGTCTGTATAATTGGACATGTTAAATAAGTGAGTATATTGATAAATCGAGTGTAAAATTGATTTATTTTATTTAAAAAGTTAAATAAACACACCATTTTAAAGGGCTCTGTGGGGAGAAAAACTATTAATCTTGTATGTCTACGGAAAATCTTACTGGTATTTCCATTAAAAAACAGTCTCCTAAAAAGAAACATGTGTTGAATAACTACTTGTCACTTTTATTTACAAATTTAATATAAGAAAATACAAAAATAAAGTATAGATATTTATTTGACAATGAAGTTTTTTTTATGTATGTATAAGAAATATTGTTATTATTATACAGAGAGATTTTCAGTAAAATTTACCATCGTAATCCAGAAAATGTGAGACATAACGAGCCGTAGACATTTAGCACTGTAAAAAGTAAACTGAATATTCAGTTAAAAATGGATAGGAAATCGGAAGTTATTATCCTGTACAATTGTACTTTAATCTTTATTAAAAATGCGAAATATTCCATGTCCGTCCTTAATTTTATATAGCCTATGGTGAATCATTTGACACCTCTTTCGTTAAAATCAGGTTAGTGGTTTAGGCTCCAGAAGGGAAAGAAAAAACAGACACACATACAAATATACATTTGTGTACGTTTTAGTACACGTTATAAAAACATGACGTTCCTTTCGCGTTGTTGTAGTCGGGTAAAAAAGGCTCTTTTCCTATCATCAAATTTAATTGTAATATTTTGAATTTAAATTTAATTAAGTTTATGGACATCCTGTATAGCGCCACTATAAAATTGTATGGTTTTCCTTTTTTAAGTTTAGTTTAAGTTTGTCAAATAAATCATGGTCCGTTTTATTGTTCGCTAAATTAGAGATTCTAGAAAATAACTGTTTAATTTATTATTTTTTAAACAAGTAATTAATGAAATTTTTTGGAGCTTTAGTTACTAGGACATTCAAGCCAGAATGTTTATGATGTTTCAAAAATGGTTTACATAGTTCTAAGGGTTGATTCTACCCAAAATTTAAAAAACTTACGAAATACACTCCTAAATCTGTAGCTCCATTTTGTAAAGATATTACCATTCAGTTATGAATAATTTTATTTATATTTTAAAGTTTGCTTTAAATTATCCCGCTATATAATATATTTTTCTTTAAAACTGTTGTTATTTTATATTTAATCCTAGGTTTGGTTTGTATCAAAAAAAATCGAAGAAAATAGCAGATAATTTTTCCCCCTAACAATGCCCATATGTTGTAAGTCTTTGTTGAAGCTTATTGTTTATAAAATAATGGTACACATCACAGAATACATAGGCTTCATAACATAGGGGCTTATGAGCCTTTTTTCATTTCATGAGATTTTGATTATTTTAGGTTTGCTTTATTAAAACAAACCTCAAACTATCAAAATCTCAACAAAAAAAATGGCCTATGTGTTCCTATATTATGAAGCCCTTGACATGAAAAAATCTACTTTGAACCTCAAAATTTCTGAGATTAATTTAAAATATAATTTTGGGTGTCCAGAGTTGTAGTTAGTATAAAGCCTCGTTTGGACTTTTATAGCCAACATTCAAAATATTTCCTTTAGGGAGTTTTTTTGTTTTTTTTTAGGGTTTTCTAGACGTTTGTCCATCCGAACTTTTTATATTTTTTCTAACGGAATTACCCTGTATAAATTGGTATTAAAATGGGGGAATATTTTATGATAAGAATATGTGGTTTGCTGACCTAGCCTTATAGCGTTCAACTCACGCGCTCGCCTGACACACTATCCAAATTCATTGCAGATTTTCAGCTTGTCGAGTATAGAGAATGGAAAAAGCTTGAGTGTTGCGCCATTCTCTGGAAATGATGATAGAGTTAAAGGAATAATGGGGATTTGCCTCTTCGTCCAATTCCGAAATCAATATAGTAGTAGAGAGTTGGTAAAAAAATTTAACCAACTATTTTCTCCCTACTGAATTTTACATGTCTCTAAGTATATTTTAATTAGGCTATTTCCAATGTTCCAGTATCTGGATCTGGTTACTTTGGGAGCTAGAAGCTCAAAAAGTTGCTAGAAAGAGGTAAAACTTATTTTTGACTTACAGAGCATTTACATTATATATGTATATTACATTCAGAATAAGCAATTTTCATACACACAATGCTGAAGCTAAGGGGTAAAAACAATCTTTAAAAAGTGACGTTGACTTGTAACATTTCTATTTTTTTGATTAAATGAGAAATTATAAACTAACTTTTTGACAAAAATGAGAGTTATTTCGTAAAATCAAATCTGTTTTTACCTCTAGAATAATTGTGTGTAACTTTGAAAATAGCCTAATCTAAATGTAATAAATGAAATGTCTATGCGTCATAAGCACTATAGAGTATGACTTCGTAAGTTAAAAAAAGGTTAGTACCCCGTCTCAGCACCTTTTTGAGCTTTTAACACCCAAAGGAACTGGATCCAGAACAGCTGAAATTGTTATTGTGTCACAATATTTTCTTATTAGTTTGTTAATTTTTTGTAAGTTTGTTCTTTACTATTATTGCCAGTACCCTGTAAATATTTTGGAAATCCTAATATTGTCAGTCTGCAGTCTTTTTTTTAAGTAATAATAGTTTTTTTGAAACACCTGCAGTTTGTTTATTTTTTACCCAATAAAATAATAATTTTCATTGTTAATGTAGTAAAGTTTCAGGTAATTACAAATAAATTGCAGTAAAAAATAACACGGCAGTAATTGGCTCACTCACCTTATGTAAAATTTAGTCGGGAGAAAATAACTTGTTGAAAATTTTCACTAGCTATAGCTATAGCTTTTAAACTAGCATTGAGTTTTTCGAACAAGGCAAACTTTTCAAAAATTAAAAAAATAAGTAAACAGTGGCAAAAATACTTTCTTCTACTTTATCTTATTTTAAGTAAAAACATTTACTTGGTTATTCACCAGTGGTACCAAAATTTTTCTTAGTTACTAGTAAAGATAGTGATTTTCCACCTTTCCTCACTTTTGCCTAGACCCACATTTTAAGATCTGAAAGTATCAAATATATGCCAAAAGATAGTTTAAGTTGTCTTATTTAAGAGGTCTAAATTTGAAGTCGATATCTCAACTCGTTCAAAAGTTAAGAGGGGGCGGGGTGACTTTTGGACTGCTCTGTAGTTAAAATTTTTTTGAAGGTAACGTCGCTTTTGGCCATATTTTCGTATCACCCTGTATAATAATAGTTTACTAGAAGCTGTAAAATACCATTTGGTCGTTTTACTGTGCGCTTGTTAACTACATGGCCCCGGTGCAATGTACGACAGTCACATGTGATCGGGTCCAATAATAACTCAACGTCGCCCTTGTAGAATCAACAAATTAGTATTGTAGCTGCTCCGACATCGTTAATCCTAGATTAGCCGGGGATTTAAACGCAGAGCCACAGTCATGCCATTCGGAAATACTACCGCCAGTGATGCCACTTTGGTAAAGAAATTACTATACTCTCAGGGAACCTATTCTTGAAAACCGGGGAGTAGAACGACTGATAGAACGAGTCTTAGGTTGTGATCGTACCCAATTGGTTTTAACACTATGCCTCATATTCTAAGAGTTGTTCTATCCCCGAAATTCAAGAATATGTCTCCTGGAATGAACAAAACTACACTGATTAAAAGATGTGATTTTAGCTCACCTACTTGTTTTTATAATAATAAATGTGACATGTAGGATAGAAAGGTGAAAAAAATACAAGTGATTTTTATTTTTTTCTTTTATTGTGAATAATAAAAAAGTTATGTCTAAAAACAGTTTTTCACATTTTGGGGGTAAGGGGGGGAGCGCTGAAAAAAAAATGATAATAACATTTTTTATGTAGTTTTATTTAAAGTTTTATGTGGTTTTAAATTTTTTCTTCTGTTGTAAATAATAAAAAAATACGACCAAAACAGAAATTTAACCCCCCTTACCCCCAACCGATTTTGCTCAAATACGAACTTGTCCAAGATAATATAAAAATACATCTGCATACCAAATTTAAAGTAGCTAGCTCAAAGCATTCTTAATTATCCTGGATACAGACAGACAGACATACAGACAGACCGACCGACAGACAGAGATCATTTGGATGTAATTTTTTTGTTGCTTATTTTAATTTTTCAGGAAAAAATAAGATAATTTAAGTAAAAAAAAAAGATTTTTCCATCAAAATTATTGTGTAAAGTATTACTTTCTAAAAATCGATGTTTGGACTTTTTTTGAGAAATTGAGAAATTTCCCAAATCATCCATGGGGTGAAGCGGATCAGCCTTTAATAAAGAAAAACTGAAAGAAATAATGAGCTAAATTTTTCTCAAAATGTTCAACCTAAAGATGAATAGTAAGCTTACAAAATTATTTTTTTTTCACATTTTTTTTCAGTATATACATTTAAGAAGAAACTGATATTTTTAACCCGCTTCACCCCAGATTACGGTATGTTGTATTTTAACCAGATTAAACATTTAGTTGACACTAATCGTAAATGTCATAAAAACTCACAAACTTGTGACAAATGACCTTTAATTTTCCATTTTCCTGCATTTTATTTATTAAGGGGATTTTCCTTACCTATACTCAAAAATAATAGCCCATTTAAAAGTCTTCCAAAAAAATACAAGATCGATTTAAAGCTTTTAAATAGGGTGGGTGAGCCAATTATTTGGATTTATTTGGATCACCTACAACTTTACTAAAATTAAACATAAACATATCTTTATTCTAATGGGCAAAAAATAAACAAACTGCAGGTGCTTCAAAAAAATATTGCTTTTTAAAAAAGATTGCACACTGACAATATTAGGAACCCATGTCCAAAATATTGCCAGGGTACTGGCAATAATAGTTAAGAACATACAAAAATTAACAAACTAATAAGAAAATATTGTGGCACAATAAAAATTTAGCTGTTTCTAGGTACAATTTGGATACTTAAATAACAATTTGTCGTTTCTATTAAGCTCCACTTCATGTACGTATCGATTACAATCTCATATCGACCTGGCGATTCTCTTCAAATAAAAAGCAGAACCAAGATTCAGAACTCTCTGAATTCTTCGTTACTTTCTTTTCTTGTCGTTTTTTGTTTTTGTGATTTTTTTGTTGTCAACTAGACAACAATATCAAATAGTTATTATAAATAATTTTTAAATCTCATATTTTTTTTTGTCAAAACAAATGAAAATCGTTTTTCTTAGGAACACATCGATAGATTTTTTTAAATTTTGTTTTTCTCAAAAACGGATCTATAGATCTTTTTAAATTTGGCATCAGAAAGATGCCAAAGCTCCAAATAATTAAATTACGAAAAAAAACTTGGGTTATAAAGTTGAGCTAAAAATTGTTTTCAGACCACCGTGATAAGTTATATAGGCCCTAAGATAAACGGCTGTAACAGACGGACGGGTACGCAACCCTAAAAAGTTAAAATCTGCAAACGTGAGACTATTCATTTAGCAAAATTTTAGTTTGATGAAAAATCAAATAAAAAAACTGTTTGGGACACGTATAGTCAAATTTTCTATCAGTGTTTTAGATCAATAGCTGTTATAAGGATTTTAATGTATTTTTCTAGTAAATTTCTGCATGGATATAGAAAAAGTTAAAATCAAGTATAGCATCGCATCGGATTTGAGTCTATATAAATTCTTTAGACATATGAAGACTCCAAAGGAAAACACACTTACTCCAGTTAAAACTGATTTTTTCCTTAAAAATTAAGATGATCATCAGAGAATTTCTTACAGTATATTCATTTTTTTTAATTTTAGCCCTCCATAACTTTTTTATTTTTGGGTGAACTATTTTCTAAAAAAATTAATTCGATTGGATTATTCTTTCTTGAGTTATCGTGCAGATAACAAAACGTGTCAAACGGACAGACGAAATGCGGACGCACATTTTTAAAGGTTGTTTAGTATACAACGAACTTTCGTCCAATTTTTTTTATTATTTTGGTTATATTTTGTTTTTTTTGATACAGGACAATTTTTTTTTTCGGAGTCCGAAGTATATGTTTTATACTTTGCTGTAAAGCCGCGAGAAGTATAATAGAATCGGTACAAACAATTCAGCATACGTTATAACAAATGTAGAGTCCTCAAACTTTAAATTCCATTTCCTGAGCATTTTTCTAAAGTGGACTTGGTGCGTTTTTCCTTTGGAGTCTTCATATACAATGGATTTCCTAAATAAGTGTTTCCCTTCACGTTTGTTTCATATACTGGGCTTAGATTTTTATCGGAAAAGGAAACCGTAAGTATGTTTTTAATAGATGCTTTGTTCGCTACTAATTTTTCACATCCTATAAAAACAATAGATCTTGTATAAGAAAATACATTTCAAAACTCGTTTGTAAAAAATATAAGAAAAAGAATGAACGAAATACACGACATTGAGGGGGTGACGCGTCAATGCTTATCCTAGATCAGCAAACTTCGTACAAAGTATAATGCTTTTGCGCAGCCAGAAAAAAAGAAAAAATTTTCCCTGTAAAGAATTACACACCTCAACAAAAAAAATCAACAGGGTTAGATCATTTTAGGATTTCGAGAAAATTAAACCCATATACCAAAAATTTGATATATTCGTCTGTTTAAGTATTACCATGGTACGGGAGTCGTTGAGTCCACCGTACTCTACTAAAAAAAATATTTTGTTCTTAACCAAAATTCGTTTAGAACACAAGTATGGCTCACTATTTTTAAACGACTTACCCAGAAGAAACATGTTCTTTATTTAGAGTGTAAACGGTATGACTTTTGAATGGGTGCATTTTCAACTATTAAAAATTAAAAATTCAAAATGGCGGATTCAATATGTCGGCAAAATTTGGTAAATGATGAATTTTAATAAAATTGGGTATATTTATTAGGGTTTTCGAGGATGCTGAAACTGAATCCATTATTGTGTGTTGAAAAAAAAAGCACCGGTACCTAACCTAGTATCACAAATTGATATTTAGGGAGAGAATATAATTTATATTTAATAAACATACCTCTTAATTATAACGTATTAATCCACAAATAAATTATATTTTATAAATTAAAAAGCAAACAATAAGCACGATTTTAGATTAGAGAAAAGAGGGGATAAAAAAACCATCGTAGAGGTAAGGTATTTTCACTTATCAGTACAGCATACTACATATATATAAATTATATCCTCATATAGGTACCCTGACTTAAGATGTGTATAAATTTTGTAAGCATAAAAAGCAAAAATAAGCAAAAACCTTTTTCTGACAGGACTTTATAGATTTTTAAAAATTTATATGCGAAAGCAATTATTTAAACTCGAATTTTATCAGTGTAGTTGATGGTGGAAATAATTCGTGTTTAGTTTAGCAAGCCAATATACACTATTCAGAATAAATTGTAAGTCATTCGTTCTCATTTAATCTCATTTAAATTAATTGTTTCCGCCTTTTATTTTCGGGAAAATTCGAAGAGAAAAGAATCCTTACAAACGAAATTATTTGGAAAATAGATAATTAGCCAATCGCCAATCGAATCAAAGACCACCAGTTAATTGGTTATTTTTTATCTTTTAATTTTTTTTTTATTTAAATTTATTGTATATTTTGTATTTTTTCATATATATATTTTTTTTAAATTATAATTATAATTACAGTCATTCCTTTCAAAGGGTGATTCTACATCAAAAAATATGTCCGAAAAATGAGTCGTAAGGGAGCTAGACCCCTTCAAAAGGGGATAAAAATTTGGTTTTCATTTAGTATCTCAGGAACACTTGAAACATAGCTAGGAGCTTAGCTCCCTCACGACCCATTATTTGACATATGTTTTTGAGAACTTTATATTTTTTATACAAAATCACTCTTTAAAAGGCAGACTATCTATGAATAACCCTGTATATACTTTGAAGCACGGATCTGTAGCTACGGGAAATATGTTTGGAATGTTTGTGCAAGTGGGAGGCCCGTTGCAGGCACGCACGCCTTATAACGCTTTTGACGGAAAGAAGAGAGCGCGAATGATTTCTCTCCCTGTAGTCGGAGACTTTGTTTCATGCGGAGTACTATTGAAATAAGTACTTGCAACCAGAAGGTACATATTATTTTGACAAATATTGCTTTTATAATAAAATAAATTTATTTTATAAAAAAATTATATTCTCTATTTAGGTTTGGATTTATTCCGCTGGTAACTCGAAATCATTAACAGTTATAATTATTTAATATTAAATCTATTATTGATTTCTAACTTACTATACTTAGCAAAATCCAACAAAGTTTCAAACAATGTATATACCCTAGTATTAGTTAAAAAGTTTTTGACTTTTACTTGCAAAACATAACGATTTCCGTTGATTTTATAGTAAATTCGAAAAGAGACAAAACTTTACAAACAAAATTATTTAAAAAAGAGATTATCAGTTGATAATTTTTTAACTTTTAACTATATTTTAATGTACATTTACATATATTTTTTCTATTTCTCTGAGTGGAGAGAAAACAAATCTTTACAAACGAATTTATTTGGAAAACAGATAATTAGCAAATCAAATCAAAGGCCACCAATCAATTGTTCATTGAACAATCTGGTTTACATTACAAACGTTATGATTTATTGTTGGATAATCCAGCAATAAATCAAACAGGCATTTAAACTTTAAAAAGGCATCAATAATAAATTAAATTGAAAGAAAGTTTAAAGTAATTAAGAAACTTTTATAAACCATAAATATAAAACGATACATTTTCATAATTTAGGTCGCAGAGAAGGAATATCTTAATTCAAGTAAATATTATTTATGTCCAGTTACACTATACTCACAATAAAAAGATTAATGTAAAAACATTTACTGGTAAAAACGTCAAACTTTTTTTGATGAATGACAATTAGTTGCTAAGATACAAAAATGATTGAGTCAGGTGGTTGAAATGGCAAACTTAATATTTATTTTTGTTAATATATAAATTTTGTAAACTTTTTAACCATTTTCGGACTATAGAAAGTTTTTTCACAGTTTTGTTCTATACATACCGTATGTGAAGTTTGGCCAAGCATTTCTGGGACACCCTGTATATTTGTTTAAATATTAAACCACAAATGTTTATAATTATAAGTTAAATTTCCAAGAAAATATATTGTAATTGAAGCTAAATATTATTGAAAAAGGCCATTAAAATTTTAGACCTAATAAAGATTTTTATTAAAAATACACAGCTAAGATTTCCCATAAAATTGAATTTATTACTGTTTCTGCTCGAAATCAACTTTTTTAGAAGTGTATTTTTGGATATTTAATAAACTTGCCTAATTTTATTTAATAATCAGAGGGTACATATAGCAATAGTTCCTATATGGGAGCCAAAGAAGACTTTATTGACATATAGTGACATATCATTGCTAAAATACTTTTCTTCGTGTATAAGTAATTCTACTATTTTACGATATTAGTGTATACCCTGTATAAGCAGATATTTTGATCCTATTAGTAAATCAGTGAGGCAATTTAAGGAAATTTATTTAACGAATTAATTAAAGTCTTTTCTAATTAAGTTATGTAGGTAATTATTAATTAAATCTTATATTGTTAAAATATATCATTTTCGCATTCTCGCAAAAATTATTAAATAGGTAAACGTTTATCAAAAAGTTGAAGTTTTAGGGAAAAGTGTTTTACAAAATAAAATGCTCATGACAGATAACAGAGCCACCCAAAAAAAATATATATATGTGCCAGAGACTAGACCAAGGCATTTTTATATTTTCGGGGTCGCTGAAACCGAATCTGACCTTAGAATTGCTCCATCAGTTCACAATTTTTTTATACCCTTAAAAACATCTGAATTTAAGGAATTTTTGCACCCGTTTTTAAGTGTAGAAAAAAATTGTGACGTGATGGAGCAATTCTGAGGTCAGATTCGGTTTTAGCGACCCGAAAATACACAAATGCGTTGGTCTAGTCTCTGGCACATAATTTTTTTTTAAGCATTATTACAAATTTGCTTATATTAGATAGTATAATTCAGTATTTCCTCACAAGGATAACTGCTTTAAATTTACTTTATCACTTTTTACAGTGTTCTTTAAATTTATTATATAGTTTGAAGGATGTATCTGTGGCTACGGGAAATATGTTTGGAATGTGTGTGCAAGTGAGAGGCCCGTTGTAGGCACGCACGCCTTATAACGCTCTTGACAGAAAGAAGAGAGCGCGAATGATTCCTCCCCCTTTCGTCGGAGACTTTTTTTCATGCGGAGAACTATAGTATTGACTGTGAAGAGTATACACTATGAAATACCAAACATTATAGGTCTTCACGGTTTGTTGCTTATAGCTGGCTTGGTTTTCTAACATATAATATGAAAATAGTAATCTTGGCTTAATTAAACAGGAAAGTATCTGGAAAGGGATTATTTGCGATAAAAGGTAGTTAATTTTATTATACTATTCACAGAGCATAAGCGCTAGAATAGTATAATACGGTAGTTTTCAATTTCTCATAATTGCCAAGAAACGCCATAGACAAAAAATTCCTGGATACAAATGTGTTTTATGAAAAATATTTTTTTTGAAAATGTCCGTCTATCCGTCCGTCCGATGCACGATAAATTATTGATAATAAAGTTCTCTTATTATTTATTATTTCAAATTTGAAGTCTTTATCTCAATTCGTTCAAAAGTTAAGGGGAGGGTTGACTATTTGACGGCACTATAATATGGTAAGTAGTAATCTTGACTAGATTAAACAAGAAAATATCTGGAATAATTTGCATTAAAACGTAGTTAATTTTATTGTTAATTATATCTGTGGCTTGGTTCCAAAAGGGCCAATGTCACTTTGTCAATAGCAGCGTTTTCAAAATATTACATCAAAGTTGACGTGAAAACGCTGCTATTGACAATGTCATTGGCCCTTTTAGAACCAAGCCACAGATATGTTATAATTATAATTGAGCATGTTTGTGAGCCATAGCCTTGCTCTTATAACTATAAGATCAGTTCTTGCATACATGTTCTTGCATACATGTGTTGACTGATTCCCAAAAAAATATTTTTAAAAAACATAAATGTTATAGAAGGAAAACGTTATCTTATTTAATCCTATGCGAAGCAATTGCTTTTGGATGGCTTGTTTTTCCAACATATGAAAGATAGTAATCTTGGCTAGATTAAACAGAAAAATATCTGGATAAAGGGATTATTTGCGTTAAAACGTAGTAAATTTTATTGTTAATTATAAGGGCAGGTTAATGGGTGGTGGATCACTATATAGGATAGAAGGTCTAAACCAAATCCATTGTAAGGGTAGAAAATGTCTGTGGACCGTACAGAAGTTTAATGGCTGGCATTGATCAGAGGGCCGAAATGCACCTACATACATTCTTGAGACCTGCAAGTAAACATTTGGCCATTATTTTAAAGACCCTTTCACAGACCTCTCTTGTTCGATATTTAAGGAATTTAATATAACACAAACAAAATATTTAGTATTTTATCAGCAATACCAGTTTTTTTTTGTTTGCCTATTATTAAATGCCTTCTAAATTAAAATGCAGATTTAAAAAAAAAAATCTTCATGGAATCACATATAGTTTGTGATTGTCAAACATCAAATCGGACGAAATCGAATCAAATCAAATCAAATTGAACAAAATCAAATAAAATCGAATAAACTCAAATCAAATCGAATCAAATCGAAATAAAAAAAAAATTGGGAAATTTAATTGAAAAAATAATATTTGATGGATAGGAAAAGTGAAGTAATTATCCTATACAATTGTACTTTAATTTTTGTTAAAAACACGCAACATTTCATGTCCGCCCTTAAATATTAAGTACGTGACTTTAGAACTATGGTGTTTTTAGCAAAAATTAAAATACATTTGTATAGGATCTAAACTTAATATCCGCTTAGTTATTTTTGCAACAAAATCGAGGTGGGGAAAGGGGATCAAAGGGGTTAAAAATTTAAATAATGTTTCGTTTCTAAAAAAGAGAATGTTTAAATTAATATAGGGGGAGTATTCTTTTGTTGGCAGCAGTGTTTTAATAATAAATCCATTTTAAATTTCGCATTTAAATTCACATCATGTAATCTTTTTAAGTAGATAATATTTTTCTCACCATTGAACATATTTCATCTATTTTAACAGAATTCAAAATTTAAAATTCTATAGGTATCATATTATACCCGGTTACTAATTCTTAACTCTGGTACAATATGTAAAAGCGTGTATATTTTTTTTTAACTGCATCGGCATGAAAATAGTAGAAATTTTATTCTTTTACTAATATACGCGTTTAAGAGGTAGTCCCTTTTAAAAATAGTAATACTTTTTCAATAAATAAAATAGCGGATTCAATATGGTGGACAAAAATTTTATGGTGTTTCAACAGGGTATAAACATATTTATGAAAAAAAAACTAATCATAACTAATTATTTTTGTCATATTGAATCCGCTATTTTATTTTTTCAAAAATTTATTACTATTTTTTAAGTGGACGACTTCTTAAACGTTTGTTAACCAATTGTGCAAAAAAATATTATTTTTGGTATAAAGAACTTTCACTTTCGGGTTTAGACCGTGTTAATGGATTTTCACTTTCCGACGTTTCGTCTCTTACTACTAGAGACATCTTCAGGGATTAATCTGAAACTGAAACTGAAACTGAAACTGAAACTGAAAGTTTCAGATTAATCCCTGAAGATGTCTCTAGTAGTAAGAGACGAAACGTCGGAAAGTGAAAATCCATTAACACGGTCTAAACCCGAAAGTGAAAGTTCTTTATATCTTAATGGCCGTGAAAGCTTAAAATCTAAAAATTATTTTTGGTTTTTACCAGCGTTGTGATAAAGTTTGGAAACTGTGCGAATGGTTTTGAAAAAAAAATAGGGATCAGCCAGGTTTTATTGTCAAATTTGTTTAAATCGCTAAAAAAAACTTGAGAAAAACAGTCTGGTTAAGGGTATCAGACAATTTTATGATTTTTCTACATGTGCTACGTGAAACACCCCTACTCACCACCACTGGATGTAAATATATAAAATCAGCTGATTTTACATATCTATTATTCACAACCATTTGGTAATTGGATAATTACATACATACATAAAAATTAAATATTGATTATTATTAACTTTCTAAAAAGTTAGAAACACTTCATTTTCCTCCCTTGGAAGGGAAGGCTCTGGTTGTGAATAAAATAGTATACAAACCTCGGTTTAACATTTAATTTTTCCTTTAGGAATTAGCAAACCTCGGAGCTACGCTCCTTGGTTTACCTCAGGAAATAAAACAGTTTCCACCTCGAAATGTAACATACTATTTTTCATGCCAAGAAAAATTACCCATGGTAAACTGATTATATGAATAGACAGATTTTAGTATAATAAATAAAATAAATCCCGAAGTTAAAAAAAGTTTAATTAAACTGGGTATACTTTATAGAGTCTATAAAGTCTGTTTCACTCTCTTTTAGATAACAACATGTCTTCCTTAAAAGGTCAGTCAATTAATTTACAACAGGGTTGAATTGTGTCAAGCGAGATTATGTACTTGAGTGTAAGATAATTGTAGTGTACGGTATGACTGGTTTTGTAACAATGAATAGTTAATTGCTCAAATTGAATTGTTTGTTACACATAATTTCATTTAACGCAATATTGATCAACAATTGAAAATGGTTTGATAAGGATACGCTGTCCGATAACACTATTTCAGGAAATATAGACAACACATTACACTTATTTATCATGAAAAGTACCAGTGCTTGCCCAGAACAGACCAAAATACATTTGACGGAATGATTAGCATAATGCACATTTACAATTCTGAACAATCCTAAAAATCTTACACTTGATTTTACTCAATCTTAATACAATTTATACAGGGTTATTCAATAATAAATTCGAGAGATTTAAAAGGTGATTCTATGTTAAAAAATATGAAAAAAAAGTTCATATGAAGGTTGGTCCGGAAATGAGCCCTAAGGGAGCTGCGGTCCTTCGAAGATGGACATATTGAATGGGGAACAAAAAAAGCACCTATAAAATTTTAATGCTGCAGGGCTATTCTTCATTTAAAACTAAGCAAAAAAGTATTCTTCAACAAAACACCTAAATTTAATATTAAAGAAGCCTTTTAAAAAGCAACATTTTTAGTGGCACAAAATGTTACTTCCTCTTAATTGATTTTTTTTAACTACCACTGCACCACTGCACCACTACCACAGTGTTACACTGTATGAAATTTTTTTATGTATTTTTACACAAGAAATCTATATTTTTTACTGAAAATCCAAAAAAAATATACATAAAAACGTTTGGGGAAAAAATGTGTTAATCCTCACATATTTTGTCCGTCTAGGCACGCCTCTGGATAAATTCAAAAAATAATAAACATAAACTTATTGCCCTTATTAATACTAGTATACATGCAAAAGCTCATCGCTCTAGCTTAAAGGGTACAAAAGTTATTAATTAAAAACATTATTTTTATTGCAATTTTAAAGCGCCTTAGCTTCCTTAGGACTCATTTCCCTACCAACCTTTATAGGAACTTTTTTCACTTTGTCAAAATTTATCCAGTGTCGACTAATAGCTTTTTAAATTTAATGGATTTAATTTAATAGTGTAAAAATCTCATTTTTGAAAAATTTGGATGGATATCACCTATTCTACATGTCTCAACTATTAGCTGTGAAGTCCGTTTATGCACAAAGTAAATATAAATGTTATGGATGAAAGGGAAAGCCCTTTTATCTTCGCAGAGTATTTTCTTGTATAAACAAACTTGTAAAAACAATTGAAAATTTTGTCAAAGGGCTTTGAACAACAAACTGAATCAAACATTATCTATATCTTCGAGGAGCAAAAAGTAGTTTGCACTATGATATTGAAAACTGTTTGCCAATTTCGCGGGGATATAGTTTCAATTTCATGCATAAACATTTTAATAATTTGCTTACATATCGTCTGTCGAATGCTTATTATATTATTCACAGCGCCAGCGCTAGAATAATATACGGTAGTTTCGAATTTTCCAAAAAAAAATATCAAAAATCGTCCTAGACAAAAAATTCTTGGATATAAATTTGTTTCATGAAAAAGTAAGCAGTTTTTTTCAAATGTCCGTCCGTCTGTCTGTCTGTCTGTCTGTCTGTCTGTCTGTCTGTCTGTCCGTCCGTCCGTGCGTCCGTCCGTGCGTCCGTCCGTCCGTCCATCTGTCTGTCTGTTTTTTTTTTAATTTCCATCAACAAACGGCCTTGATGTGATATTAAAAAAAGTCAGAACTCTGAGCACCTAGTATAGGTATAGGTTTAAATATGCATATATAAAATATTATGTTATAGTGTTTTTTTTATTTACCTATTGTTCTTTCTTGTGATGTTAAAGCACAATAAAATTCTAAAAGATTTTAAAGTACACCTACATTAAAAAATAATTTGATCCTCAATATATAAAAAGTATTGTGTTGAAATAATGTACAATGCTTTCAAGTGAAAGTTTATACTAAAAAGAACTAGACACTTTAGAATTATTAAGTTTAAGGGGTCTTTCTACCTTGGAAACTATAAGAATAATCTTTTTTAAACATTTTTTTTACATAGAAAGAAAAAAGACATAATTGTATGTATGTTTATTTATATTCAAAGAATACAAATAAAATTTCTTTAGATTTTTAAAGTGCAAGTTTTCATCCAGGCCTGGAAAAACTAGACCCCCCCTAAAAAATGTAAAATAATGGTGAGGAAAAAAAGGGTAGATCCTAGAGTCAAAGGGGTAATTGGAAATTTTTGGGCTTCTGAAAAGGGCATAAAATGCAATTATCTTTTATTTAATTTAATAAAAAAGAAAAAATATCACAGCGAATTTTTCTATTAGATTAAAAGAAAAAAGTACCCAAGGGCCCTCAAAAGAACTTTTATTTTATTTAATGATTTTTTTATTTTTTTTGTTTTTGTTTTAAAAAATATTTTTAGAGGTCAAACATTTAGAAAAACTAATAAACTTTATGTAAGTTTAACACAAAATTTTAAATTGCATAAAATATTTCAATAGTTTAGGGCAAAAGATATATTTTTCTACGGTTTTCTTTACTTTTATAGACAAGAGGTGGAACCACATATGTTCACTCATGTGTTCATTTTAACACTTAGTTGAAAAATTCGCCGCCGTCGAAAATGTTAGGATAAATTAACCAAAACTTAAGATTTAAGCTACTTTCCATTCAACTAGTTTATAGTAATTAACTCTAACTTAACCTAACTTTCACACAACTAAGCCGCTTATGACTCCTCTTCCCCTGGAGTATGTGGTCGTGACCATCCTTGATTTATTTTAAACGTTTGCGTGCTTAAATAAAATAATGCAAATATGTTTTTGGTATATAATTGATATATTAAGGGGCACAATAAATGCAGGGGAAAATGTTTTTAAATGGAAAGGGAGTTCGTGTGATACCTAATTTTAAAGCAAATATTCTATTCGACCATATATTTTTATATTTTTTTGTTGGTTAAGTGTTAAAAATAGGGATTTGTCTGAATGCGTGATGCAAAAACGTAAATTATGCTTTTAAACTAATTTAAATGATAAGAATAAAAATTTCAAAAAAAAGTCTAAGAATTTTTCACCAAAATTAAAAATTAAATGGACAAAAAGAAAATTTATTAAGCTTTAAAATGATTTATTGTACGATCACCTTTCCTTTAAAAAAATAGGTCTCCTTGCCCCCTGCCTCCAGAGTGCCCCCTCAAAATATCAAATATATACCAAAAAATAATTTAGGTTATGTTAACATAATAATTATTTAAGTTTCAAATTTCAGGTTGATATCTTAAGCACTTTAAAAGTTAAAGTGGGGGGGCGGACTTTAGATATGTACTGTATGTTAAAATTTCAACACCTCCTTAACCATCTAACAAAACATAAAAAAAAAGTTTTCGAAATTTTTTTTTTTTTTTAAACCCAACGCGTTTCTCTTTTATCTTTGGGTGCATTTTCTATGTGAGTAATTTCAAAATATGAGATGAAATACAGTGTCGAGAGTAAACAGAGTTAAATACTGTTTGAAAAACGACAGCTTGTCTGTGACTATTTCAATGGGGTTTGAATGAATACGCCACTTTTTTTCTATCTTATCTACTTTATTTTGTTTAAATTTTCAGACTTTAAATCATGTGTTTACTCACGTAACAAAATGCCTTATTTATCGGGACTGTGGGTTTCGATATTTTATTATTCGGTAGTTGAACAAATGCTTCATTTATTGGTTTACATATACAGTGCGTTCCAAAAGTCACCCCCCCTCTTAACTTTTAAACAAATTGAGGTATCAACTTCAAATTTGAAGCACCTAAATAAGACAACTTAAGCTATCTTTGGCATATATTTGATATTTTTAGCTTTTAAAATGTGGGTAGGGGGAATACTTGGGATTTTTTTTATTAAAAGGGGGCTCGTGTGATACAGAATTACTTAATTTTTTAAACATTTTTTTAACATTTTAACATTTTTGTTGTTAAAAATGGATAGGAAGTTATGATCCTATACAAATGTATTTAATTTTTGTTAAAAATAATATAGTTCTAAAGTCGCGTACTTTAATATTTAAGGACGGACATGAAATGTTGCGTGTTTTTAACAAAAAATAAAGTATAATTGTATAGGATAATAACTTCCGATTTTTTATCCATTTGTAACTGAATATTCAGTTTACTTTTTACATTGTTTGGTTTCTTTAATTTTTGGTTTATAATTATTATTCAAGCAAAATTATCCCCCAGTCTTTCCCATTACTCCCAGGGGCTTTACATTAATAGCGAAGATAATTTGTTTAATAGTAAAAATGGCCAAATTAAGTAATACTTGAACGTTCCCTTATGTGTTTGACGTTTAATAATTTTCTGACAGCAGATAATATCTGTACATATTATATAAAATCAGCTGATTGTCACTTCCCAACCCTTGTCATAGGCAACGGGTGGAAAATAGGCACTAACTACTAACTAGGTCGTAGGAAAAACAAATTAACTAATGTTTTAAGTATTTTACTTGACTTAAGGTACTTAAATATATAATATTTGAGTCAAGTAATTATTTTTCGGGATATTTATTCTATACTAACTAACGAGGGCCTTTTCTGTAGTGAGTAGATATATACATATTAAACAGGCCCTAGTTTAGCAGCAGAAATGAAAATAATTTAACTTCGTATTTCAATATTTACTCGATGCTTTTGTTTTAGTTTTATACGTCATTTTCCACTGGACCAAAGTGGAAAAATAAAGCAAACATTTTATAAACTCTCGACGGTATTTTACAACATTTACTTAGTTTTAGATCTAGTGGAACAGTTAATAATAAAAGCGAAAATAACACTGCAAAGATAAAAAGGCTTTCCTGGAACATTATTTTCCGTTCATTCTCTTATTATACTATTCATAGCTAGAATAGTATTATACGGTGGTTTCGAATTTTCTAAAATCTTCAAAAATCGTAATGAAAAAATAATCAACTTTTTTTAATGTGCGTCTGTCCGTCCGTCTGTCCGTTCGTCCGTGTCATGTTTTTGTGTACACGATAACTCAAGAACGAATTGACTCGAAATTTTCGTGATAAATCAAGTTCTATGATGGGAAGATCCCTATTGTTTTTGAAAGTCTAGTCATTAAACATCAAAGAATAGCATATTCTATAACTAGTATGGAATAGACAATATTCCGCGCGAGCGCAAAGTTTGTCATACGAGCCGGCAGGCGAGTATGACGGTCCTGCGAGAGCGGAATGACTATTCCATACGTGTTGTAGACTATACTTTTTCTTCGACTGCAAATATGAAACACTGCTTTAAACTGCGGACAAGGTTAAAAACAATGTTTTTTGTGACTCGACATTGTAAATGCAACAAAACACATATTTTTAAATAAAGCAATTAATATTATTTAATAATTTTATCAAATCAGTACTTAAAAAAGATTTTTATTTAATTTTAGCACATATTTACAAATTATAATGCAAAAATTGAAGGTTATGTCAAATTGTTGTTACAGATATCAGGTATAAATATTTAACAATAGATGGAGCAGTTTTAATTTTTTGAACTAAACTGATAAGAAGCTGGTCAAATTTTAAGAAAAACTTATAAACTTTATGTAATTTTAACGCAAAACTTTAAATTGCATTAAATTATTCAATATTTCATGGTAAAATATACATATTTTTGCTAATTTTGCTACAGTTTACTTTTATAAACAAGAGATGGCACTACCTGTGCTCATTCTAACACTTGATACGGAATATTCATACCATATCTAGAGCTAGAATGGATTCATTCTGTTTGAAAAGTTTCTGTATTTTCTTACATTCTAAAGCAGTTGTAGAAAAAAGAAGTTTTTGCTCAGTTTTTATAAGGTCTTTGGATAGCCTGTATAACTTGAAGGTTTTTTATTTTATCAAACAAGAAAAAGTAGAATGGATATTTTGAAATTAGTTCATGAATATTGTAATATCATTAAAAACCGATTTTGTTTCAACCGCGATGAATCTAAAGCATAATTTTCTTATTACATTAACTTATTATTGGAAAATCTATATTTTTTAAGATAACTCATTCCCAGTACTTTATTATACTCTCAGCGAATTTATTATTATACTATTCACAGCACCTGCGCTAGAATAGTATTATAAGGTAGTTTCAAATTTTCAAAAAATTTCAAAAATTATCCTAGACAAAAAATTCTTGGATAAAAATTTGTTTAATGGAAAAATAAGATTTTTTTTGTTTTTTTTTGTCCGTCCGTCTATCTGTCTGATGTCTCGTTTTATGTGGATACGATAATTCAAGAACGAATAATCCTATAGACTTGAAGTTTTCAGGAAAAATCACGTTCTTTGAGGGGAAGATCCCCTGTTTTTGGAACTAATCCCCCCAAAAATAAAAAAAGTTATAGTAAGGTTAAACCTTTATCTTAATGGGTAGGTACCTGTACTTGCAGAACCATAGGTGACCCACCGTTGATGGGGTATCCCCAACGACATAAAAAAAGTTGGTAAATTGAAGAAAACCCCAAATAGTTGGCAATAAATCACCTTCACTACAGCTCTGGGAACTTGCCGAATCTGTATATATTATTATATAATAATTATTATATATTATAAGATAATTATCTTTTAATGTATAACAAGAAAACAATAATTATTATTTTCAAGTGTTCAAGCTTTTATGCTAAAAATATCAGGCATTTGTAAAAAAAAGTTTCGGTAACCCTAGTTCGCTATCATCCGTACATAGAGTTTAAAGTCAGAAATCCGAACATAATCGAGACTCAATTTACGGTGGATTAAGATACTCGTAGCTGTTCTGCAACCCCCTCGCACCAAGGGTGTTACGGTTCTTAACCAGCTGAACAGTTGCAATCACCTTGTCAAAACATCGGCACCACCAGGCAACCATTAATACACCTGCATAATTTATTAAAGTTTGAAAGTCTGTATCTCCAAAACGTTATATTCTAGCAAAAAAGTGTATATAGCATTTTCATAGGGCTTAAAAACAGCTTTCATTTAAAATAGAATTTTTTGAAATCGGGTTATAAATAAGTGACATATGCTAAAAAAACGTTTTACTGCTTTAAACGCATTTTAGAAAAAAATATTATAGTTCGTAACATTTTTTGACCAATTTCAAATTATCTTTCATACAAGTGCTAACTTAATAAAATACAATAATAATTGCCTTAATTATAACCAAAAAACGCTAACAATAGGAGTTTTACCCCATTATTACCCCTTACCCCCAATCGTTTACCCCCAAAATCTAATCAGCTCTTTGAAATACGATAAGAAACAGTATGCAAAAAACCGCTTGTCGATATCTTATTTAGAAATTAAGTTATCGAGTTTACAGACAGACTGACAGAAGGACGAAAATTTTATTTTTTAATGATTTCGGCTTGAAAAGGTCTAAAACGTCGAGAAATGTGAAAAAAACATGGTCAAAGATTTTGACTTTTCGGCGAAGATTTCAATACACTCTTAGTAGCACTAAGTGCCGATGTAATAAACGAAGACTATGTCGTCGTTTCGCGTCATTAAACCCGAAATGCTCAATGTCCCGACTGTAGAGCTTAGGTACTCACTGTTTTTGAATTAACTACAAATGTTACAGAAGTATATAACAGCCAAATTAAACAATCGCTACAACAAAATATTAACTTCTCTGAACCTCACACGAGAGCCGTCTAATCAACCAAGCATCAAACGTATTCTGCCTTAGTAGACCAAATAGCCCGGAAAACGAAGGCATATTTTATTGCTAACCCTTTCAGCCCCGATTCTTTGCTTTCTCCTAAACAAAAAGTATTTTAAACCTAAATCTTCATTTTTTTGTTTAAGCAGTTCTTTTTTTAATTATTCGTGGAAAAAAGTATTTTAACTTCTTCAAAAGTCACACAAGTGCCGTTTAATCGAACGGATTCCGCCTTAACTAGACCAAATAGTCCGGAAAAAGATGAAATATTTCATTGCTCAAACTGAAAATATTATCATAGTGGGTCATTCCTTAAAAAGTCATATCGCAGTATCCGTAGAAAAACACATACCAAATTCAGTTTTAGCGACCTCAAAACCCCTATATTTCACAATTATATTTTCAACATTTAAAAATAATTAACCCCACCCCTAGGGAGTACAGTTAGATTTTTTTTAATATCAGAATTTTTTTCAGCTACTTCAAAAAGCCCTTTATAGCAATTTTAACGAAAATATTTAAAAATAATTATCCCTCACCCCCTCGGGGGAGGACTTAATTTTGTTCATTCATTTAATGTTCATGTATGACCATAATATAATAATTTAAATCTAGCATTTTTTGTGTGTAGCAATACTATAATATTTTTAGTTTAAAGTATTGTATTACTTGCGCAAAAGGGCCGTTTAAATCACCCTTCATTCAGCGGCAGAGCTGTATTGTACACATTTCTACCCATTTAATTTAAGCGCGCAGAGGCTCATAAATGTCAGATATAAACGTCGAACGGTGAGCAGCTTTAGTTCGTATTTAAAAAGGAGAAATTTGTCGAAAGCTGATTGTCGATGTTGATGTCGATGTTGAAGTCGAGTTAAGTATTAGAACAAACGAATCTAAACTAACCCTCCCCAAACAGCTAATCTTCTACGACATATGCGCCCATCCTCCCTTACAATGCGGCTAAAATGTAAGGCTTACATTCTACATACCGACCCCCGAGGGTCTATTGTTGAAGCACTTGAGTTCAAAGCGAACTTAAATTTGAATACTGATGCCACCAAAATAATGGTTTCCCTAAAATACATTGCATATTTAAATATGAATTTTTAAATTTAAATAAATTATAACTGGCAGTTATTAACTGCAGTTATTTCTTTCTGTCAATTTGATATTAAAATAAATATGAGTCGTTTATCATAATAACTGATTTTGACCAAGAGAAGTTTAATCCTTTTTGTTTCGTCGATTTAAAAATGTAATAGCCTGAGCCCATTTACGCTTCACCAAAAAAGGTCTCCATAAAAGTTAAATGGAGAAAGCTGTATAAGTCCCAAAATAACCTTTCCTTCTATTACAAATTAATTTTCTCTATAACTCGAAATTGGTTAGGACTTTTTTCAATTATTTTGTAAAGCTTATATATAAATAATATAATAATAAAAAAATATGGAAAAGCTTGCTATAAACATTTGTCAAAAAATGAGTTCCTGAGTCGTAAACGGACTACGTCCTTTTGAATTGAAAATTCTAAAAGATACATGGACGAGGAATTTCAATTTTAATAAAACCAGCTTTGTTTTTGGGACAGCTTTTAAATTGACTGTTTTGTTTGGGTCTAAATGCCTCACTTCACATTTCTATATTCTTCTCCATTCATTTAAAAAATATTGCCAATTTTACAAGTAGTAAGTAACTTACAAATCTATTTGCTGTTATAGCAGTATAGTGTTAAACCAGCTTTCAAATCCGATATCGAAAAATTGTACGCTAAATTTAATATTTACATTGTTGATGTGTGCCCTCGACTGAATTCCATTAAATAAATGCGTGCCTACTACACTAGGGAATTTCAAATAAACTGAAATGGTACGGTTCCACCGCACTTACCTTAATTTGTTATTAAATCTTCGCCGAAAAGTCAAAATCTTTGACCACGTTTTTTTCACATTTCTCGACGTTTTAGACCATTCTGAGTCGAAATCAGTAAAAAATTTTTTGAGTCCGTCTGTCTGTCTGTCTGTCTGTCTGTCTGGGTGTAAACTCTCTAACTCCATTTCTACATGAGATATCGACTTGCGGTTTTTTGCATATTGTTTCTTATCGTATTCCGAACTTCTGATTAAATTTTAGGGGTAAACGATTGGGGGTAAGGGCCTAAAAATAGGGTAAAACTCCTATTTTTAGCGTTTTTTGTTTATAATTAAGGCAATTATTATTGTATTTGGTTAATTTAGCACTTATATAAAGGATAATTTTAAATTGGTCAAAAAATATTATAAACAACGTTTTCCTAAAACGCATTGTTTTCGAGATATTGGCGTTTAAAGCAGTAAAAGGTTTTTTTAGCATCTCACATATTTATAACCCGATTTCAAAAAATTATATTTTAAATAAAAGCTCTTTTTAAGCTCTATAAAAAATGTTATATACAGTTTTTGCTAGAATATAATGTTTTAAAGATACAGAATTTAAAATCAAACAAAACACCTAGTTTTAAATTTGCAAACTAGATGGCTCTAGTGTACAATAGTGCCGATGTTTTGACAGGGTGCTTGCAACGTTTCATCTAGTTTTTATAATAAATTTCCATTTTTTTTTTGTCATTATGAAAAAGTAACCTGAAAATGTACATTTTTAAATCGCCTTCGCCAAAATTGCAAAAAACAACCGGACGGGACTTTTTCGGAAAAACTAGTAAAGACATTGTTTTGTTTGTAATTTACTGTTATCGTACAAAATTTAAGCAATATCGTTAAAGCCATTTTGGATAAAATTGATTTTTTAATTTTTTTTATCAGTTAATTACCGTTACTTGGCAAAGCAGAGAAAAACTAAGAAAACCTCCCCTGAACAAACCCTAAAAACCGTAGTTTAAAGTTCGGTTTCTATTTGTTAAAATGTATAGCCAGGAGACCTCTGGACGGACAGACGGACAGACCGACGGACCGAAAAAAAAAGAAATTAGGGCAAATTTATATTTTTTTTAGACAGTTTTTATTTTAGAGCTCTTAAATTAAATTTTGTCTTTGTAGTCAGATTTAAATTCGACCAAGCCCAGGTTAGAAAGAAAGGTAGGCCGGAAATGCCCGAGGAATCAGCTAATCCGGTGTGTCAGGAAACAAGGCATTCCGGAGAATCTGTCCCCGCATCAAAGGTCTCTAAAACCAATGACAAGGCTACCAACCAAGATTTTTTTTTAAACCAAAGCTATTTTTTGTTGAATACCTCAATTAGGGCTACAAGAAAAATTCTAAATATATGGTTGCATACATTCGGAGACAGATAGGAGGCGTATTTGTTGTTGTTTAACAAAGATGGACTATAATTTATTATATTTAAAAAAATGTTTTGTTCGATAGAGGGCGAGAAACCCTTTTTTAGAGCTTTTTATTTTGTTTTTAAACAATCAACCAATCGATTTAGATTACCATTTTATGTGCTAGGTTTGTTTGTTTTTTTTTTGTTTATTTGTCTGTTTAACCTCGTACTATTCTACTTAATTAAGCACCCCTAAGTCCAGGACTTGTGTGGGCTAGTAGTAGAGAGAACCACCGGCTTTAACTACCTTTCGAACCAGTTTATAGGGTGTGTCCACTTCACTTATCGCCTTTGCCAAATTTCAATTATTAAAAGGGCAAATCGGCTCCAATAAGTATCGAACTCACGCTAGCCGGCTTCTCATGTAGACACGCTAGCCGGCTTCTCATGTAGACCCGCTAGCCCACTAAAGAGCATACAAATTTATATATGTCAAATAGGAAATATGATTTTCATTTAGCTTTAGTTTTCTTGGTTTTATATTTAATTCCATGCATAGCTGTTTAATGGGTTGCCTATTCCTAAATAAAGGCAAACTTGAGTTTACTTATTAAATTAGATTTCTGTGGTTATGCTGCCATATAGACAGTAAAATTTTACTGTAAAACAGAAATATTTGAATTAAAACACTTAAAAAATATAAAAGACTGTGTTGAAAGGTGGTGGGAAAAATGGTTTATAAAACAAGGCGAATAAAATTCGTAGAATCTAAGAGGTAATTATCTAAATAAAATTAGGCAAACCTACCTACATAAATATCACACGAGTGTGATATAAAAATATCAAACTAGTGCAATATGAAGCGTTTTCTAAAGAACAAAAGAGTGTGTTAGATGTCATTTTCATAGAGGATCGTAGGAAAACATGTGATTTGAAGGCTATTAGGTAAATAATGTTTAATGCTCTGCAATATTGTGATAACATTTTAATGCTTTTTATAATCTTCACAGCTCCCTAACTGAAAGAGATTTATACGATGGATTTTAAAATTCCAAAATCCATAAAATTTGCCCTAGATAAAAACATTTTGTATACAAATGTTTTTATCGAATTCCAAGCAATTTAAAAAAAATCCGTTTTACTATCTGTCTGTCTGTCTGTCTGTCTGTCCATCCGTCCGTCCGCTGTGTATCATCAATATAAAATTTTCGGGAAAAATCGAGTTGGTTCTGTGAAAGGAAAAATCTTAATCCTTTCAAAAATAAAAAAGTTATAGGGGGCTCAAAAAATATAAAAAATTGACGCTTAAACCCAGAAACATGAAATTTGGTACGGGTGCCCTTTGAATTAAGACTTATCTACGTACGTACGTAAAATGACATTTCAAGGTAATATATCGCTTATTTTAAACACCCTGACATAGAAAGATTAAATGTAATTATAAATATAAAATTCAAACACGTCCTAACTTATAATTTAATTTACATGGTCTCTATATAATAAATGAGAAACACTAAATACTAGATAACAAAACATTTCTCAAAATGGTTAAAGTATTAAAAAAAAGAAGCACAGTCACGATTTTTAATCAGGTGCAATGTTTAAAATAATAAAAATTGCCTTACATTCTTAAAGTTAGCTTAAATAAATGCAGATTAGGCTGGTAGGGTATAAAACTTTGTATTTCTGTATAAGAGGACCAATAAATTTATTATTATTATTATTATTATTATATAATTATGGGTGGGCTCTGGACCAAGACTAATTGAGACAAATGTCAAAATAACACGATCATGCTTTGCCAACTTTTAAATGCCCGATAAAAAAATAGGAAATAGAGAAAACGCAATATACTGTCCACTGCGAAAAGTATACCATGAAATGAGAAGCAATACATATCTTCACGGCTTGTTTAATAATCTCTTTAAATAAACCCTGTAGTTTTTGATACGAGATAACTGCGTTACATAAATTTTAACTGTTGTGTACGTTTCACAAAAAAAATACATAAATATTGGTTTGCAAGCGTTGTTTAATTTAAAATAAATACGAGCAAATATAAAATATATCAGTTTAAATAAAGTATTTTTAATTTTGACTCATGATAATCAAATTATACATCAAATAATTGTACTTTATTTTTGTGGGGGGCACACATTTGTCAGATGAGGCGTATAGTGCAAGAGTGGCCCATCTCACTTTTTCGAAATATCGATTGAAATTTATCTGATTTTTTAATCTTTTATCTACACATTATTTCATATAAAATTTTTCTGTTTGACTTTTTGGACTTAACCAAGTTTGAGCTAATGTATGACGAACAAATTTATTTTTTAAACTTTACTTTCTTAGAGACAAAAATGTTCAAAATGTTACAAGGGGAAGATGGAGGCCAGTAACAATGCTGCCGTGCTAAGCTTAAAGGTCCTATCTACATAGGTTTAACATACACAGATAGGACCTTTCAGCTTAGCGAGGCAGAATGGTACGCAACATTATTAATGCGTTTTATGATTTTATGATATCTTATGCAAAAAACTCATTTTTGGAAAAAAATGTCAGTCCGCCCGGTTTGAGGCCACAATGGGTCAAAAACGCTTTGAGCTAAAGACTTTAAATTTGGTACACAACTTTAACCTTTGAAATTCTCAGCTGGCATGATACCAAACGGTGCGTCATACTAATAAAAGAGTAATAGTGCTTTAAATGCTTGTATCGTATGTAATGAAATATATAGTTGTCCTTATTATATTTATAAAAAACGCATATCTCAAAAAATTATATATGGGCCCTTGCACTATACGCCTCAAATGTAATTGTCAGTCAGATTTAAAAGAATGGCACACAAAATTGCTTAAATTTTGCCTAAGCTTTTTTTTTTGAAGTGGTGACTTTTTTTTAGTCATCTAAATGTAGGTAGTGGTATTTTTTTGTATAGTCGGCAAATATTATCGTCACACCCCCACGACAAAAAGCTCGGATCGTCCCTGGCTGTCATACGAGCCTAAAGCGTTATGCTATACAGACCATGACCAACGAACTAATAACTCTTCTCTCTAGAATAGGCATTTCATTTGTAAAAACTGAAAAAAACGTAGCCAACAAATACATTTGTCTGTCTTACCCGCACAGCTTTGTTCTAACAGAGACAACAATAACAGTTACTGGTAATTGTTATTGTTCAGGCCTGAATATACCTACTATTTGTTTACAAACAAACCGAGATGTTGGCGACACTTTATATTAACGTTATGCGTATTCTAGAGAGAAGAGTTGTTAGTTCGTTGATCATGACTATGTATTTGGCATCCAGGATTTTCCGGTTCCCTATTGTCCCCTTTCTAGATTTGTCCTTGCGTATTACGTCCTTTGTTTAACTTAGGGCATATGATCAGTGCTCAACATGCAAACAACTGATACCATCCAGCCTATTTATTCGTTTGACTAATTTGACGTTACTCAATGTCTGAGCCACGAGCACGCTACATAGGTCATAGAGATAAGTGGACGACTATGATAACTAAGCGCCTTAACTGAAAATATGTACTAGTCCAGTCAAATAACGAGAAACTCCTATGTTAAATTTCAATAAATGTACACGGGCTGATATTTTAAAGGGTAGTAGTGGATAGTAACAGAATACTCCTGTTAGCTTTTCTGTGATTTGAGTAAGGGGTATCCGCTATCTTGAATTTTAGGGGTGAGTGCTGTTATCCTGCTAAATATGCATCTTACGATAAAAATGCATATAACCAATTTTGTTAAAAAAAAAATCCAACAATTTTTCTTTGGATCTTTTTTTTAATATATTAATAACAATCGAGTTATAAATATTCAAAAATGGCCATGTTGGGGGTGAAATTGTTTTTTTCGTTTTTCGTTTTTCGTTTTTCGTTTTTTCAGCCAAATTATTTATCGGAGGATAAAAGTGGTTATAAGCAAACTTGTATCTCTTGAAATTTTCTATAAGTTTTATACATTATAATTTATGAAACTTATAGAGAATTTAAAGAGCTATAAGTTTGCTCATATTACTTTTATCGTCCGATGAATAATTTGGCTGAAAAATGGAAAAAAACAATTTCACCTCCAACATGGCTATTTTTGAATCAACTCGATTGTTATTAATATATTAAAAAAAATGATCCAAACAAAATTTTTTGTAAATTTCCTCCTTAACAAAATTGGTTATATGCATTTTTATCGTAATATGCATATTAAGCAACACACCCCTAAAATTCAAGATAGCGGACACCCCTTACGCAAATCATTCGGTGAAAAACCAACAGGAGTGTCCCGTTACCATCCACTACTACCCTTTAAAATATCAGCCCGTGTACAATGATTGCAATTTAAATTTATTATTTGACTGGACTATACCTCTTATTCACAAAAAATATCATTCAAATTCCCATTTTAAATTTTTCGACAAAGGAACTCAATAAATAGTTGAAAGCATGCATTTTATCAAAATGTATTTTTTTTAAATTATTTTCGCGTATTGAAAGTTCCATACCTAACTTTTTTCTTTTAGTTCTTTTTCGTGTCTCTATTTAAAGGGAACTATGGTTTCCTAAAAATGCACCATTTTTAAAGGGCCATAGTAGCTTTAAAAGCGGTTTCGACCTAAATGTATAGAAACTTTTTTTCTTAGTTATATAGAATAACCTTCCATTATTGAAATTATTGTTTTTAACATTTTAGTATTTAATTTTTCGTCCTCAAAACGTGAAATTACACCTTCAAATTAATTTTTCTCGAAAACCGTTAATCCTGAAGTATTACAACAAGAGTACCTTTTTATGTATTTTTACCTGAGGAATTATATTCCAAAACTAAAATTACAAAAAAATTACACATACAAAAGTTTGGGATAAAAAACTGATAAGGCCTCCTCGTTTCGCACATACCTGATTAAAATAAGTACATAAAAATAACATACAAAGATGGGTCTTATTCAGATTAGTTCACGTGCAAAACCTCGTTGTTATATCTCAAAGGGTTCCTGAGTTATTAAATAAAAACCGATTTTTTTGCCACTTTCAAAGGGGCGTAGCTCCCTTGCGACGCATTATAAGGCATATGTTTTTTAGGAACTTTTTGTCATATTTTATGATGTAGAATCACCCCTTAAAATTTCGAGCCCTATTTAAAATACACCCTGTATATACACGGTGTCCCACGGTAGGCAAATCAAGCGATTTGCTCCGGGAGAAACATAATTATAAGGGAACTTTCAAGTATTACGTAACGCAAATTTTGATCATTTTGGACTTTTAGGGCTTATGTTTATTTAATTAGTTTTTTAATCGAGAAAGCGTCCGTTTAACATTGCAGCGGTATTTTTTATTAATACACATCTAGTTTATAGCAAGAGTATATTTCTTTTAAGTTGCTATATAAGACATTACAGCTGAAAGGGGGAAAATAGATAGGGATATATTGGTTTAAATTCTAAAGAGGATAAGAAAAGCTTCCCTCGTTTTTTATAGGGATCAAATCACTTTCATTTTCACTCTGAAGCACAGTAGGGCATTTGCATAAAAAATCCGACAAAAATAATTATGTCAAAGTTAATTTTAAGTAAAGTAAAAAATACAACCCAAAAAATTTTCGTTCGTCTGAATATATTTCGTTCATCTGAATATATTTCGTTCATTAAACAAACTTCACGACTAATAATTTACTAACAATGTTATTTTAAAATGCTAGTAAGTTTTTACGGTGTTTCATTATAAAGTTGTCAAAAAAATAATTAATTAAATTAAATTAAATTAAAAATTACCTCCATTAAGTAATCTAACAATGTCCTTTATTTTAATTTATGGTAGACACAGCTGTTTTTATAAATAAAAATAAATGGTAAAAATCATATGATTTTAGTAACAAAGTTGGCCTTAAAAACAAAACAAAAAAACAGTTTTAAGTAATAAAAAAAACTAAAAAGTAAATAAAAAAAACTATGACATTTAAAATGTTACTTTTTTGGTTTCATTCTACTCAGAATAAAGGAAGCATAGAGCTGTTCCTATTTTAAAGAAAATTTTTAGTTTACTATATAAGCCTCTTCGTGTAACTTCAGCGTTTTCTAAAATACTTTTTGAGGCAACTTGTACTTTATATATTATTTGTTTGGCATCAGTACAGAAAAATAATTTTTGACGTTTTTTTTTGAGTCAGTGCCACACGGTGCGGAGCTCACCCCCCATACTCACTCAGAGACATCACATACCATAATACAGGGCAACCCGAAATTATTATGACTCTAAGAAAAATCAATTTAAACAAATTACTCTTCAATATCAGTAAAAATGGAGTGCAACATTCTTTTGAAAATATAAATAGCGAATTTATAACGAAGTAGACAGTTCTACGCAAGGCATTGAGTTATATTTTTTTGTACAGATTTACGCAGATTTACTAAGAAAAAAATACAAAAATTAATTGGGTATGGTTATGTTTTATTAAAAAAATAACTGGACATTCTTAAATAAAAAACTATTTTGGATTTTTTTTTTTTTGAATTTTCTGACTTTTGTCTATAAGTTTTCTTAGATACCAAAAAGCTTTAAACTAGAAAATATGTTTCTTACCTAGTTTTACTTAATTTCTTCATCTTTCTATGGACAGTATATTTAAATGGATAGGAACTAATTAAAAAGGTATTTTTAATATGTTTAAAAAATAAAAGGATTAAAAATAGATTATAAACAAAAATAAAAATATGTCAACAAATCACCTATTAAATTATCTCAAGGGATCTTAACTTATTCTTATTTGAATGCCATTAATTTTCATATCAGCACCATAAAGACTACTTGCCTTGACTACAATTTTTAAAACCCATTTAAAAATTCTAAAAGTCGAAAAAAGACCCACCCTAATAATATGGGTGTTGCGTTCGGTATCTTGCAAACAATAGTCTTGTCAGTCTGCAATAGACATGAGCCTAATTCTAAGGGGCCAAGTTTTGTATTTTCACTAGTGTTTTACCGATACAGAGTGTACCATTAACGGCGCTAGAAACTAAATTTTAATGAAAGTTAAAATATTCACAACAGATATTGACAATAATATTGTAGTACATACACATCTATATGTATAATAAAATAAATTAGGTGTCTGTCCTAAGATTTTTCATACTTCCCGTTTACTGTACCTTGAAGCCTGAAATGCACGCACATTAAGAACGTAGGTCTACTGGAGCCCCGAAACTCTCATTCGGGGGTCCTGTGGAACTAAAAACTTCTTCATTTACAAAAATGGCGAAGACTTATCACTGGAAACTGCACGGGCTTAAATATTTTAAAACAGGCTTATTATCTTTGTGAGTTGACCAAGCTTGGATCAGTTTCTTCCTAGTAACCTTATAGTTTTTGGCTTCCTTAAATTAGAAAGAATATCCCGCAGTTCGTCACTGTAAACCTTAGTCCTTAGTTAACTCTCAGCCCACCTATTTTGGGCTACTCTCACCTGTTTCTTTGTTATGCCCAGGATTAGGTCAGGTGCAAGGTGCCTTGGCTGTCTATAAGAGCACAGGCTTTAACGCCTGACAAGTAGGCCTAAGCGCCCTCTTTGCCTTACCTGTTTCTCCTTGCCTAAACCTGCCTTAACCTCGGCTTAGGCTCATACCATCTGTCCAGACTAGGAGACCTAACCTTACCATTCTGAAGATATCAAATCTAAGCCGGCCTAGAGCCTTTCACTCTCCTTGAAGTAGTGGGATGTTTAATCGTCCATCCCATACCCAGAACAGAGTGGGACATTTACTATCTTTATGTCAGCTGTACTAAAATCTTTTCCATCTCAAACCATGATATACTACTTAGGGTACAAAAATAGAACAATTTATGTTTTTTCTACATTTCATAGGTAAAATACCTCATTTGTAAAATTTAAACGTTTAAAAAAATTATGGCACACTCTATATAATGAGTAAATTAGTATAGGATAATTTAATTTCTAATAAATTATAGCCTCAATTGAAGTACTTAACTTCCAATGTTGTGTTTTATGAGCGATGTTTACAAAAATGTTAACCCATTTTACTACAATTAACATTTTTATAGGTTTTTTGGCAACTTTTCTGTAATAGAACGCTTCAAAATGTTAAATAAGTGATTAAGAAAACTTTGACATGTTTGAAATAACTATGCATAGATTTTAACCACTTTCAAATTGTTAAAACAATTGCATTTTAAATAGTTACTTATTAACTATTTATTATAATAAACATTTTAAACGGATAGATGATACATCCTGGGATGTGAAACTGTTAAACCAGATTTTTGAAGATTCCTGTCATATTAATTTCATGTGTGAATATCTCAATTATAAAGTTTGGCACAGGGATCTGTAGCAGTGAAATAAATTCCACAAAAAAGAAAACTCGGAAATACTGTAAAATGGAGTTGAAAAGCATTTACGGGTATACCGGGTGTTTTTTTTTAACCTGAAACTTTCAAATATCTCGAATTTTTTAACCTGAAACTATGTTTTAGTATATATTTTTTTTAATTTATTTATGTTAAGGCTTATCTTCAAAGGGACTTAACTATTTTTTTTCTCGGCGGATTTGAGTCTAGTGGGTAAGAATACGTAAGAAACCATTTTAAAGTACTTGGACGCAAAATCCTATAAATTAGTTTTATTATCAACAAAAAAAACCGGCTTTACTAGTCTTAGTCTTGGTTAGTTTTAAAAAAGCATTAATTCACTTTAGCTGTATTGTGTTTTATTTGCTTATTTAAGCGTAAAAAAATTGGTTACAATTTAAAAATAAAATAATCTGAATTACATACAAAAACAGTTAAAAAACTCAAAACTTTTTCTTTTACCCTTAGGCAATATTTTAACTTAGTTTTATTTAAAAATTCTATGCTGTAGTAGAAAGGATACTTGAGGAGGGCCGTTCCAAAAGTCGCTTTAGCGGTTTGTCGGCTTAGCATATTGTTTTTTAACCACCTTTAGAAAAATTCATGAAAAAATCATGTTTTTTTCCAGTAAGAACACTTTCTAATAAATTATTTTAATTTTTTTACAATAATTTTACCCAAATTGGTAAAAAAAAGTTTTTGAGATCGCTGTAAAAGAATCTGTCGATAAAACTGTTCCAGCCCTACGCCAGGGGACGTAAGACACTATGGTGGTACATCAGAGTCGACGTGAAAACGTTGCTATTGACACATTGACATTGGCCCTTTTAGAACCAAGCCACAGATATATAGTTCTCCGCATGAAACAAAGTCTCCGACGGAAGGGGGAGGAATCATTCGCGCTCTCTTCTTTCCGTCAAAAGCGTTATAAGGCGGGCGTGCCTACAACGGGCTTC
Source organism: Brachypterus glaber (assembly GCA_958510825.1). NCBI lineage: Eukaryota > Metazoa > Arthropoda > Insecta > Coleoptera > Kateretidae > Brachypterus > Brachypterus glaber. The sequence continues at coordinate 17,798,633 of OY294054.1, read as the reverse complement.
TCACTTGCACACACATTCCTAACATATTTGCCGGAGCCACAGATCATATTGCAATATGCAATATTGCAACATTTTACCATGGTAAAATGTTTATTTTAGTACATACCGTAAGTACGTATCGGAGATTATAATTCTGTAAATAAGTATATCAATAATAACTAGGTTTTTTTGTTTTTTTTGTGGGTGTATCTTTAAATAAAATATATGCATATATTTTTTTGAATAAATCATTAAAAAATAAATAAATATATGATAAGCGTCGTTATGTTGTTATGATTCATATAGATATAAAAGTATGCGCATTTATTACCATAAATAAAAGGTAACAACTGAACGTATTTGAATAATTTACACTATAAATATTTTATTAAATACCACCAAAATCACTAGTATAATTTGAATAAACATATAAAAGTGCAATAAAAATATTATATAGAGTTGCTTTTGCAGAAAACTGCATGACAGAAAAAGTCTTAATAACGACAAAAAAAAGTATTAATTACGATAAGGGAGCGTTCAAGTATTACGTAACGCAAAATATGGCAGATTTCGGAAATTGGTAGAATAGTTGGGTAAATTGAGGGGTACAGTTGTAAAATTGGTGAGTAAATTTCGTCAGGAGTAAAGCTTTTTGTTTTTTTAGTTATCAAAATTTTCTGTCAGGGTTAAACTTTTATTTGGACTTTTTGTATTTTAAGTTGGGCAATAGGTGCCCCTCCCTCCAAAAAAGAAAAATGCTTCGGACCACCCTTGCTCGCTGTGCCTTTCTCGTAAACAAGATGGAGCATATTATTAATAGCATTTCAAGAACAGACAAGGAGATATGTCAAAAATTTTTTTTTTGAGATTGCTTCAGCCGTTACTGAGTTATTGACTTGTGTACTAAAAGTTGGATCACCCTGTACATACATTTGAGACGATAAATAAAGATAAATATTTTGCATAAACGAATATTTTTTGTTAGCCATTTTAAAAAATAAACTAGTCATATTCAGTTATCATATTTATCTGACTTTTCATGAAAATAAGTAACTAGACTCCAGCCAACTTTAAAATAAAGCCTTAATCTGATTTTCTGTATTATTTGTTCACAAGAAAATTGAAAAGAGATTCTATATATGTCAACTTAAAATAAAATATTTAAATCAGAAGTTTAATCGAAAAGCCTCTGGAGTTTTGTTTTTGGAATATACAGGGTTTAACGTCTAACCAAAACTGATCCATCTAGCTTTTAGAAAATTGTTTTTTTTACATGATCTAATTCTAATTTATGTATTGAAAAAAAAAGAAGTTTCGCATTTACGTAAAAAGTGTGTGAGTGAGAAGATCTGAACCTTATGCAGCGCGGTATTTGTTTTATTTGTAAGGGAACTTTCAAGTATTACGTAACGCAAATTTTGATCATTTTGGATCCCCCCCCCTGTAACGCTATTTTCCTATACCATTAGCATGGTAGGAAAAATTGAAATAATTTGTGTAAGGTGAGATTTCAAGATAAGGAAGCGGAGTAGTTATTTTATTTACTAGAAATGAGTGGGAAGGTTTAAACGCCCTTTTGTTCAAGCATCTAACAGAAACTATACCATCTAGAATAAGGAGAACTGATGTGAACACATCATGTATAGATTACATTGATATATGAATAGCGTTCGACACCGTTTAATGCAACTTATTATAAAGACTTTAATTTTAACTTTGAAAGGTTAAGATGAAATTTTCTTAGTGTATGTGAAAAGTAGATTAGTGTGCAGTCGTGTGGTAAATAATAATGGATTCTTAAGATAATATAAACAAAATAAGACAGATGAATAATTAAAATAATTAGTGTAAGGTGAGAAGATTTGAACATTAGGCAGCGGAGAAGTAATTTCATGTATTAATTATAGAAAGGAGTGGAAAGGGTTGCTAAACGCCCTTACGTTTAAGCGTCTAACAGAAACTATGCCATCCAGAATTAAGACAATTGATATTGTGAACATATCATGTAGAGAGTACCTGACTAAGAAATTTTGTATAGAAGGAAATGTGTTTGTCGAAAGATAAGCCTCAAATTAAATTCCTTTAAATTGTCATGTTTAGAAAATCGTAGTGCAATGACATTGCCATACATCTAGTAGGCCACTAGATTCTAAATATGGAAGTACGTTAATGTTAATCCTATTTCACTAAGAATACAATTCTTGAAGAAAATAAAGACTAATAAAATACAGCGAATCTCTCTAAAGAGATTAGGGTGTCACATGATTTTCTTTCCGTATTCGCGTTTCATTGAACTGGAGAATCTCCAACCAGAAAAAAGAAAGGGAGAACAGTTTTTAACGACCAAAATACTGAATTTCGGATAATAATATTTATTCCCATTTTGTAATAGATCGATCTATCACTTAATTTTAAAAGGCTGGAAAATAAATTACTGATAACTTAGAGGTACGATTCATTCTTACTGCGATGATATTAAAAAGCATTGATTGTCAGCCGACAGTTGAGTACAGCATTGCAAATATAGGTGTCTCTATATATATTGGATTCTACCAGCATTAGTCAGTTCAGTCGCTGGTTAACCAGCTAATTTAACACAAATCGTTGTATGTCTACAGTATTTACATTGACAATATTGCCATAATGGTAAGATACAAGCTTTGCTGTTGGATATCAACCAATGTTTCTGCATTTTTGATATACCACGAGAAAACTTTTATTTATTAAACTGAAACTATAAATGTTTTTTAATTTGTTTTCAATAACATAACTTGGAGAAGCGCTAGATCTTTGCATTGCTAAGCAAGCTATTGGCTAGAATTAAAAATTTCTCCTTCAATATGTAATACAAAAAAAAATATTTCACGACAAATTTAAAATAAATACCAATTTTAAAACTAAATGGAAGTGGAAATTCCTCGTAATTATTCGTCTGTATTTAATAATATTTCTAAATTTGCTTTTCTTTATTTCTATGTTTGCTCTTCCTAACCCAATTTCTGTTTTATTCATGTTTGTATTTATTCCTACTAATTTATTTTTATCTGGTTTTTATCCATTAAGTATTACGTGTAATTAAAATAAATTATATGTAGGTACATGTTTTTAATAGGTTGAATGTAACGGCAATATAAACAATTCCATACATATGAAGACTCCAAAGGAAAAACGCACAAAGTCCACATTTAAGAAATGTTCAGGAAAAGGAATTTAAAGTTTGACTCCGCAAAACATTATGAAAACGCATGTTATGTAACAGGGGCAATGCCCACATTCCCCACTGCTGCACTGGACGCGCTTTTAGATCTTCTCCCTTTACACCTTCAAGTGAAGAGGGAAGCTGCTATGGCCGCAGTCAGACTGCAGCAAAACAAATACCTAATCTTGGGTTACCAAAGTGGTCACAACAAAATCCTAACCAGGCCAAAATATTTATAAAATTTGAACCTGAACGAATAAAATACTCAATCTCAGCAAACCGGAACTAAAGACATATGCAGGGCTGTTAACCGGACACTGCCCTTTAAGATATCATCTTAAAAAAATGGGCAAGTCTGAAATCGACACCTGCCATCTATACTCAGAAGCACCTGAAACGGCATGAAACATCATATGCTTCTGCGAAGCCATTGTGCGCAAAAGGCTACAATATCTCGAACAGGTATACCCAAGACCTGCGGATATATCTCAAGTAGCCCCAAAAAACTCTTGAGCTTCTTTGGAAGTCTAAAGTTTGATGTGGACTAAATTATAAAGGGGATTCACAATATATCTCATAGGTCGCAGTATTAGAAAGGCACTACGTTGCCTCACAACCCCACTTGTATTCCATTGTATGCTTTATATTGTATAATTTTGTGAAAAACTCTAATTTTCGAAAAAAAAATGGACTTGGTCCATTTTAACTTCGGAGTCTACATATATAAAATTAAAAGCATGTAATAAAATTCAGACTAATATTTCCCATAATACTCCGGACCCTTATAATCCGGCACAACTCTCACAATTGCCTCTATTCTTTCTATACACATAATCTACAATCAAGTCCATTATTGTTTATGACATACACAGTCATTTCATTATAATTGCAAGACCCTCTAAATTTCGGAAAATGCCCTAGTTTAGTGGATCTATTGCAATTAAAAAAACGTATTGTACAGGGTGATAGAAACTTGAGTACTTACACTGATAAAAATATTTGTAAGGATATTTCCAACATTATGTTACTTTTTCAGAATATATTCTATATAATTTTATAATAAGTTATGTGAAGCAAAATTTTACGGAACATATTCTGTAAAAATTTGTGTACAATAAAATTTTAGAGAATATATTCTGTAAAAATCACATAACTTAACGTTGGCAATTTTCTAACCTACGTTATGTGCTGTGAATAAACTGCACCAAAAATTACATAATATATAATGTGAAAGTTATGTTAAGATACATAATATATTATGTAAATTTTAAAAATATTGCAACAAGTTCTGTGAAATTTTACATAACTTGTTGTGTGATTGTGTAATTTTCATCTGTGTAGAGGTCTAAGTAACGGTAAGACCAATTTCAAAAATCTTTTTTATTTAAAATCTTTTTACTCTTGAAATGGTAATAAAGCAAGAGCATCGTTTTTCTTAAAAAACCTAGTAGTGAGAGGGATACCAACTGAATATATTATTCTAGAAATAGTAAAATTTTATTAGTTTATTTTTAGAGTAAAGTTACTTTAAACTTAAGTTATTTATTAAAATCTGCCTATTTTGTTCCTATTTTATTGCTATTTTTTTGTGATTAAAAGGGGTTCGTTTGGAAAGCTTCAATCCAAATTTGTACCCCTGTGCGATTTTTTTTGTACAGTTATGTGCAAACACGCCTTTTTTACTTTTGGCTCTTATCTCGGCTTCTATTCGTCGCTAAACAAAAAATGAACATGATATTGGTTCGTTATTGAATTCTCTGAAATTTATGTAAATAACTTTTTTTGTTTAAACAATCAGAAAATAAGTTTCGAGTTCGAATCCCATTACCGGCATTTATTTTGTGTCTTAAATAATTTTAACTTTTTAAGTTTAAGTACTTGGAAAAATGCAACATCCTATCAACTGTGAAAAGTACATAATGAAATGCGTATCTTCACGGCTTGTTTAAGTTATCATTAAACATCTTAATTAATAGGTAGTATTGAAGTTTATATAAATTTAGTGAACAATTAACCAATATTGGCCCATTTGCAATGTTATTGTTTAGTCAATTACGGTTCATCAGCATTAATCATGTAAATTTACAGTATTACATGCAAGGTGAAATCAATTATTTAACCTCAAATTAATTTCTAATACACATTCATTCAATATACAGAGTGATTTAAGAAAAATGCCACACCCTCATTAACTACCTTAACTCACTCACATTACTTATGTTAATAATAGTAATAATAAGTTAATTTTTTTTTCTTTACCACCGGTCTCCTTTGTTTTTGAAAACCCGAAAATTAACATTTTTTGACGGATTCGGGTTCAGTCCAAAATGTCTTGTATAGTTCTCGCATAAAAGAAATTCTCCGACGTAAGGAGGAGGAATCATTCGCGCTCCCTTCTTTCTGTCAATAGAGTTATAAGGCGTGCGTACCTACATCGGGCCTTCCACTTGCACACACATTCCAAACATATTTCCCGTGGCCACAGATCCGTGCATCAAACTATACATTAACGTATTTGTTTTGTACTTAAATCATATTTTTAAATTGATGATACATCGTAAAGCTATGGAATCACACATATTTCATTCGGAATTCTAGCACATTTCCTTTTAATGGCTTCCTTTAATTTATTAATGGTTTTAGGTTTCGTACCATAAACTTTATTCTTAAAGAAAACCACACGAGAAAAAATCCAGTGGTGTGAGGTCTGGTGATTGCGGTGGGTATTCTACGGGACCTCTGGGTCCTATACACCTGTTAGGCAGGTTATCATAGATAGGCTCTTACATCACTTCCGATCTATACAGCTCTGGCATCTTGAAGCTATGGAATCGCACATATTTCATTCTGAATTTTAGCACATTTCCTTTTAATAGCTACCTTTAATTCATCAATGGTTTGTTTTAGGTTTTGTATAATAAACATTACTCTTAAAGAAGCCCCACAAGAAAAAATCCAGTGGTGTGAGGTCTGCTGATTGCAGACCACCTGTTGGGTAGGTTCTTATGAAGATAGGCTCTTACATCACGACATAGGTAATGTGGTGGAGCTAAATCTTGTTAAAAATAAAACCTCTCATCGCCAAAATCTTTAAGAATAATTGGCATGATAGATTCCTACAATAAATTAAGGTAACTGGCATCGTTGACAGTACCCTCAATCCACTGGATTTTTTCTTGCGGGGTTTCCTAAAGAATAAAGTTTATGGTACAAAATCTGCAACCGTTAATGAATTTAAGGTAGCCATCAAAAGAAAATGTGCTGAAATTCCGAATGAAATACTTTGAAATGTATGCGGTTCCATAACTTTGGATATAGATCGGTATGGCCATCAATTTAAAAATATGAACTAAGTTTAAAACAAATAAGTTAAGGTAGTTTGCTTTAAACATTAATATGAAATTGTACAATGTTTATTAAACATTTTATAAAAAATCAAAGTGTGGTAACATTAATTTGCGACACCCTGTGTGTATCTAAAAATGTTTAGTTTCGGAGATCCCGGTAAAATACATACTCAGTCCGACACTGACTATTGCTGCGAAGCGTGTAATTATAAAACTAAATCCTTTTAGATTTAATTTTACCTAGGCTGAACTTTTGTCTAATGTAGAGATAGTTTAACTATAATCTATTTTGTTTGAAAGACACATTTCATTTACATTATTTAAGGATAAGGAAGTATATAAAGAGCAAGTTAAATAGGTACAGAAAATTAATTAAAACTGCAGTCTAATTAATATTTGCATATGCTTGACAAAACAATAGTATTATATTTAAAATATATTTTAAAATGGATAGGCCAGTCTATTTAAAAGAAGGATGGAGAATTATAAGTCTTCTTATCATATTGAGCAGAAATTTGGCAAATATACTTATTTTTGTTAACTTAGTAATATACAGTTGAAGAGTGTAAGTTCTAAAGGGTCTAAGTGCCAAAAATATCAAATCGTTAAAATCCTTACAGTATAATTGAGCACGATACTAGGACCCTTTATACACGTATAGCTTCCGAACGAGTTTGTTTTCTTTCAAGAGTAATACCTTTTAGTGAAAAGTTAAATTTTGGTAGATTATTTGACAGTTTATAAGGTTTTGATCGACTAACTTTTTGTTTTGTCCATTTTATCAATATTTAAGAACTGTTATTTTTCAAGATGACTTTTTTCGGTAAAATATTTGCAAAAGTTGAGTTTTTGATCCATGAACTGGTCTTAAAAGCTTTATGTTTTGACCATTTCAACAATATTTTTTAATATTTATTCAATTTAATTTTGTTTTTTTTCAAAAGTAATACCTTTTAGTAAAAAGTAAAATTTTGGTAACATATTTGACATTTTATGAGATTTCGATCGACTTATTTTTGTTTCGTCTACTTCATCAATATTTTGCTAAACTTTTTTTTATTTACTATAACTTCCTTTGTTAAGACATTTTTGATCTTTCAACTGGCCTTAACGCTTTATGTTTCGACTATTCCATCAATATTTTTAATATTCATTCAATATAAATTGCTGAAAGGAATTCTCAGCAAAAAAATATTTTGTTGGGGGTTAAGGTTGACATAATAGCGGTGCCCTGTATAGAACAAAGGCCTAATAACACTTTTTAGTATTCATTATCAAAAGAACATGGCTATTTATTGATTACACTAGACGCTGGCATT
>OY294054.1:17637549-17790589 GCA_958510825.1 Brachypterus glaber | reverse complement strand
AGAAATCCGTGATTGTAAATTAAAACAATATATTATATGTTATAGGGTGTTCCATTTAAAAATCTAAAATTCAATTCATTTCAGGAGAAACCGGTGCCAAAAGTGCGAAAAAAATTCTATAACTATATCAAAAAGTCCTAAATTAAACATAATTTATCTCTTGCATATTTTAAAATCCTGCCTAAAAAAATAAAAAGTTAGGGGGTGAACCACCTTCTTGGTACACCCGGTATAACGGACTTTATCTAAAGACAAAAAAATGTTAAAAAATAAAATTGAAATCCCTAAAAACTGAATTTATCTTTCAAAAAAGCTAAACAATATATATATTGTTTTTTTTTCTGGATACCCCGTATATCCAATTAAAAATATTGGTTTTTATGTGGGCACATACTTGGCAACACGCATAATTTTTATAGACAATGAGAAAAAATTGTTCTGCCTGTCATTAGGCCTAAAATGAAACAATTTGCGAAACTAAAAGGGCACAGCTCCGCCATTTTGAAAGAAAAAATTCTGATTTTTTTTGAGGTTATCGATTTACTATCCCTTTATACCGTGCCTTGTTAAAAAGATAAGAAAAAATTGTGGTGCTTTTAAAAAAATTAGGAACTAAAGATGGATAGCTTAAAAAAATGGCTGTAAGCACATTTTTCTCAAAAATTCTGAAAAAATCAGGGATGATACTCTTACCCCCAAAATTTTTCAATTAAAAATTTTGATAAGTGACCCTAGTGTTCATTTTACCAAAATATTCTGACGTGATGTGTAGATTCGTATCCAGCGACTCAAAATGATTTAAACGCAGTAATCAAAAACATTTTAACACGTTAAAGGGAGCTATTGTCTTAATTTTTGTTTATTGACAATATGTTCGATGGAAACAGCGAAACTAATCAAAAGTCATCAAATGATAAGTTTGGCTAGCAAACTGCTGAACGGCTAATATCTGTCACTTGTCACAACCACTATTTGAGGTTAGAAGTACCCACAAAAAGTACATTCCCGCACTTTTATAAAATCAATCAAAACTAATCATCTCAAAACGTTGATGAGGAATGATTTAGCGACATCTGTCAATCGAAACTGATCATAGCGTTCAATAGTGATTTGACAGCTTTCGATAAGTTTTGCTGTTTCCATTGAACGCAGCCATTGTATGTACGCAGATATAGGTATCACTGGACAACAGTAGGGGTGGTCAAATTATTACTTGACACATTTCTACTGTAGACCTTTGTAATTGTTAAATTTTTATTAAAAATACAGGTCAAGTTTTTAAAAAGAAAACCCCATTTAATCTTAATAAATATATAAAAGTATATCCAAACCAAATTGATTCAAAAAACTTTTTTGTGTATATATGATATGAGAATTTATAATATTAGTTTTACCTTCGGTGAGAATGGCCTGCAGAAGTGTGCAAAAAAGGAAAGTTGCTTGCGTAGCTGTCATATTGCGAAGCTGACGCTCACAGTGTCTATTTAAGGCTCGCATCTTCGTTCCTGTCCAACGCTGCACTGATTGTAACCATTCTGGGATCTGCGAACAAATCATACAGATTATTATCCTGCCTTGTATAGATATAAGGTCGTAGTATCCAGGCCTTTTATTTTTCTTTCGTTAGTGAAAAATAATTTTGTATTCCTTCTTGAGGCTTTTAGAAGTTTTACATGTATATGTAGGTGTCAATTATTATTGTAAAACACATTTGCATCCAACAATTTTTAGTCTAGGGCTTTTTTTTGGCAATTTTGGGAAATACGAAACTACCAAATAATACTATTCTATAATAAATAAATGCATAATATAACTCTCCAATTTTACCCAATTTTTTTTAGGGTGTATAAAGAAATAATTTAGTTTAGAATAATATATTTAAAGTGAATAAAGATATATTCATGCCATATACTGAATAGGAATGACTAGCAAAAGTATTTACTCCACAAATATGTAAGGGTGGACCAAGGGTGGTTTATCTATGCCAGTAATTCGGAATTACTAATTCCTCCTTCCTCCTTTTAGTGGCATGAGGTTATAGTTATTTATGGAACCAGTCAGTAAACTAAAATACTGCCTATAAGAAAAATAACCCACAATGCCTTAATCTTTATACTTTCTTTTAAAAATAAACAATGTAAAAAATTAGGGATAAAATTATAAGTTAAACCAAATTTCTTACTCGTTTATTTAAAATTTTATTTAATCCCTAAATTTACCCTTTAAATTTACGATGACGACGTAGTACCCTAAAATCAAGTTTTTAAATTACAATATGATTTTAAAATTAAGTGTACACGGAAAGAAATTAGTGGGCTCTGTGCTATACATTATAAGATATTTGGTAACAGTGGCAAATTATAGTGATTTAAGCTATAGATTATAAGGGACACAATAACTAATAATGTTAAAAATAAATTGAAAATGATTATATATATTACAGACACGATTATATTTATTACAGGCACTATTATAAATTTACAGAAATTTTATTATATTATAAAAATTATTAGCACGGACAATAATTAAATCTATTTAAGCTATAAATGCCATACTATTTGTTATATTTTATTATTCACTAAACAATTAAAGTATTTCATATAAATTTTTACACTGACTGCCATAATTGTAAGAGAAAGCCTTGTATTTATATAATAAGCGATTATAATTTGCTTGGTATGTGTGTTATAGCGCTCCTAGCTATAATTTTTTTTCCGTGTAATTGTTAATTAATGAATTAATTCAAAATGTTTTAGAATATTTTTATCTAAATTGTTAATTAGACATTTTTGGGGTTACTGAAGAAGAATCCGATAATAAACATTTTCCAAGAGACACAAATTTTTACATATTATTTTTAAGAAGATTGGTGTATTAAAGGTCGGTAAAATGGAATTTGTTGTTAAAATTTCCCCCATATACATAAAATTGTGAAATTAAAAAAAAAAACAAAGAAAAACGGACATTTCTGGAAAACGACACCGGACTTTCCTAAGAAAAATCTTTTTCTAAAGCGCTGTCACTAAGGGGGTAATTGGGAGGTAAATGTGTAAATATCGTGGTTGGCTGAGGTATTTCAAAATTTTTAGGAGAAAGTCCTTTCACTCTTTCGAGACATATATTTTTAAAGATTTTCAATAAAAGATTGGATAAAACTTTTTCCAAAAAAGGACCACTCAAAATTCATAATTTACATAGAGAAAATTTTTAATACGCCATACAAATCTCATTAAGAAAAAACTGCAAAACGGGTACTAATGGCTTTATTAATTTATAAATTTAAAATTATTGCCAATAAATTGGCAATAGTTTTAAATTTAAAACTATTGCTAATTTATTGGCAATATATTTTTTTAATTTGTAAATTAATAAAGTCATTAGTACCCGTTTTGCAGTTTTTTCTTAATGAGAAAAATAAAGAAAAGTACCAGTTATGGTTGAAATAGAAAACTTGATTAAAACCTTCAAAACCATTTCTCGTGTATAAAAGTAAATTAAAATATCTGAATATTAAAGCCACATTAAGCCACATTACCCTTAAGGTCATCAATCATCCTCAAAGACAATATTTATTGACTATCTATGGCGGAAATTTGTTAAACCGCGTACATTAAACTGGAACGTAAAATAAAATAAGCCGTCTTTTAATATAGGAAAAATATTAGTGAAAAGAGAATAACTTTTATATGACCATTATCCAACCCAGTATTTAAAAGTGACTAAAAAAAGTTCATATTTTTTACTTCTTTACTTCTTAATTCTTTATTAAAGCATACTTTAGAGAACAAAAATTAAGTATGTGTTCACCAATCTTAAAGGTTGTGGATTTTTTAAATGATTACCTATAGCTACCACTGCTCCCTTAGTGTTGATTACACTGGTCTACAAAAAAAAAATGTTCTCCAACCTATCATGCCTTAAGTATTTTTGTGTGCTGAAATCGAATTTTTAATTCAAAAAACTTTTTACAGCGTAGATTTCGAGTAAATCCCGGTTTTTATTGTCAAAATACCGGTGGTGTGGGACCGCCTTTACACGATGCTATACCTTGCGTCCAACCTGTGTACCGCTGTGTTGGTCTGGATAGACCGCAGTACTACTTTGAAACAGATCCTAGGTTTACGGGCCTTAATTATAACGTAAAATTAAACATTAGGAGATCATTCTGGTTTTTTTTGGCCCACCCTGTATATAAATAAAACCCTGTATATTGTGGAATCACATATCTTCATGGCTTGTTAAAACTAACATGTTATATGTCTCTTTTAATGATGACTTTAGTTACGAGCATCAAAAAAAGGTTGGGTCTTTTTTCTGTTTCTGTTTTTTTTCAATTTAGAAAAAAAAACTTTATCTCTAAGAAATAGTATTTGATCTTATAATAACTAATGTCAGGTATTAACGTCACCTGTCTTTAAATTTGAAACAAGCCGTGAAGATATTTAATTCTTCACATTCCATAGTATACTGTTCACAATGGATAGTATAGTTTTCTTTATAAATAATATTTTTTCAGAGTTGCTAAAAGTATTTCTATCAGTAAATGTAACTTCTTTTAAAAGTTTGGAGTTTATGGGATTTTTCTTTCTATTTTTATATATTTTTTGAAAAGCTGAGCCCTCCATTTATTTCTGAAGGAATTTTTAAAGAAGATAATAGAGTTTTTCCTGCAAAACTTGTTTTTTTTTTCTAAAAATTTTAAATCGATTGGATATTCCGTTCTTGAGTTAATGTGGGCAAATAAATTCGAGATACATGGACCGACTGATGCGTCGATTGCTTTAAAATATTATTAGTATTTATATTGTATTTATAAATACATACCTCAAAAACGACTTGATTATCTTACTGAAAAACCAGTCTGATAACTTCAATACACATTGGGTGTTTCACACCGTGTTAAATCCGTAAAAATTAACAACAAAGCAACAAAATATTTTAATTTTACAGTCAAGCTGAGTTTACACATCACAATAAACAGCCATTTGCCCCGCAGTAGACGTTATTTTTCTTTTGAGATGACATGACACTTGATACGAACGATGGTTAGGTGCCATGTTGCCAAATCGTGCATTGACATATGTCAAAATTCATAATTAAAATAATGAATTAAAGTATGTTCAGGAATGTAAAAAGGGCTGAAATTTTGACTAATTTCCGCCTAATTTTAAATGAACACGTGAAAAATTCACTGTGTAACATTCCAACTTCTCAGATCGGATTTAGGACTTAAACTGAATGTTCGAAAGGTACTGAGACGCGGAAAGCCGTAGTTAGTCGGAGTGGGGATAAATCACAAATTGCAAATTGCATAAAAACAACGCCGTTTCTGTAGCTAAGGGTTAGGATTTAATAGAAAGTACTTTACATGGTAATTTTTTACAATTTTAAAAATTTAAAAACCATCGTATAATACTCTTCTAGCACCATGTGCAACAAAGCAACAAAATATTTTAATTTTACAGTCAAGCTGAGTTTACACATCACAATAAACAGCCATTTGCCCCGCAGTAGACGTTATTTTTCTTTTGAGATGACATGACACTTGATACGAACGATGGTTAGGTGCCATGTTGCCAAATCGTGCATTGACATATGTCAAAATTCATAATTAAAATAATGAATTAAAGTATGTTCAGGAATGTAAAAAGGGCTGAAATTTTGACTAATTTCCGCCTAATTTTAAATGAACACGTGAAAAATTCACTGTGTAACATTCCAACTTCTCCGATCAGATTTAGGACTTAAACTGAATGTTCGAAAGGTACTGAGACGCGGAAAGCCGTAGTTAGTCGGAGTGGGGATAAATCACAAATTGCAAATTGCATAAAAACAACGCCGTTTCTGTAGCTAAGGGTTAGGATTTAATAGAAAGTACTTTACATGGTAATTTTTTACAATTTTAAAAATTTAAAAACCATCGTATAATACTCTTCTAGCACCATGTGCTGTAAAGAGTATAATAAATGCTCCGAAAGTACCTATATAGTAAACTAGCAACTAAGTGGCAATTTTAAGTTGACACTATAAGAAATATTTAATCCTATTGATTTTTTTAATTTCAAATACTTAGATTTTAAGAGTAATAAAAATTTTACCAATTTCAAAGATATATATATTTTTATGGTTAAATAAGTACTTACATATTATTTAACAAATATAAAAGATTTATTGCTCGAAAATACATTACTTTATTCCTTTTCCGATAAAAATGTATCAAAATATGGGAAAGAATTATAATTAGTAACTATTTTTCTTTTTAGTTTTTTTACTTTTTTAACAAAAAGAAAATCTGTCAGTCGACGGTTGGCCGGCCGGTTGCCTAGACATGAATCTTTTGAGCCAGGTCCAAACCAAATTACTCGGTTGTACTTGTTTTCGATAATATCATATATTTATACACTCAATATTGGTTATTAGAAAGAGATTAACTGGGAAGACATAGCGTATATTCTCGCCACCATTTTTGAGATAAGCACACCATTGTATTGCTTTACACTAGCCTCATGTGCCTACTAAAAAGAAATGTCCTATCTAAAACCCAAATCCTAAAAATTAGCCTAAGATGTTTGTCCTATGTGGAAAATTTGTAGTGTTTTCTAAATAAAATTGTCCTAACTAGTCTTTACTAGACGAATAAGTCAGGACTAGGACTAACTTTACAGATCTTAGTAATTTGATTAGACTTTTACATCATTTTGTCCTTTCTCAGATAGAACAAATGCATTTAGTATAACAATTTATTTTTCTGGCAAAAAAAAATATAGTTTTGCTTTTTAAGGGCTATCACGTATTTTTGATTTATAATAAAGCAGAACCCAACTCCATACTTATTTAAACATGTTTTCAAAACGTGCAAACAAGAACAATAAAACTGGCCATATCTCAAAACATCTAATTTGCACATAGGACAACATCTCTTAGCAGGACAGAATACAAGGGGTCAAATATTAATTTTTAATAAAGTTCGCTAGTTCAATAAAAAAAAAACAATCAAAAAGAGTTTTTTCGAAGCCCGTTTGTGTACCGAAAGGCAACACAAATAATTTCGAATACAAAACATCAACTTGTTGCATTTTCGCAAATTATCATGAAAATCTGCATTGAAATAAAATAATTTATTAATAATAGGAAAATCATACTTCATTCACATGTGGATGAAGCGTGAAAAATTGAATTAAAAACAATGTTAGATTTATCAATGCATGACGCACGCCAAAAAAAGGTAAAAAATAACAAATTGTGTACGACTTCACAAAGGGCCTTTTTTGTTAAAGGTATTTTTCCATTTCGGTTGCACTATAATCTCATAATCATACGCATATTGTGTGTGATTATGACTCTCATAATATGGCCCATCTTATGGGCCCCACAATCACACCCAAAATGCGTGTGATTATGAGGAAAAATACAATATATTTTCACAAAAATTTCTTGAAATACTAAAGGAGTTAAATAGTCAAACAAGTCAAATTCCGAATATCTGTTTTTAAATGATTTAAATTCATGAAAATAAGAAAAATTTAATTTTGGGAGAACTGTAAGACAGATTTTTTATTTAATATTTTTCTAGTAATTAGCACCTAAAAATCTAATAAAATCCCCTTTAAAATCGTAGACAGGTTTTTTCGTCACAGGCCTGTGTGATTAATGAAAATTATTCTATGCTATCAAATTTTAACTCTCATTAACAAATATTAATTAATATAAAAATTTTATAGCATTTTGAATTGTTTTAGAGATAAAATTTTATTTTATTAAAAATTCAAAACGGTATAAAATTATTATAAATCAATAATAATAACTTCCATCAATTAAATTTTACTTTTTATCCACCAAAATGTTTTCCAAGGGGGAGGGGGCAGCGAAGAACTAACTTTTTTTTGCATCCTTTGGTTTAGATCCAGATCTACGTGTAAATGTTTGGGTTGATGCTAGTATTAACCCCTTCCGGTCCCTTGTACCCACGTATGGATATTTTTAGGTATAGAAAAATATACCACAATATCCACAGTTGGATATTTGTTTACGGGATTTTTCATATACATACGGAAGGGGTTAAACCTTAATAAGACGGTTGGTCTCATTACTTATAACCAAGATATTAGCACTTCAAATTCCTGGACCCGCCACTGCACAGTGGGCCAGGAATAAAAATAAATTTAATTGATTTTTTGTATACTATATTTTCAATACCGCTGATTTCGAATATTATAATGAAAAATCTGAAAAAAGAAACAATTGGGCCACTAGGATGGAACATATTTTATTTTATATTTTCGATTTTGCTTAAATTTGGTATGGGTGCTTCATTACAGGTCCTTTATATAAATCCATACTAAAAGTTTAAAATTCAGTATATACGAAAAGTTAGGGTGGTTCGACTTTTAAGATGTTGTCGTAATTGATCTAAATTTGAAGTTGAACCACCGTAACTTTTCCTCTATATTAAATTTTTAGGTATTGATTCATATAAAGGTCCTTAAACAAAGCAACTATACCAAATTTCTGCAAAATCAAAATATAAAATAAAATATGTTTCACCCTAGTGGCCCAAATTTTCAGATTTTTCACTATAATATTTAAAATCAGGGCTATCCAATATATTAGTATACAAATATTCAGTTTTGTCAATTTATTTTTATTAATGGCCCACTTTGCAGTGCTATAGACTAACACAACATGGAATCATTCCATTGTGCGTTGATGGTTCTGGTTAAAAATGCCCTAGTACTTTTACTTTTGGGAGCAATGCCTAGAGAAAGGCAGTAAGTATGCCTGGGTAAACTACAACAATAAAGGGATGCGGTTTAATTGTCTGGCAGTAACTGTGAGTGCCGCAGGTGTTATAGCGTTCCAATCTAGGCTTGAGTCGACTCAATGTGACGTAACGCCTTATTCTGTCAGATATATACGCTATGCACATTAGAAAGTTTGTAGATTCTAAATAATTTACGCAATATGAATTCGAATATGTACACGGTGTCTGGGAATCAAAACTTAGTTCAACTTTCAAATAACCCAAATATTATTTTATAGCACGATTCTACAAAGAAGTGATGTCATTTTAATACTTAATGTCACATTATTAACCCGGAGCGTAAGTGTTGGGGTTACAACCATCCATGACATATTTTAAAAGTAGTTTGCTTCGCAGTATTTTTTGTTTTAACATTCTCCTCTTCAATAGCTGTCTTAATTTTGTTATTCACTTGTTAATTATAATATAGTCTTTCTAACAAAATCCCGTTTTAGAACCTTTGATTATCTCCAGTTTATAAAAAAATAACATGTGCGAACTTAAAAAATACCTACCATAATTTTAAGAAAGTCTTTGGAGAGGTATACCCAAGTACCTATACTATAGTTGCGCCTTCGCCATAATTTTAAAAATCTAATTAGTAGTAAAATGCTTTTTACAATTTTAGTACTCCCTTTATTCAAGTTCCGCTTCTCCACGTATTTTGCAAATCTAGTTAATAAAATGCCTATATATTATTATCCAAAAATTAGATTTTTCACTTTATAGTTAATATCTAAAAGCAGTATGTAGTGAGGGACACGTATGTCCCTTATTGTTGCCAAGGCCTTGCAAGGGTTTTCTTAGTGAGGAACACGGAAATCCCTAGCTCAACGTAATAAATTGTTCCTATTGTTTGTTTTTAACCTCGTACTATTCTACTCAAGTAAGCATCCCCTAAGTCCAGGACTTTTGTGGGCTAGTAGTAGAGGGAACCACCGGCTTTAATTGGCTTTCGAACCAATATATCTAGGGAGTACACCTTTGCCAAATTTCAATTATTAATTAACTGAAAAAGGCAATCGGCGCCAGTGAGGTTTGAACTCACGATCATTGGCTCAGTGTCAATGCTATATCGATGCCTTAGACCGCTGAGCTAATTCTCCCATTTTGGGTTATTTGAAAGTTGAACTAAAATTTATTCCCAGACACTGTGTGTAGGGTTTATTAAAATAAACGCGTTCTGAACTGCACTAGCATTAAATTTGCAAAAGCGTATCAGGAATTATGGTTATTTTATAGCTTTGCACTTCGTGGTGAGTATCATTTGCCTACGCATGAGTAATGGAGAGTTTGCTCATGCATGCTTTCACTAGCGCGATAGTGTTTCTCACCCAAAACTTTCACACTACTAAACTTAATTAACTCTCTGATTTAACACTCTTTATGAATATCTTATGTTCACTAGAATAACTCTACTCTCAAATTTCGGTATTCAATGTATTTATTTTTATTTATTTGCATATCTGCACGACGTAGATTAAACGCCGTAACATCCTCTTTTACTTTAAGAGTAAGAACGTTTAACATTTACCACGGTTTCAACAAGCGACTGGCAACTAAACGAACGGCGACCGGTAGTTAGGAGTAACGACTCGGCAGCAGCTAGGAAAACAGGGACATCTAAAATGCATTGGAGATGTCACAATGACTTGGTCGCGGCTACCCGGTCGCAGTCGTCAGCGACTGCGACTTTTGGAGAAAACCGAAGCTTTAACATTTACCAATGTTTCCAGAGGTTTGAAAAACCTAAAATACCTGGAAAAACTATAAATTAAGGGAATTTTACATTTTTTTTACTTAATCTCTTTTATATGCAATAGAATCTTTTATAATTTTAGCGAAGGAACTTTTTTTTGTTAATTAAGGCCATTAAGGCTGTCCTTTAAAATAAAAAAAAGTTTATTTTGTCTGTGTTACGAAAAGATAAAAAAATATTATAAATAAATTGATTAAAAGTATAAAGTTCAACGAAGTCTTTCTCTGTCTTTTTTATGATAAAAGAAAGCAAAAAGCTGTTTTTCTTTTCTTTTCTAACAATGAGCAAAATTTATAATAACAAAGAATTGTGTGCCAGAGTAAGAGTTTTCTAAATAAAATTTAAAATTTTTAAGTGTCGAAGTAGACTAGTAAATAATTGAGTGAACATAGTATGTCACGACAAAAATCTAAATGGTCCATTATCAAGACTGTTTTGCTTTCTAGAATATAAGGAGGTCTCGAGACCCAACAAAGATTCTAGAGGTAGATATAATAATAACATAAATAACGATGAAATTTAGATAACAATATTACTAAAGTTTTATTTAATTTATTATTTTCTGTAAAAAACTTCTGCTGTCAATAAGTATATTAAGTATGTAAGTATGTATATTTTTCCTTTGAATGTTAAATACAATAGTTAAACATATAGATATACACACAATATATATATATATACAAATACATAAACCTATCTCAAAAACATTATTAGGTAAGTCAGGTACAAATAAATAAATAAAAACAGTAAAGTACATTGTAGGACGAATAAAAGACTGACAAATTAATAAATAAACAAGATTAAGCAAAAATAAATATTAAATTAAAATTAAGGACTAGTTACGAGTTTAAAAATTCATCTAAGGAATAATAACATTTAGAGATTAAAAAAAATTTCAGTTTGTTTTTAAAACAGTTCATTGATACTGTCTCTGCAAAACTTTTTTCCAGAGTAACACTTATACAATAAATACTTAATAATAAAAAAATGCACTGCCCAGTAAAATCGCTTTCCCATTTTTTACCTCCGCCCGTTTTTTTTATTATCAGACTCACTTTCAGCGACCTCAAAAACCCCAATTTACAAATTTTTACTAAAACTTAGTTTTTTTATTATCAGATTTAGTTTTAGCTATTTTAAAAATCTCTATATACCAATTTTTACAAAAACTACCCCTCACCCCTCAGGGGGTGCATTTAGAAAAAAATATGCAATGATTCAACTTTAGCGACCTCAAACCAATTTTCAATAAAACTACCCCCGCCCCTCAGAGGGTGGAGTTAGAATTTTTTTATTATCAGATTTAGTTTTAGCTACCTACTGCTAATTTTTTCTTTAGCAAGACTTTCAATATATGTTTTATTTCGAAATGCGTGCAAAATTAATTTTGTAAAAAAAAAGTAATCAATAAATGATAAAATATAAAATTTTCGAGGTAAAAGCCGTTTGAGGTAAAATTTTTCGAGGTAATGTCCTTTCGAGGTTAGGGAACGTTCAAGTATTACGTAACCCTCCGGGGGGGGGGGGTTATTTTGGAATGTTATGCCCATGTTAATGGTATAGGAAAATAGCATTACAGGGGGGGATGGGGTTCCAAAATTTGCGTTACGTAATACTTGAACGTTACTGAACTATTGGGAGGCATAGCGTAGTGGCTAGCGCGTATGCATAGCAAGTCTACTATCGTGAGTTCGATTCTCACTGGCGCCGATTTGCCTTTTTCAGTTAATTAATAATTGAAATTTGTCGAAGGCTATAAGTGAAACGGACACTCCCTAGAAACTGGTTTGAAAGTCAGTATAAGCCGGTGGTTCCCTCTACTACTAGCCCACACAAGTCCTGGACTTAGGGGATGCTTAATTAAGTAGAATAGTACGAGGTTAAACAAACAAACAAACAAACAAACCTTATGTCTTTTCGAGGTAAATTTTTTCGAGGTATTTGTTTTTCGAGGTACTTAATTGTTACGAGGTAATTTTTTTTTTCACATCGCTCCGAAGAGCATAATAAAAGCAAATTTGAAGTGGAACACATTGTTTTATACAGCAATTCTTTCACGCCTTGAAACACAAACCGCTGCTTGTAAAACTTTTCCCAATGCGAAATAAAATATGAATAACATTTTTTTAAAGTTTTGAACACCATAAAATTACTGTCATTCCTTTAGCAGCTTAAATTTAATTAATGAAAATACTCTGTATTATGTAATATTTTTTTAATTAAATATAATTAATTACATAAACCTGCTAAATTTCGTCTACAACTTTTAATTTTCGAACATTTCGTTTTGGGGGTCATTTATAAAAGCCGTAACGCATTTTTCCGTATTTTATATGGCCTTTTGAACCGGGTGCTAAACGAAAGAAAATAACCGTAACAATAATGACTTTATTGTGTCCTCATTTACCAAAAAAAAAACTAATACTTCTGTTAACATAACAAAAAAAATATAAAAAAATAAAAATTACGGAAAAAAATGTTTAAAAAAAATAATAATAATAAAAATAAAATTAACAAAATTTACCTACATAGAACTAAAAAAGCTAGTATTATAAAATCATGCAGCACTGTAAGAAGATTCCTGCACTAAAAAGAATATTTGTTTTATGGCCATATCTTTTTAGAATATATAAACAAATAAATAAATCGTCTTTAAACTGCCTGAAATTATTTTATAATATACTTTTAAAAATAGAATTTAAAAGACAAATATTTTATTCTTAAAAGGTAGATTATTACCTTTTTTAGAGAAACATTTTCATCAGAAATCTTTAAATATTCTGAACACGATCATCCATATATTGGTATTCAGATTTATACAAAATTTATTCGTTTTTCCTTGATAATATCACTTTTTTTTTGTTTTATAATATATACAGGATGAATTACACAATGGAAAAAAATTAAACAATTATTATTTTTTATTGAAAAGTGTGCTTAATTTAAGGGGGCAGCATATTAAGTTTTTTATAAAACCTAAATTTGCGTTCAGATTTCAAAATAAAAATTATTATTTTACCTCGCTAGATCTTATTAGTGTATAAGCACTGAAAGAATATATTACGGTTGTTTCGAATTTTCCAAAATCGACCGAAAATTTCCCAGACAAAAAATGCATATTTTTACCTTTTTTGCTAGTCTTGGAGCGAAAAAACCATGCCAGAAAATATTTTTTCTCTTCTTTATTTAAAATATTGGTTTTCTCTGTGTAAAATTGGAAATATGTTAATAAATAAATTTTTGGTTATTAAAAAACACACCATATTTTTTTGATGAGTTTTAAATTTGTTTAATTTATTTTACTAGCGAATTTTACATATTTAGTTTGTAGTACCTAATAGCAGGTGTGTTGTAATTATACTTTTAGAAGATTATTAGAGAATCACTGTCAAAGTTTTAAAATCCTTAAAAAAATGAAACAAGTTGTGAAAATATATAATACTTTTCATTCCATAGTATATCTAAGCTTTTCAGTCGGTAGTATATTGTGTTTTCTCTCTTAAATATTTCTCGGTCGGATCGTTTAAAGTTGGCATATCAAATTTCAGGTTTTGCAGTCGGGCCGTTAAAAAGTTAGCAAAACCTTGAACTGTCAGTGCAACACCTCTAACATTTTAGTTTCAAAATGATTTTTTTTCAAAATAGGTGTGAATATTTCTTTATTGTAATGTTTTATAATTTGGTGATCCAAAATTGGATCACCTTCTGTAGAAGGTGATCCAATTATATATGTATAAAATATAGAAGTGTAATATAGTAAAGTTTAGTAGTAAAGTGATTGAAACAAAGGAAAAGAAAGTAAAATAATTGAAAAGGAACGATTCATTTGGCAAGTTGGCAAAATATATTAACAAAGGGATTTATGTAGGTTATAAAATCAGAATTCTATTCGGTCTGCGTATTAGTTTATGAAATTGTTTGGTACTTTATACATGTACTCAGTCCAGAAACAGGCGAATCAGTCGTTTTTTGTGCTATTATTAGAGCAATTGAAATTGTTATGCAATATAGACCAAACAAGCTATGAGATTGGCTGGCTAACATTCATCATCATCATCATCAGAAGCGGTGTGGTAATTACAAGTAATGGCGACGGCACTCAGACCTAAGATCCATTTGCCCCAGTCATCTTTCTTTTGTCACATCACATCATTTGATTAGGATGATATTCCACGGGGGCAGGCATCTAAAATTGCAATGATCTGCCCCAATGAAAGATCGACTAAATCGCTAGGTTGCACTGATGGTGAACCTAAAAATTCCAGTCGTTTCTGTGAGAAGACAGGACATTGTCCCAAAATGTTACGGTTCTCGCGAATGTATCGATAAGTTTTAATGTTTTTATTATTCAAACTTATAATTAATTTATATCATTTGGAACATTTGGTTTTGCAAACCAGTATGGTCCAGATAAGATATGCTCCCTGATCAATAGTCGCTGGCCATGGCGCACATTTTAAAGTATCCATAAATAAATATACCGTTAAGCCAGATCATTTGCTGGCGTGCGTATTATAAAGCCAATCTGAGCAGCAATTTGTTTGAAAGTTCTAAGTGTCATTATTCAGTAGCTATTTTCGAATTCGCAAAGTGTTGTTTTCTGGGACACAGGCGAAGGCGATTTTGCGAAATTAAATGCGGCCGCTTTCCCGCGTTTGTATGTGGCACAGGGCACAACTGGCTGCCAAAGCTTTCTTTTATTGGGCTATTAATAAATTATAGCAACAGGCGAGGCAAGCCAGCGAGCCTATTGTTCATACATTAACTCAAGTAGCATCTTGGCTTGACGTAATAATGAGATTCAGCCTGATATGGATTTAACTAAATAGAAGTGATCAATCACCGCACACCGTGTCACTGCATTGAATGTGGCTGCCACCGGCGGCGGGATAACGCCGTGCACACCATAGCCCGCTATAATTCCTCCGACTCTCTAAAACTGAATAGACACCTGGGTCTCCATGCCGTGAAACTACAGGCACAAATACCCACTGCTACTAAGATAAAATAAAAGTTGAGTTAAAAAATGTTTATTATTTGTCTTTCGATAAAAATTATACTACATAAACTTATTTGTAGAGTTTTTTTAGATAAATAATAGTTTGCTTTGGTTATTATAATGGGGGGTTCATAGCCCTCAACACCTAGTTCATAGTAACCTTTGTGTTATCCGATAAAACTTACATGTAAACCTTTTTTTAATGAAGTCCAGGTACGATTTCAGGGCAGTGTTCATGATCTCATTTGATTCCAGTAAGGCTTCATCTAAGGTTTGCCAGCAATGGACCTTCATATATGAGGTGGTAGGATTCTCTTCCTTTCCCCACATGTCCTGCACAGGGGACTTGCAGTCTGTCCAATTTCGTGTCGATGCTTGTTCAATAAGCAATGTCCGCTGGACACTGAACAATGGACACTGCCCAGAAGTAAGGTGGTTCTTTTCTTATATGGTCCTCCTAGAAATTGTTTTGAGTACCTCATTTTAGATGCATCTATCTAGTGTTTGCTTATGGTTATCCCGCAACATATTTCTGGTCTCCTACCTGGCTGCGGAGTATGATATCCCACATCACGGTTCTGGTCCACTTTTTGCAAGGTTGTCTGCTTTTTCATTACTATCCTTTTCAATTCGTAACATGGAGGCAAAAGTAAACCCCCTCACATTTTGAAAATGGGTTACGCTTTCGAGCGTGGCCAGATAAAATAGTAAACGACGGTTCAATTGTATTTTTGGACCCGTTAAGAGCTCTAGACCATCACAAAAATAACTTTGATATGCAAAACCGTTACTTAAAAGCAAAACCAGTATTGCAAAGTAAATGACATTTTACTAAATGTGCTTACTTGAATTAAGGATATCTTGCTCTGCGTGTATTATGATAAAGAGAAAACAATAAGACAAGCATCTGTTTTTCAATTTGCTAATTTCGATTGGTTAGCTAACTGACCGTGACGCTGATCCTAATTGGCTTTTGGTTTCGATGTTGGCGTGTGTGCGACCAACAAGCATAAAAGGCCAATCAATTTGCCAAAAAAAAAGAAAAAATATCGTAGGTAATCAATTTTCGGTTTTTATGTTTTTAGATTATATATTAAGTATATTACAATAGAATACATAAGAGGTTCAAAAACAGAGGGTTGTTTTTAATGGTCCTTTAGTAAAAAGTTTTTCTTGTCCATGATGGCAAAAAAAATATAAAATATGTATGTATGAGTGAGTTAAACCCGGTTCCGATTAGTTGAAATGCAATTTTTGGCATTTGTAAGGCTTTTTTTATCCACAAATTGTCGGTTATTAATGAATATATCGATATGGGGTTTTTACATTGTGTAGTTAAAGAGTTGCTTTTAATCGATAAAATGGCGACGTTAGGCACTTAAAAGTGCCTAATGTCGTAATTTTATCAATTTTTTTGTTTTTATTATAATATATTTGACTATGAAAATTAAAAAATTTTACGAACTTTCAGTCATAAAAGTCCTTAAAGCAAAAAATTAAAAAAGGATGACGTTAGGCACTCAAGCATAATATCACAGAACAGAATTTTCTTCTCAAAATGTGGTCTGCAAAAGTCCAAACGAGAAATATGTGAGTCATATTTTTTTTTTATTCGAAGGACCATTAACAGGCATGGCTGGACATCTGTGATATCCTTGCTTAGTTTGCCTTTAGGCACATATTGTTTGACACACAGTTCTAAAGCTATCGAAAGAATGCGTCGTAGGTTTCTTACCGTGTGTCAGACTATAACAATGCAATTTTGATTGGCCTATTATAGGCGAAGGACACAGAGGCGTCGCGTCCGTCGCGATTAGCCATCGGCTACGGATGACCACTATTCTCTCTCGGCTACATGAATATGCATGCGCCGACCATTCCCATATGCTGGTGATGTATCACCTACAAGCTCGCGTCACTTCCTACTCGCTATGATCAATTACTTGCGTAGATGAACATGTAACTTCGGTTACATGTATGAAAAGCTGCCATAAACAGGACCGTCAAATACAGCGGCCGGCGACATGCAGCGCAATGTGAATAGCTCTGAGAGCACTAGTGCAGGCACTATGGGCCAGAGGACCCGTCTGCACTGCCAATAACACCGGCACACAAAAAAAAATCTGGAGTGCAGCAGACCAGACTAGTCAATTCTTACGTATTTTGGGTCGCTGAATCTGAATCAGAGGTCAGAATTTAAAAGTTAGCGTTCAAAATGGCGGATCCAATATGGCGGATTAGACTTTTTAAAGTTGCTCGGATTTGCTTGAAACTTGGTAGTCGGGGGTTTTTGGGGTCGCTGATTATGAATCTGCGAAATTCAAAATGGCGGATTCGATATAGCGGATTAGATTTTTTAAACTTTCTCGCCAGATTCAGCTACCCAAAATACGCAACAATTAACTAGTCTGGTCTGCCGCACTAGAGATTTTTTTGTGTGTGCCGGTGTGATCGGTTTTATAGTTCGTGGAAAGATGCAAGTCAGTTGCAAAATAACTTTACACTACGATATTTCGAAAACGCTTTGACCCAGAAACTTAAAACTTGGAACAAAGATTTAATAAGCAGCAAACAACATTTGTTACAAATCTCAAGTTTCTATGTGAAAGCGTTCTTGAAATATCGTAGTGTAAAGTTGTTTTGCAAGCGACTTGCATCATTACACTAACTATACGTTCACGTTTAAAGCCGTTTGTTAATTTTTGTATTTTATTACGCTTTAGCATGAAAAAAATTTAGAAAAAAAAAATTATCATGCGGTACATATTTATTTAATTTAATTTAACTCACTTAAAGACTTTGAAGTGAAATATTACAAAAAAAGAATCCTTAAAAAATAACTTTCTTGACTGATTTGGATTCAGAATGAAAAAATATATAAGAACAATTATTTTTTTATAATGAATTATAAGTATATTTTAAAACAACTCATACTTGTATACTATTCATTGTATAGTGAACCATTTTAAAATTTTTAAGGTGAAATATATTAAAAACGGTACTATTTAAAAAAAATTCTTTGACGGATTCCGATTCAGCATTTTAAAATTTTGTATTTACTTTTAGCCCACAGTGCTCTAAGAGTACTAGTGGCATTTCTACCATACCACAACGGCCGAGCCACAGACAACATATAATAATATCCCACTCGATGTTCCTGACGACCCTCAATGTTCCTTGATTCCCGTACCTGTTTCCTTATTCATAAACACCGATTATGCAAAATTGTGTAGGATACCCAAACATGGTATAAAGATATGTAAAGCTGCGTATTTCTTAGGATTTTTTTTTCAGTATACACAGAGAAAAAATATATATAATTTGATGCCGACGTTATGTACATTTTTTAGAACATGTTATAAAGTTTCATATTAAATTTTGTGAATGGCCCCAGTGCCCCCCCCCCCCCTAAATCCGCCGGTGTGGGTAATAGGCACTAACTACTTACTAGGTAGTAGAAATAGTAGGTATATTACGCGAACCTAGTTTTCAATCCTACGGCCTAACACCTACCATCAAAAAAACGCAAACATTATCTTAACATTCGTTTGTCAATTTGAGGTTATGTGTTTGACGTTTACTAATTTTCTGGCAGCAGATATGTAAAATCAACTGACTGTCACTTACCAACCGTTGTCATAGGCAACGGGTAGGAAATAGGCACTAACTACTAACTAGGTCGTAGGAAAAAGTATTTTATTGTTCGCAGCAGTATTTTTGGTATTAATTTTTGAATATTAATATATTTCATGTTATGTACATATCTAAATATTCAAAAGAATATTTTTACTAAATCAAAAAACACTTAAATACTTTTACAAGGATACCTATTAATTAATCTATAAAGTTGGTTCCGTTTTATCTTCTAAAAGAGCATCGTATAAAAATGATGGCCTTTTAATGGCGCTTCATCGTGCACATTATAAATGCATAATGGTTTGGGGTTGCAGTGAAACACGGTGTTTTCTCTTTAAGAGTACACACAGAAAAAGAAAATCTTAAATAAAAAAAACTTCTTTTGCTTTCATGTTAAATTAATTCTTTGAAAAATATGAAAAGGCTTTGTATCGTGCACAAATTTTCAAATTTCTTTCTTTCTTACAAATATAGTCAATCTTTCAGAAAAAAATAGTACGCACGATAACTTAAAAAAAAAAACAAGAAAACAACGAGTAAAAACTTAAAATTTAATAGGTTTTTTACCAAAATTTTTTGATTAAAATTGTTTTTGGTAAATATCGGCGTGTAACAAGGGGTTAAAACAGAAAAAATTAATATTTGTTACTTTTGTTTGTAAAAACTTGTTTTAAAATGCTAGCGGAATTTATTTTATTTTATACTGAGGAAGTCTAGGAATATTTTTAGCATTTAGCAAACATTTATTATTGATATTAACTTCTGATTTAAATGATATTTTTGTAAAAGTTCAAGGAACATGATCAAGATGATAACTGATTTGGCTGAAATTATGGACTTTTATATAATTTATATTGGCATATGAAAATGATTAGTAAAAAATCTTTTTAAAATAGTAAAAATAATATTTACTTTTATAGAAATAGTATTTTTCTCTATGTACGATGTTTTCTTATTGCAGGCGAAACAGCAAAGTACAAAATACAATTTGACTCTTGTTCTCAAGTTTAATAGAGCCGAACACTAAATTATAGGACCAAGTTTAAGTAAAGACACAATCGATACCGCCTCTTAAAACACGTTTTCAGAAGAATGCGGTCTCTTTGATGGAATTACTATGAGAATTGGCTAGTTAGAGCAGTGAAATAATTTTATTAGCAATGTCTTTAAGTGAGCACTATTGAACAAATCGCTAAGCGATATCGGTTTTACCTTTTTTGCCTTCTGCCTTTCCTTGCAGCTAGCGACTAAGAATAAAATAAATTTGCATAAAATTTTTTGTCTACTTCAAAATCTCTTTGCAGCTACTGGGGGAAAGTTAGCTGACCAAGTGGCGTAAGCCCCGCGGTCTGCTTATTCCCGAAGGAAAAATTAATTTTTTCGCCGAGATTTGTATACTATTTAATTCACAATTTAACCTATTTTATTAAAAATTGTATATTTTATGTTCCACGAAAAAACTGACACCATCTTTAAATTTATAAACTGATGAAGTTAGGTACAAATTTTTGCTTTATTAATAATAAAATAAAAAAATTACTTTTATTTAATTTTAACAATTTTAAAACATAAATATATTAATAATAATAATAATAATAATAATAATATTTATTGGTCTAGAAATTACATAATTATATTTTTTTTTTACAATAAATATGCTATTTTACACTAAAATGCATAAACATTTGAACGTGTAAAAACAAAAATATATATACGTGATGTACATGTGCACATTTAAATAAAAATAAATTTAAAACTAAAATAAAAATAAATTTAAAACTAAAATATTTACATTTTTTTTATTATTTCTTTTTTTTTTTTTTTATTAATAATTATTTTTTTTTTTTGTTTATTTATTTTTTTTTATCAAAAAAGGAAAAAGAAGGTAAGGCGCATTTTTATCATTAAAATATGAACTAAATAAGAGAAACACTTCATCTAACACAACAATTAAAAATAAGTAATTAAATTACGTTTCACTAGATATTTTTCAGATCAATTTGGTCATTAACAAACTGTCTAGGTCTCTGCAGTATATAGTATTTACATAACCTTTTAAACAAATTTATATGTGACGCAGTTTTTATATTTTCCGGCAATAAATTGTACACTTTTGGACCTAGGTAAGTAGCACATCTCTGTCCTATTGTTTTATGGATTTTAGGTAAAGGTAAGTATTTATTTTGTCTGGTGTTTGTTAATTTAAATTGTTTTTTTTCAGAGTGCGTGTATACCAGAAGACTCAAGTAGTAGTGCTGCCTGCAGTCCAGTTTTCTGCCAAGTTGGAACAATTCTTCAGTAGGGTAAGTAAAGTTAACATTGTAAATAATTTTTAAAATTCTTTTTTGTGTGACCTCGAGATCGTCCAGTTGATTTTTTATAGACATTCGACATAAATAATAAATATTTGTCTAAAAAAGTATAAAAATAACGTTATGTATTTACTTCGTTAAATTATGGGCGGTGGCAGCACTTATTAGTGATCTTTCAGAAATGACAGCTAAATTGGTTATAAATTTAATATGTTTTGTAAATACGAAAATATTGCAATTTGAATGTGTATCTGATGTTATTTAAAAAAAAATAAGTACTTAAACGTATTTTTTAGTCACAAGACAGTTCCCGACCAAGGGATGGAAATGTGGTTTTTAAAACTTTTTGGGTAGTAGAAATTAACAAGAACTGATTTTCCAACTTACGTATGTATGTAATTAGATTATTTCTAAATGATTGTGAATAAAAAACAACATTTTTTATATAAATGTAATTTTTTATCAAATTTTGAACTTATTACAGTTATTTTACAAAAAAGCAAATTATAAAGACTAGTAGTGTGGGAGCTGCTTTAGATAAAGTAAAATTTTGTCTGCCGGTCGACCGGTCGGCCTGCTTTTTTTGTTGACAACTGTATTTTAAGTTTCGTTCTTAGTCTTTATCTTGTTCTGACATTTTCTATAGTACTCGGTACGTTAACTACATAGTAAGGTTTCTACTTTCACTTAGCCTTTCTTATTTCTTTACTAGAAATGCCTCTATCTAGCCGCTTTTCGTTTTCTACTGTTCTTCAGCGACATCACATTATAAGTAATGCTCTTCTTCCCCGCCGGCAATATGCTAGCTATATAGGCCGTTTACTGTAAATGTCTGCATTTATCTCAATCCTCGAATATGGTCAAGTTATTCGTTCAACCAAACTTAATTCTGATTTATTGAAAATACTACTGCTTACGATGGCATTGCTTTTCTCGATATTAGACCAAGTTGTCATGCGCAGCAATGCTTGATTGATAGTGGCTAAGGTCCCATCAATTAACCGATGGTTTAAAGGTAATAGCCCAGGAGCTGGGTCAAAAATATCTAGCGAAAATTGATAAAATTTAACACCAATTGTTTTCTATTAGTAGCTATAGTTAGGTGCCAGGAAAAAATTATAATTATTTCGATTTCGTCTGAAAAAAGCCCTTGCTTTCTCCTAATTTTCTACAAAAGGCCTAATAATTTTAGTGCAGAAACTATGGGAAGTCGATTTTTTAAAGAATTTTTGTTAGCTTAAATATTGTATACCACCATTTTTTCCCTAGAACCAACAGAAAGCGAGTTGTTGTATTTAATTTACATAAGACAGGCAAAGTCGAAAAAAAAATTCTGATCTCTAATTCCAAAGAAAAAAAACTGATTTATTTTTTTCTAAATTAAATGTGATTTTTTTTACAGTGTACAAATATACCAGGTTTCTGGAATACAGCTGGAAATGGGCGTGTGTTGCGGTTTTCCTAAGCTTTTCACACAATTATTGCTGCAATGATATAAAATAAACCACAGAAACATGAGATTCTAAGGCTTTAAGTGCCTGTCCAGACTCATACAATTAAGAATTAAGGAACTCTAGGCGTTCCACAGTACAACAAAATTAAACTTATTTTGTCTTGATCTGAAAGTATGCTTTTATACTCAGTTTAAATCTGTATAGGACCTTGAAAGAATTTAACAGATAACATTTTTGAAATATTATTTTAGGCAATCAATTTTTTAGGGAACCAAAAAAAAATTATGAAAAGATTCTGTGGACGAATTCAAAATCTATAATAAATACAAATTATTTTATCTTATTTGATTTATTTCTACTAATTTTGAGTCACTAAATCTAAAACCTTCCTCAAAAGCCCCTTCAGGTCAGGTACAGGTCGTCTGCAGTTAGGAAGTACATTTTAACTTAAGCCTGACGTTAAAGATTTTGAATTTTTTAAATTCGAATTCGATTGCGAAATCTCTAAATTAGGTCAGATTTTTAAGATAAAAATTTCCAAAATTTTTAAACAATTTTGCACTTGGCCGGCCAATTTGTAGTTACATTGAGCATGGGTCAATGATCTCGCATAGCAACGATATGACGCGTCATTATGCCTCGGTTTTGGCATAAATACAGTTTTAAAATGACTTTTTTTAAATTGAAATACAGTTTTTATCATTATAAGCTGTAGAAATTTGAGGACAAAAAAGAATTCTAAAAAAAAGGCCTATTGAAATAAAATTTGCACTATCGGGTTGGCTAAATCACAGGGTACATAGAATTTTACCGCTGAGTCATACTGCATTAATGTAGTTCATATGGCAATGTGCGTCGATTATGTAAAAGCACATGACATAGTGTGGCGGTCAGAATGTAAAAAAGCAACAGTCAGCAAACGAGTAAATGATGGGCTCACTAACAGCCAGTTGACATATTAGCGGTATTTTATCGCCACGGTCATTCTAAAAGCTAAAATTTCAAAATAAATACAACGTAAAGATATAAAATACTTCGCATTTCATAGTATGCTCTTCGATATTTATAGTATATTCTATAACAGGATGCGTATTTTATGATTAGCATTAATCGGAATAAATTCAGTTATGACTCATAAACGTTGAAAATAAACACAGAAACATAGGCTTACGGAATAATTTTGCCGAATTATGAGGGAAATTTTTATAAAGGTCACTAAATCGAAACATATGACGACTAATTTGTTACACACAACAATATTAAATATACATATTAACTATAAATAATTAAATATATCGGTGTTTTTCGAAGAAAATAAAAATGTAAATATTTAAAACCTCGCGTTAACGATAGAATCGACGCGGCGCCTATGCGAGCACTGGAAATTCGCCGATGACTGATGATTAGGCATTATTCACTTCGCACTATGGGCCAGGAGAGATGCGTTTTTGGCAAAAAGTAGACAAAATTGACTTTTTTGAATTTCAAAAAAGTATATAGGGTAAACGTATAAGGAATAATTAGAGCAATTTTTCTCAAAATTTTATTACATTATATTAAAGCTTTTTTTTTCTACCAGGGTTTAAACTAGAAAAAACCATAAAATTTTTTCAATGGTTTTAGTATTAAAATACACTTTTTAATAAGCAATCATTTAAGTTCTGTTTTAAATTAAAATAATTAAAGAAGATATAAACTTAAACTTAATTTTCATCAGAATCCAATAAATTTGGACGCCATATTGGATCCGCCATTTTGAATTTTGAATTTTTTAAAACAGATTCGGTTTTAGCACCCTCGAAAACCATTAAGTAACAATTTTCATCACAATCCAACGAAATTTTACAGATTTTGCCTCCATATTGGATCCTCCTTTTTGAATGTTAAATTTATAAAAACAGATTCGGTTTCAGCCTCCTCGAAAACCCCTGTATACCAATTTTCATCAGAATCCAATAACATCTAACAGATTTGGCCTCCATATTGGATCCGCCATTTTGAATTTTGAATTTTTATAAAGAGATTCGGTTTCAGCATTCTCAAAAACCCCTAACTACTAATTTTTACGATATTACGGCCAAAAGCCGAGTTTTTGCCAAAAACGGAGGTCTCCTGGCCCATAGTGCTTCGTAACTAAGCCTTCGCTATAATTTTAATACTATGAATTACAATTATGGCGAAGGCGCCAATATGTAAAAATATTCTTTCACTGTCTATTATTTATGTATACAGAGCGTGTCAAGAGCATCCTCGAAAACCCGGGGTTTTAAACCCCTAGATCCCAACTTTTATAAAAATCCATTATTCACCAAATTTTGGAAACTTTATTTTAAATTTTTAACTTTTAGTCCCTGAACAAAAAATTACATCGCCCATTCCAAAGTTATTGCTTTTGCACATCAAATTAAAAACCTGTTTCTTCTGGGTTAGTCGATTAAAAATAATAATAATAAACATTTATTAGTGTTATGACCGAAGTCCTTCTGTATAATAAAATAGAGTTTCTTTAAATATTTTTCTATTTTGCGACTCTTATAAGCTCATAATCACACGCATTTTGCGTGTTCTTATAGGCCCATAAGAGATCTCTACTTTTTTTTCTGTTGGGTTGGCCTATCTCTTGACGTTTTGGGTGCAAATGTCAATGTCGATTTAAAGTTTAATTTTTTACAAAATTTTGTGTTTGGGTTATTTTTTACCGTGTTAAAATTGTGGACTGGTTAATTGCAGTGAAAAAAGAAGAGATGACTGTAAAATATATCAAAATATCTTTTGTTCTTAGAATTTTAAACAAAGTGTAAACTGTAATGCCAACCCAAAACAAAAATCCCTAAATCAGTCATCAATTTAAATGTAAGTTTTTTTTAATTTTAGAGCAAAATAGAAAAAAATTGTATAAAGCACTCGTTTCATAACACGTTTTTAGAGCACTAGTACTTTAGAAAACTCGCCGCAAGCGGCTCGTTTTCTAAACTTGCACTCGTGCGCTAAAAACGTATGTTATGAAACTAGTACTTTAATATACTATTACGGATAATTTGAGTAAAAAGGCATTTTGCTTCAAAAATTTTTTATTTTTTATAACGGGCCTGGATCCAGGTCTCCCGGACCCTGGTTGTAACTTGCTTTACAGAATTCGGTACTGTAAGGAATAATGTAGATAACCGAGTCGGGAAGACCGAAGGTTGGCTGAAGTCTAGATTGAAATACCGAGGATGTATAATATTTAGGAAGACAGGAATTTTTAATTTTAATCAAAATTATAAAAATGTTAATTAAATATTCCATCCATCTCTTTTTCCAATCATCGTATTGAGTGATATTTGTGGATTACAGTTTGAGGCTCCTCATCAGTGCTAATAGTTTAAGAGCTGGTTATCATTTTTATTTCATTATTTTCTCCCGGCTGTATTTTTTATATGTCTAAAAAAGTACATTCAAATTAAGCTATTTGCAAATCTCCGGACTTGCATCGGGTTCCTTTGAATACTAGAAGCTCTGAAAAGGTGGTGAAATGGGGTCCCCGAAAAACGTATTTTTAACTTACCGAGTCAAATACATTACATTTACTACGTTTAGATTCGTCTATTTTCACAGTTTTACACAATTATTTAGTAGGCCAAGGGGTAAAAAAAGGCTTTAAAAAGTTTTATTGACGTATGTCAACACTAAAAAGTCTAAAGAATTTTCATTTAATCAAAATGTAATTTCATAAATTCTTATTTCTTTAAAAAAATGAAGTATTACTTATGTCAAAGGCACTTTTTAAAAACTGTTCTTACCCCTTGGCCCCAGAGTTATTGTGCATAAGTATAAAAATAGCTTAATCTGAATGTAATAAATGAGTCGGCAAGTTATAAATAGATTTTTTGGTACCTCATTGCCAGAGCTTTTAGAGCTTCTAGCACCCAAAGGAACCGGATTTGGAGCCTAGCAATTTGAAAATATCTTAATTTGAATGTACTTTAAGACATACAGCCGGGAGAAAATAATGAAATAAAAATGATCACTATAAAAGTCTCTTTGTACGTTGATTTAGAAAATGTTTCAAGAAATTATTTGTTTAAAAATAGCCTTCACCTTGGATCTTAAAAATGTCCAAACCAAAAAAAGTAACAAAATAGAAAAATAAAAGCTAAAGGAGAGTTTCTGCCAATGCCTATAATCAGTGCCGGCATTTGCAAGACGCTGAGTCCTCTGCCTCAGGGTGCCAGGTATAATAAAATTTAAGGTAAACAAATGACTAGCCTAAATTTTAAACCATTCACCTGATGTTATATGTATTTTTTTTATTTATATATTTTTTTATTTTACTTATTAATACTCATTTTTGGGACCTTTGAAGTAGATAGTTTATACCACATAGTGTTTTACAATACTACAATAATTAAAAATTTAATTTGGTTCATGATTTTTCTTGACATTTCTTCTATGAAAATTATTTAAAATTTTTCAATTATGACTCGTTGTCTTGTTTTTACCATTTTTAATAATAAATCATAGCTTTAAGCCCAGAATTTACAGTAAATTTTGCAAAAATATGTTTAAAAATTGTATGAAATTTCTGACACATGCAAAAAAATTTTCCTGAGGCGCCTTTTTTAATGTTGGAGACATGCGTGACTAAAGAAAAACTAGGTTCAGTGCTATAAATTGCTATAAATTCACTAAAATGTGAGCACCTTCGGCTTTCATCAAGGCTCCGAACATAAATCATTATGTTATTTCTCGAACTTTTAGGAAACCACCCCATTATATGATAATAAGCTACTTCAGTAAAATAAAAATGGCAATAAATACTGT
Organism: Brachypterus glaber; assembly: GCA_958510825.1. Classification (NCBI taxonomy): domain Eukaryota; kingdom Metazoa; phylum Arthropoda; class Insecta; order Coleoptera; family Kateretidae; genus Brachypterus; species Brachypterus glaber. Next base: position 17,762,826 of record OY294054.1, on the reverse strand, counting down.
TCTTTTTTGTAAACAAAGAGTTTAATAAACGGGAGGGTTAACTGAATATTAGTGTGCGGAGAAAATGAGACTGGCAGGAAGCATTTGCCAGTATCATTAATTTAAAAGCTACATATTGGGGTGTTTTTGTGGTGTAATGCTGACTGTTGTCTGGAGATGGCACAGTGATAGAACACGGTACCGTTTTAAATAGATAGGGACGTGCGCCAGCTGACCGGTGCACCGCATTTTTTTAACACGTTAAATGCCGATACACACATAAAAATATTAACTTTATTCAATAAAAATTCGTTAGCGAGTTTTTAGGTGTTAATTTAGAATCAGAAAGCCTCAAAAAAGCGTTGCGGAAATTTTAGTGTTATGTTTTTTATTATTAATGATATTTGTAATTTTATTTCATAAAGTTCATTTCTTTGAGCTACCATGTTATTCAGTAAACGCTAATTAATTGAATTAAAAATTTCATCACTTTTTTGAGGTTGGCAACGAAATGCGACCTGATCGAGTCAAACCAACCCCAAAGATTTTAGGGGTTTTAAGCCAGTTTTTTTTTGTCATTTTTACAAACAACTAATGGCGAATGGGTAATTATGATATCATTGTCAGATTAAGCAGCCTAAAATATATACATCGAAATAATCTAGTTACTTGCCTCGTACATAACATTGTTTTTTGTATGGATTGAACTTTCCAGAATTGTTAAAAACTTTTTTCCTCATCCTGCATCTTCGCTGTAGCTAATATTAACAAAATAGAAGTCGGTTAGCAGTTCCACATACTATAATGCTCTATTGTTTCGGTCTACTTTTCTCTTACGGTTCGTTTTCGGACCTATGTTCCTATGCTGTTTTTTATATTTTGTGATGTAGAATCATCCCCTTTGATAGGTTAATAGAATTTATTATTATGTTAAATGACATTAAAAAATATTTATCCAACACATACAGATAATAAGACAATTAACAGCTTTATTTTAGATAGATAAACTCAATAATAACCCCCGCGTGGCTTTTACTTTATTGAGTGGATAATTATTTATTTTACCCACTCAACTGTCACTTGTCAAATTATTTTCTTGTAAATGTCATTAAAATTTTTAATAAAAATATGAATTCCCATGCTATTTATTGCATAAAACCTTGTATGGCACTCATGGGTAAACCGATATTGCCCTCTCGAAAATTAACCTGCTTGGCTGACGCCTCGCAGGTTAATTTTCTCATGGGCAATATCTTACTTTACCCATTAGTACCATAAATAACTATTTCTTCAGTGCTTTTTTTAATTAACCATTAAAACAGTAATTCAAGTTTTTTGAATTTGAATAAACGCTTGCACTTTTTGTTCTTGTGCTTTGACAGTGAATAAACAGATGTTCTTAAACAAAAACATAGGTATATAAAAAAATAGGAATTGGAGCAGTGCTTTTTTTGTAAAAAGTATTCAGTAAAAAACGGTATATATTTAAATACCTATAGTTTTTGTATCAAACGTTTGGATAAAAGCTTGAACTTTCGGTTCTTCTACTTTAGAAGTAAATGGTGGCAGCATCCGATCGCATCTTGGCTATATAGAGGCTGCAATTTACGGCTCGTTTCTGCCGTTTTTATTGTTTACTGTCTTAGGGTTTCATTTGAATAATCGACCCTTCTCTTTATTATTAACAGCCTTGATCAATAACCTTATCAGGGCTTGCTAGGCATTGTATCTACGTTATAAGTCATGACCATAAGATGGTATCAGCTTATTGTTTGCTTTTATGCCCCTGACAGACAGATATCCATAAAGCATCGAGTGGCCAATTCAATCTTCCATAAATACCATCTCATTGTAGTCAACAGCATGTATGACAAAAATGTATTAACCATAAAAAATATATCATAAATAATATTTTAAATTGAATCGGTCAGTTGATAAACAGTACTAGTCCAAAAGTGCTGTTGAGATGACACAAAAAACCTTTTATTGCCGTAAATATTGATTATACAGTGTTTGCATGCATTAGTAAGTTGTAGTGTTTAACTAGACCTATACATAAGAAGCGCAATTTGTTGAAAAAACAATTCATTAATTACAGAAAAAATTAAACCGTGGACATGTATTGTTTTTCCACTGAATTATTTTTTTTTCGTTGTTTTTTTAATTTATACGACAGTAAATAATAACAAGCATTGCAAATAACACGTTTTATTAGATACCCGTATATACAGTGCGGCCCAAAAGTCTTAAAGTCACCCTTAACTTTTGAACGAGCTGAGATATCACCTTCAAATTTGGAACATTTTAATAAGACAACCCAATCTATCTTTACGCATATATTTAATATTTTCAGGTCTTAAAATGTGGACAGGGGAGCATGGGGGTAATTTTTTTAATGGAAATGGGGCAGTGTGGCATCATTTTAAAGCTTATAAAATTATCTATTTAACTATATATTTTTTATTTTTTTCTTTAAGGTTTTAATTTAATTTAAGAACAAGTACTGTTTTTCAAGTGACTGGCTGTAAATATATAGATCGCGCAGCCTTGGCGTCGTGTAAATGATAATGCAGAATGAATAAAGCTACAAATTTTGCAAACTTTGTCTATATTATCTCAAAATGGCTATTTTAGACTAGTACTGTTTTTCAACTGACCGATTCAATTAAAATATACTTTTACCAAAATTTGATGTACTGGCTTAATCAATTTCCTGTTGAAGTCTGAATAACAGGTAGCTAAACACTTTTTTGTAAATAAAATAAGTGAGTTTAAGTAAGCCAAACGTGAATATTTTCAAGCGGATTGGTAGTATTGAATTACCTTTAAGAATTCAAAAATTTCCTAATTTTTTACTCCAAAATAAACATTTTATTTCTTCTGTCTTAAATATCTACTAAAATATATAGTGTGTTCCACTAGATAAATCAAAGATAGGTTTTTCTGGAAATATCGGAAGTAACAGGTTTTAAAGGTACCTTACGTTTTATTATTTCAGTAACATTTTAATTAGAAGGAACCAAAAAAATAAATAAAAAAATATTACTCCGACTACACGTATCATCCCTAATAAACACAAAGGCTCCAAATAGAGGTCGATATCTAAATCATTTCGGGTGTTTGCTTTAAAAAAAAAGTAGTCTAAAAAGTAGTGTTTTTCGAATACTTGCGGTCCCTAGCAGTCAGCCCTTAAATATTGAACCTCTTATTGTGGTTCAGTGATATTATACAGCGTGTCACAAAATTTATTAACCATATAAAATATTACGTAAATAATATTTTAAATTTATATATAATTTTGCTGAAATTCATTTTAGCTGGTAAGTTCCAGCTCCTTTGAGTAAAAGATAACGATATATTTAAATATTTTAAATATAAAAGTGGAAACAAAGAACTACAAATGTCATAGTTAACTAAGTTTTCTCTCCAGATATAATAGTTTCATGGAATAATATGAAAAGATCTTGATCAGTAGCATAACTTTATTTGTTTATATTAGTCCTATTTCACATGTTCATTGTTTTTTGAGAAAATAAAGTTTAGTGTCTTAGGCAAACTATTTAAATCTATAAAAAAATTTTCACAATCAATGAGAAAATCCCCAACCAAAATGACATATAGCTGCTATTTTACGCCTTTTTGCGATCATCAGTGGCATATATAGGTATTGTGGCTTTCGCACCGCTTGTTAAAAATATTAAAAATATTTATTGTATCAAAATAATTCTGTATCGAGCTTACAAACTGGTACGTGAAATAGCAGCTATATGCCATTTTGGTTGGGGATTTTCTCATTGATTGTAAAAATTCTGTAGTATAGCAGGGCAATTTCTTTATTGTTTTTTGTTTTATTTTTTTTAGCTACAACACTGAGGTAAAAGGTAGTTTCGTTTAATGAAGGACTTGAAAAAAGGTACAATAAAAAAATTTGACTATAAAAGTTGAAACAAAGTACTACAGATGTCATTGTCGACTTCTGAAAAGATGCATTCGTACCCTTTTGGCTTGACTGGCCTTCTGTGGGAATGTAGTGTGATTAAAAGACGGAAATTGTTCTGCAGCACCAATTTATCAGCGTCACACTGAAGGTTTAGAGCTGAAGTTTCAGTCATACAGAGTCTTACGAAAATTCCGATACACTCTAAAAACTACAACAATTGAATGTGTACTTTTTTAAATTGAAAACACTAGTCTTTTAGTAAAGAAATTCAAATGAAAATTAATAAAATGTCAAAAAGTAAAAGAGCTTCAGTTTATTAAAGATATCAGTTTGAAATAAATAAATGTCGAATGACTCGAGAACCGCTGATTCAATTTTCAAAAACAAAACATTGTTGAACACAGAATAAAAAACTTTCAAATAAGGGATCAATTGGCATATGGTCTTAATCCACTGAGAGTCAAGGCCTACATGGCGCCACATCAAGCCAATCACGACATCCCATTGTTATGCACTATGTGGATATGCCCTCAGTCATTAATTAACTTTTCGTCGTCGTATAAAAATTAAGTAGATGGGAAAATTGAACTCTCGAGTGAAAATTTAGGAAAATCATCCAGTCTCAGTTGGGAAAGAAAAATTTGGAAGGAGAAAGGTGAAGAAGGAGGAGAAAGAAGTAAAGGCACTAACAAAAGACAGTGAATGTTGGCGAGAACTTTAATATAAAGTTAAACCAAAACAGCTATTTGTGTCTAGTTGTCTGTGTAGGAACCAAAATTTCTGCCACTGACAATTTTTTAGTTAGTCCATTAATATACTATGTATAATTTTTTTTTTTTTATTATTTTGTCATATATTTGCAATTTTGGCGAAGGCGCATATTAGTCTACTCTAATTCTTATTTTTTTATACATTTTTTTTTAGCCAGCATCCTTTAGTTGGCATAAATAAAAATAAAAAAAGTCTTTAATTTTACTCTCATTTTTGGCAGTGTACTGTAAATATTTTTTAATTGTTAAAAAATACATTCATTGTACGATTAATACGATAAAATAAATTTGTATTTGAATTTTTTCATGAAATATCTCTGGTTAAACAAGTGTGATAGTATTTAGCGTATTGCGGTGGAATTGAAAATGGTATTTTTTTTCTAGGGTGAAACAAACCTTATAGGCGATTTTTTTTTGAAAATTTTAAATTTAAGAGGAAAAGTTTACCCTTGGCTAAGGTCCTGATTAGGACCAATAATACTGGCCTGCAGATGTTGGGTTGGAAAAACCTGTTAACTTAACTATTTTCAGGAAAAAATACTTTTATTAAATTGACAAACTAATTTTAAGAATTTTTTTATGTTTAGGTGTTAGGTCGTAGGAAAAATAGTATACGCACCTCGACGCAAACCATTTTAGTGCATATCGAAAAGCCCTCTCGCCTACTCGGTGCGTATTATACTATTACGGTTTATTTTAAAGAGAAATTGCACAATTACATCCAGTGCATAGGAGGTAGACGTTCCGTATCCCCTTAAAACCAAATAAAGTGAAAAGTTCTTTGTAGAAAATAGTGATTAAACAATACTTCATAAACATAATCAAATGATGCATAATACTGAATACACAGGATGATCATTAGTCCAAGTCCCGAGGCTTTTTAACCTTTTTAATTGAAAGGATAATTGAAATCCTAGACACTGCAATGAATATCAATAGGTTAAAATTTTCTTTATCCTATTATTTTACACTGATAAAAATGTATTTATCTTTTAATTTTAATACTATATAACATAGGGTCCGTTCAAGTATTACTTAATTCACTTTTTGGGGAATTTGATCCCGCCATTATGTAAAGCACTTTTACATTGATGCAATGCTGGTGCAACAACACACGTGCATTACATACTTTTTCTATTTTGCGACTCTTATAAGCTCATAATCACACGCATTTTGCGTGTTCTTATAGGCCCATAAGAGGTCTCTACTTTTTTTTCTGTTGGGTTGGCAACATACAAAAGCCTATCTCTTGACGTTTTGCGTGCAAATGTCAATGTCGATTTAAAGTTTAATTTTTCTCTCTCTCCTCTCTCTTTCTATCTCTCTAAATATTAAATTAACAACATAGATATATATTTTTGAACTAATTACTTAATGAAAACTTGTTAAATTTTATTACTTAATTTAAATATTATATTATAATATTTCTGGGTGTATTTCACACACAAGCTTGCTTAGGTGAGTCACCCAGGAACCAGACATTTGTAATGTTATCTGTATCGTAGTAGTAAATAAACTTATTATTATTATTATTATTAAACCTTTTGAGCCTTTACGCCCGTACTCACGTGGCTAAACTTCTGAGACGTGCATAAGCTTGAATAGCATACGGTGGCTAAGAATTTTCCAAAACTATCATAAAACGTCTTAGACAAAAAAAAATGTACAGAAATTTGTTTCATAAAAAAGTAAGCAACCTTGAAAATGTCTGTCCGTTATTCTGATGACACGTTTCTTGTAAACACGATAACTAAAGAACGAGTTATCATATATAGACTTGTCATTTAAATTCCGATTTCATCTACTCGAAATTTTAAGAAAAAATCCAGTCCTATAGGACTTTTTTTATATATCTGCCTAGATAGCATACATAAAGAGGGTTCGGGTAGGACGATCTTTTAACTCTCTTGACTCAATGGCAACTATCATTGTCATTGTCGTTGATGAAAATTGACATGAAGCTAGCAATGTAGGCAAAAGAGTTAAAACATCGTCTTACCCGAACGCTCCAATAAAATACTTTTTAAATCCAAATCTAAAGAAAACTGCAATTGTCAAAAAAAAACGACTTCTGCCACTCAGGTACAGATATGCGTTTGCTTTGGTATTTTTATACTGTATTTTTAACTTTAAACATGTTGGGTAGTATAACTTTACAATGGATTTTAAAGTTTTTAATAGCATTAATATTCATGAAGTGAGAAGTGATCATGCAAATTATATTCTTTTCAGTCAATCTGCAATTTAGATTCTTAATTCGATTTAAACAATTAACAAGCCGTGAAGATATGTAATGCTACGCATTCCATTATATACTGTTCACAGTAAATGGTATATTGCATTTTCCCAAATAAAAAAAAAATTCAAAAAAAATAAATAAAAAAAATTAACAATTCTTAAAAAATATTTTTTTTTTGAAAAACAAATTTTTGAAAAAAAAAATTTTAAAAAATTTCAAAAAAAATAAAATTAATTTTCAAAAAAAAATGCTTTTTTTTAAATATTGGTATCCTTATAATAAAAGTAATTTTTCTTTTTTCGATTTTTTAAAAAAGTTTACCCCCTATAACTTTTTTGTTTTTTTGGGGGGGGGTAGGGATCTTCCCCTCATAAAACTTGATTTTTCCTAAAAATTTCAAGTCGATCGGATTATTCGATCGAGACATCAGACAGACTGACAGACGGATAAAAAAATAAGAAAAATTTCTTAGTTTTTTATGAAACAAATTTATATCTAAGAATTTTTTGTCTAGGACGATTTTTTGTAAAATCGAAACTACCGTATAATACTATTCTAGCGCAGGTGCTGTGAATAGTTTAATAAGACTATCTCTTTAATTTTTATGAGAGTATTATTAGGATGTAATCAGTTTAAGCACTTAATCAAGAAAGCAATTAAAAAAGAAACAGTGAAAAGGCCCGATTCATTGTATTTTTTTGAAAATGTACCTACAATAGGAAATAACAATGTGTGGGTGTGTATGTATGCTTGTACCACTCCTCAGCCTAAACGCCTAGTTTTTGCTAGAATATTACGTTTTGGAGATACAGACTTTCAAACTTTAATAAATTATGCAACACGCAGGTGTATAAATGGTTGCGTACTCACACAACATTCTATTTCATAACGTTTCAAAGTGCCTAGTGCTGATGTTTTGACAAGGTGCTTGCAACTGTTCAGCTGGTTTATATATAAAAATAAAGATAACGCAAAATACATAAAATAAAATATCCAGTTTGAAAATTCATTCATGGTTCTGAACGTCTGAACTTCTTATAGTGAAGTGGTTTATTATAAAATAATTAAAAAAGGCTTATAATCGACTTCACGTTAATTTTATTATTGAAAACAATTAGTGTGACCGCGGTTTCGCTATAATAGATATAGCATCTACGGACTAAAAATAAAATAAGTATTACAGATTGTTTGTCGTGTAGAAAAAATATTACCTTAAATACATATAATGGGACATCTTTAACATTCTGGTCATAAATAACACTAAGGACATTACACAATTAATAAATTAGGTTACAGATTAAAAATATGCATTTTCAGTGGCATGAATTAGGTTATGTTTACCGATTGGGCAAGGTGCGTTTTATTGCGCATTGGGTAAGGTGCGTTTTATTACGCATTAGTTACTTTTGTACGTTTTTTCGCAGTTAATTAAAATGAAATGAATTGTTTATATTTATAAGAAAAAGGAAGAACAAACGATAATATTTTGGGGGAGTTGAAATTATTGGGCGAGTATCGAGAGAGTACTTTGGGAAAGTTGAAATTAGTAAGAACGAGTATTGAGAGAATACTTTCTCAATACTCGTTCTTACTAATTTCAACTTTCCCAAAGTACTCTCTCGATACTCGCCCAATAATTTCAACTCCCCCAAAATATTATCGTTTGTTCTTCCTTTTTCTTATAAATATAAACAATTCATTTCATTTTAATTAACTGCGAAAAAACGTACAAAAGTAACTAATGCGTAATAAAACGCACCTTACCCAATGCGCAATAAAACGCACCTTGCCCAATCGGTGAACATAACCTAATTCATGCCACTGAAAATGCATATTTTTAATCTGTAACCTAATTTATTAATTGTGTAATGTCCTTAGTGTTATTTATGACCAGAATGTTAAAGATGTCCCATTATATGTATTTAAGGTAATATTTTTTCTACACGACAAACAATCTGTAATACTTATTTTATTTTTAGTCCGTAGATGCTATATCTATTATAGCGAAACCGCGGTCACACTAATTGTTTTCAATAATAAAATTAACGTGAAGTCGATTATAAGCCTTTTTTAATTATTTTATAAAATAAAATAATTTAAATTTTCCTTGTTATCTTGGGGCCTTTCTAAAGAAGAAGTATTGGTAAAGTACAAATTTAAAAAAAATCGTATTCTTTGAAGTTTTCCGATGGAAGACTTGTCAGTCAGTATTGGTATACTTTAATTTAATCTCGGGTACTTGTTGTATCTGATTCTGATTTACCCAATTAAGTTTAACCCTGATATACCGGTTGATTAAAGAACAGTGACACTCCCCAACTTGGTATTTATTTACGGATTTGAATGGCGCGGAACTTCAAGCTTATTGGCTTAATTTGAATGACCCTTGTTTCTTTTAAATGAATGAATCCTATTTCTTTTAAATGTACTTAATCTTATGTATACTATTAAAACCAAATGAGGAGTTTTTAACTTTTTTTGAAGTTGCAGTTAGCCAATTACTAAAGTTTATTTTTTTAAGGTATAGTTATTTTAAATTTGCCGCTAAATACTCCACAAAGTCCGATTTACACTGAATCATGTGGCTGGTTTTGAATGTCAACATAACCAAAATTTATAATTTTTGTTTACTTACTTTCTTTTTATGATGTTTTGATGTAAAAAAAAGAGAATTGATAATGCTGTTGCTGAAAACACTTTTGTATTCCTGTAGAAATAAAATTTGCTTATAAATTCGCTTTTATTCCAATAGTTTAGAGGAATAAACCATTGTTTTGTTCTCGTTAATGGCACGTCAACGTTTTACGGTTGTGTAAATTGGGCCTAGTCATTTCGCTTACGACGCATGCGTATCTTACGTTGCTATGGTAATTTCGAGACTGTTTACAAGCGGAAAGGTTTAAAATAACTATACCTTAGATAAATAAACTTTAAATGGTTGTGAATAAATATATTTTTTTCAACATTTTAAATAAATACAAAAATTCCTGCCTATTAAAGGTGTAAAATTATTTGAAGCAAATAGAAGAGAATTTATTTTATGAATTATGAGAATAATGAACGGTCAGGCTCTAAAATAAAAATAATATTTGAAGAGTATCATTTTCATAGGAGGTTAACGCCATTAACTCCATTTTTCAGGAGCAACAAAAATGTGAGTTTTTTGGGGTCGTTGGACACAAATCCGGTGCACAAACATTTAGTAGTGCATTTAAAAGGAAGATCCAATATGGCGGGCGTAATTTAATAAAGGGAGTTATTTTTACAAAACTTAGTACTGAGGGGTTTTAGAGTCTATTAATAAGGTCATTTTATTTTTTACAAGGCCAGTACGGCTGTCCCATTTCAAAATTTAGTAACTCACATTTGGACTTAACCCTTTGCCATGGCGTAGATTTTACGCCTGGATAGTATGCAATTTGTGAGTTCTCTCAGTGCCTTTCGGACATTCATTTTAATCCGAGCGAAGAAGTTGGTATGTTGCATAGTGATTTTTCACGTGTTCATTTAAAATTTGGCGGCGTAAAAAATACGCCGTGTCTGTAAGTAATAATAAAAAGAATAGGGTTTATTCACTGCAAAAAAATATTTTATGCTTATGTTGTTTATAATTAAGTGTTTAATTTTATATTATAAATATTTTTTTTGTTTCTTCTACCAAATAAATTTTCCTACCAAGTCAAAATTAAAAAAAAAAATAACATAGAACAAATTATATTATATAAATAACTCATTTAAATATTATGTTCTATTACATTTATAATTAAATAACTAAAGCTATAAAGAACACGTTTAACGAAAAATAAGTCAAAATTAAAAAAAAAATTGTTCGACTTTTAAATTGTTTGAAGGGAGGCGTAATGTTTACGCCGTGTCTGTAGTAACGTTCCATAAATAAGGTGTCTGTGGCAGAGGGTTAAATTTTTTTTCTGGTATTGTCCGCAAGTTTACATGGAAGTAGCGGAAAAAAGATTTATGTCCAAATGTGGGTTACTGTGTTTTTAAATGGTACAGTCGAGTAGTTAGCAAGATTTTGAAGTAAAAAAATTACCACTCTATTTGACAATTTCCAGCTACAATATTGTCGTCATTTTGAAATATTTAGGTCAAGTATGAGTCATACTCCCGAATTTATGCGAAAACCGCATATCGCCAAAAAAAGCCTTCAATTCCCTATGAAAGCTGTGCTCTTCATTTAATTTTGCGACGGTGTATTTTTAGCGAACGCTCCGGTTAAAAAGTGAAATAAAAAATGGAATAAATTAGGGGATTATAAAGTGTAGGTTAAAAGTGGTTATGTGTGTGACGTTTAAGTGTCAATTTTAATTTAGTATTTTATTAGAAAGTTAAAGTAGAAATATTAAATTTAATAATTAAACTTGGCAAACATTTTTTTTATTATGGGAACACATAAAATATGAAATTAATGTTATAAGATATTATTTTGTAAACTGGTTCAACTATGACTTAGAGGAAAATCAATCAGTTTTTTATTCGAGGCATAAAAGTCTTTAACGGCAAAATTTGTAATGGGCAATTCAAAAAAAATCACTTACTACACACAGAAAAAGATATATTTAATTTAAGTAAACGAATCGACTTTGCAATACATATTCTTATTAAAACATTCATTACCATGTCCGCTTCGCTACTCTCTCAATACGCACTGATTGAATTATAGCGTTATTAATACAACAACATAGTGTTATATATTCGCCAACCACAAACTGTACTGTATTATAGTACTAACTATTATATGAGATAACATTTGTTGTTGTATTTATTATTAAATCACAAATTAAGTAATTTTTATAATATCTAGACATTAATAAAACATATTAAGTTATATTGACCTGGGTCAAAATAGTAAGGTTTTAGCTATAGTTTTTATTTTTGACATGAAAAACAGAAATATTTGTATATAAAAACATAAAAGACATCAAAAAAGTTTGTAATGAAAGGTAGAAAATGGCATATAAAACGAGGTGAGTAAAATTCGTAGAATATACAACAGTAAATATCTAAACAAAATTAGGCAAACCTACATACATAAATATCAAACTAGGGTGATATAAAAATATCAAACAAGTGTGATATAAGGCGTTTTCTAGTGTGGTAAATGTCATTTTCATAGGGGATCGTAGGAAAATGGATTTTTCCTACGACCTAAATAGTAGTTAGTGCGTATTTCCCATCCGTTGCCTATGAACTTCTTGCACGTAATTATTTAGACTTCTTGGACAGCGGGTTTTACTCTTTAGATTTTGAGTTGGTTCTATCACATAACATTATGTTTTACATAAATAACATCGTATTATATTTTTATAGCTTGGTTACGATTTAGTGAGCTGCTTTTATTTAATATAAGAATGCCCCTTATATCGAGAAAAATCATTTATGTTGAAATAATAATATAAAAATTGCAGTAGGTATACTAAATTAGATACAGTTTTCACTGTTCTTGGCAATTGTAGTGTCACTTGGAATTCCACCGTATTCACTAAACTCGACTATTATATAAAATAATATATCTACTATATCGCCTTATTTTATTATCATCGCTTTTTCAATAACTGTTTCTCTTCATAGATAAAATTATTACATCAGCACTTAGTGCTACTAAGAGTGCCGATGTATTGAAATCTTCGCTGAAAAGTCAAAATCTTTGACCATGCTTTTTTCACATTTCTTTTCCATTCAAAATCAGTAAAAAAAAAATCCGTCCGTCTGTCTGTCTGTCTGTCCTTCTGTCCGTCTGTCCGTCTGTCTTAAATTTAATCCTAATCTTAGGTCATCTCTAATTTAAACCCCATTTTTTACAGTGTTTGGATAAACTGAAGAAGCATTCGCTATGGCTGTTTGTTGTACATCTTAAGTGGCATTTTGAAACAAAGTAGCACGTTTTAAAGATAATAAAAATGCCCATTCACCGTTATATTTTTATTTTAATTCTAACTTAACGTGTTATACTTATTTAGCATTTAAAGAATGCTTTACCCAATGATTAACAGTAAACTAACTAAAAATTTGAATATCAGATTTATTTTCTCATGGGAGGATTGGTGTAGTGGACTACCGCGTCGTACTTGGCGAGTTTACTACACAAATAGCGTGAGTTCGATTCTCACCGGCGCCGATTTGCCTTTTTCAGTTAATTAATAATTGAAATTTGGCGAAGGCGTAAGTGAAGCGAACACTCCCTATAAATTGGTTCGAAAGTAAATTAAAGCCTGTGGTTCCCTCTACTACTAGCCCACACAAGTCCTGGACTTAGGGGATGCTTAATTAAGTAGAATAGTACGAGGTTAAAAAAAAATGTAATGTATGTAAAAATGTAATTCTTAGTTAGTTTTAATCAACACTAAATAATTATTGGCAAACTAACCTTAAATTTTCATTAATAGAATAATTAATAAATAAATTCCGATTAAAGAAATATCAAAAATCTACAAAATAGTATAATAAAGTCTTCCCTGTAGTCACAATGCCATTTTAACAAAGTTAGTATTAAACTCTGCTAAAGAAAGGGGCTTATATTATATATTTGTTGATCTATAATGGGTTAATTAATTAAGTTAATTAAAATCAAAATTACTACTTCAGGTGCTAGTCTTTATAGCTTAATACTTAAAATATACCTTTGTACTAAAAATCTCTCTTTATTGTTCACTTTTTATGAGTAATTAAATTGAATAAATTATATTTAAAGCAGTTGTTTATTATTATCTTGGGCTTTTTATTACATTGTATAGCTATTAGGATACAGTTTTAAAGCCAACAAGCCGTGAAGATTAAAGTTACCCACACAATGAGAAATATTTAAGCATGAGGTGTTAAAATGTATTTAGGTGTTTGTGTGCTACGAATCCAACCTACCAGGCTGGACTTTGTAATTTTCAAACTTAGGGCAAGGGGCTAGAAGGCGCCCCTAGAATTAGAAAACAAGTAAAAAAATTTATACAACTTTAAATTTAGATTTTTATGGAATTCAGAATTTTATGAAAATATAATTATAAAGTTTTAAATACATTAGAATAAGAGCAATATAGTGTATACACTTTAAATATAATTAAAGTCCTTGAAATAATAAAGGAGTTAAGTAGTGTAGATAAAAATTAAAAAAAAATAAATAAATTTTGGGAGAACTGTACGACAGATTTTTTTAAATATTTTTTTAGTAATTAGCATCCAGATTTCTATCAAAATCTAAGACAGATTTTTTGTCTCAGGCCTCTGTTATTTAAGCTTCTTGTTAAAACTTATAAAAAGAGCCCGGTTAATTTCATTGCTAACGTTTAAAAGCAGGATAACTTTATGGATATCTCAGAATAGAGCTTTCATACATTCACTATTTGAATAACGTGGTTAATGTTTATAGAAAAAACTACTACTTTTTCTTTTAATATGTGTAATATAATTATATATTTCACATATTCTTTTGTAAAAATTGTTTTTTTTTGATTTATTATATTATATGAAGGTATTTTCACAAGACACATCTCTGCTGCTAACAAGGCAACTTCTGTGGCAGTGTTTCTGTGAAACTTTTATAGATTTAGTACCTACACTAGGTACTAATTTTTGTTAATTTTTTAAGTTTATCATTTTTTTTATATTTTTTGTATTAATTTTTATATATTTTGTAAATTATAAAAAATTTGTATACCTAAATAAATAAATAAAATAAATAGAAATAAAATAAAAATAAAATAAATAAATTGGGAGCTATTAGACATATTTTGTCATCTTTTTTAGCTTTTATCATCGATACACTGGCGTTGCGTTGTGGTAGAGTGAGGATACCCTGTCACCAGGAAAAAAGCTACTTACAAATTCAAACCTTCACGGCTTGTTATTCTGTGTTTTGCATTTCTTTGGTACAAACTAGCTGCAAATAATTGTAAGCCAAATTAGGATGCCAAATAAATAAGTAAAGTGGGGATTAAAGGATAAATTGAAGTTAAGTTGACTGTTAAATTTAATTGTGTTTAAAGGACCTTACCTAATATGCAATTTTAAACAAAAAATATATAATGAATAAAGTTGGATCATTTTAAGGCAAGTTTAAAATAAAAAATCATATTCATCTTATATCCATCGATTGGACTTCTGCATTTTTAAGTAACACTTTTTGAATTATTAAAAAATATACATACAATAATAGCCTAAAACTGCAAAAAATTATCATTTGCAGTAAATCTAATGCCTTTGGAAGCTAAGGTATGTCTTTGTATGATAATTATAATACGATCATTCAAACCAAGTTTTGCAAAATACGACAAAATTTTCAAAAACATTTAAAATGAATAGATTTTATTTCAATTTATATCTGAAATTTTTCTTCTATTTAAAACCACTTTGTTTATATCTCCTTTCTGTATTTTTTATAAATAAAGGTACTTTAATCATGAGAAATATTGCATACTGTGCAACTTATCGCGTGCAATGCACAGACGTTGCCAGCATGATAAAATGTAGCTTAGCTTGCAACGCTGAGATGCTATCAGCAGCCTCTTAGATTATTTGAGGTTAGGCGTATAACTTTTTCTAAAGTATGTCATATCGAAAAAACAATTGATGTAAGGCAAAACAGATCCATATCGAAAAAGTAATTGACACATTTTTGCAAGAAAGAAAGTGCAATGAAACCATACCATTACTTAATTTCTTTTAAATTTTTGTTGAGTATGCATAGGTCTATTTAATTTAACAAATTGGTCTTCTTATTATTTGTTTTTTGAGGTAACCTTTTGAAATTTTGATTATTAATAAAATCGAACAAACAAATAAAAATATTATTGGGGATATAAAATATTATTTAATTGAATTTTTGTCAGATGTTGCATTTTCTTATTTGATAACTTTTGCAGAATCAGCAACTCTGTTAATATTCCTTTATATGTGCTGGTGACTTAAAGGCTGTGTGATTCTAACTGTCCAACTTTAAAAGATTACTTTCTATTTCTTAAATTTAGCCCAACTAAACAATATATTAGTTTTATTGTCTCTCAATTTTGTGGAATTATTAGAAATATATTATATCTGCAATATACAGGGTGTCCCACTTATTTGTTTAGGCTATATCTTATAAACAGATTGAGGTAATCGACTCGGATAAAAAATTATTTGTATAGTTTTAAAGGCTCTTTAGTATGGAAAGGGGCTTAGCTCCCACCAAATGAAAATTATTCCCCAAATGCTTAGGATTTATTACCGCCAGGTAACAGGACACAACATTCCTCATACGACATGTATTTGGTTTTATGTTTGTTGCCACATGTGTGCATATAACTTTGAAACGGATAAAGCAATTTGGATGAAACTTTTTGAAACTTGGATGAAACTTTTTGAAACTTGAACGTAGAATTTCTGCAACATGTTAGGTTTTCGAGAAAAATTAGAAAAAAGCCTTAAAAATTTAATTTTTTGATTTATTTTGACACACAGACGGATTTGTAAAATTACTTAATTACACAGGGCTATATTGGATTTGCTATTTTCGTAATATGAGGATGCTGTAGGCAGTATTTATATAAGATCACTTAACGAAATGCAAAAACCTTCCAAAAAGTTTACAAATGTAGGCCTGTGTTATTTTTAGACTTTTTGTGCGTAGGTATTCTATTGTATTCATAGTTTTTTTTTGGTGAAGCTTTTAGCGGTTCTAAGTTTTTAAAATTAACTAATTAACTTATTTAATAAAGCAAAGTTAGTAAAATTTTTGTTATTGCGGAATGCAAAGAATTTTCCATAGCCAGGATTTTATCTATAATATGAAGAAATTAAAATAACTAGGATATTTTTTTAGTTAGATCACAGTTTTGAGAAAAAGAAAAAACGAAACTTTAATTCGCTTTTTTTTCACCAAACGATAAAACTTCTACACGTATACCGAGTGCCACACCTAAGCCAAATCAATCGTTATTTGGCGTTATCATTGGAATTATAAAAATTAAAATACCAGGCAATGTAAACTACTTAGGGAACGTTCAAGTATTACGTAACAAATTGTAGAGAATTCAATAACGAACACATATCATGTTAATTTTTTGTTGAGCGACGAATAGAAACCGAGATATAAACCAAAAGCAAAAAAAAATCGTTTATGCAAAAAAAAATCGCACAGGGGTGCAAATTTAGATTTAAAATTTTTAAACGAACCACTTTTAATTACAAAAAAAAAACAGAGAGTTACGAAAAGTAAATATATTATTCACTATGGAATGCAAAGCATGACATATCTTCCCGACTTGTTTTTAATATATAAACTATCACTTGCGAGAAGTTTACTTTGGAATTTCGTAGTACTAACAAATATTCAAGGCTTGTTTATAAAATACAATACAAATAAAATCAAATCAAACTCAGTTTGGCACATAGAGTTTTATTGAGAAAACCCATAAAATCAATATGTAAAAATAACATGAATATCAAATAAAAATTCTTGTGTAAAGATAAGACATTGCTTTCTCATAAAAAATACCTACCAATAGAAGAATATTTTTCCTATAATAATTTATCGTTTACAAAAAGAAACAAGCCGTAAAGATATGTAATGCTGCGCATACCATTATATACTATTCACAGTAAATGGTATATTGCATTTTCCCCAATACTTTAAAAAGATTAATTTTTAAAAAAACTTTTTTTTTGGGATTACTTTTAAAATTGGTAAAATTCCTTATAATAAAAGTAATTTTTCCTGAAAAGGTTACGTTAGTCGGGATTTTCTTTTAGCTTTTTTAAAAGTTTAACCCACCATAACTTTTTTGTTTTGGGAGGGATTACTTAAAATTGGTAGATTTCATCCTTATAATAAAAGTAATTTTTTCTAAATTACCTTAATCGGAAATTTCTTTCAGCTTTTTTCGATTTTTATAAAAGTTTAACCCTAATAGCGAGTTTGTTTTTAGGGGGATAGGGTAGAACTTGATTTTTCTTGAAAATTTCAAGTCGATCGGATTATTCCTTCTTGAGTGATCGTGTTCACAAAAATCGTGACATCGGACGGACGGACGGACGAATATTAAAAAAAAAATAATATTTTTTCATGAAACAAATTTATATTCAAGAATTTTTTGTCTAGAACGAGTTTTAAATTTTTTTAAAAATTCGAAACCATATAAACTATTCTAGTACAGGCGCTGTGAATAGTATAATATTGAAAAATGGTACTAATTTCTTGGAAACAAGTACTAACTAAACTTAAAACAAATTGTATATCAAGTATTCTTATTCTTGCAACAAGTAGTTATCGCATACACTTACTTTCCGAATATTTTTCCTCTGTGTGTATATAAAATTTTCAGTAGCTGTTAGAAATTTTACATATTTGACAAAACCGTGAAATATTTGTAATATGTAGTAAATATGCAATTTGTGTAAATTTTGTTTTATAGAAAACCAATAAACATCTTGAGTATATTTCTTACAAATATAAAATAAAGTGAAGAGAAAACTTTCAAATTTAAGCTATATAGACAGCGATTCTACTATTCGGTATTGGTGCAATTGTGTAAAAACCTTTCTTGGGAAATTTACATTGGTATTTTGGTTGCATCTGTCTAGCATAACCTTTGCTGTAAATAATACTAGTTTACAGAATTTTTTCTTAAGTATTTTTACCACGTAAATTAAAATCGAGAAAAAATGGCTCTTTGGACATAGAAGATACTAAAACAAACTTTTTATGCCAAATCACCTAGTTAGATAGTCCGTATTAAACCCTCTGCTGGTCCCAACCAGATTGTTTTTAGTCTTTGGGTGATGCTTGCGACGTTTTAGTAATAATTCCTAATTATACACGGTATAATTATAAAATATATGTGAACTATATCAGCAAAATGTACAATTTCTTTTTTAATATTTTCTCGACATTTTATGACATTCTAAACCCGAAAATGCAACGAAAAAAAATTGTAAATTTTGTCAGTTACGTCGTTTTGTGAGATAGGGAACGATTTGTAGTATTGCGGCGAATAACAGATTTTTATGGTACGCGGATTTCGCTTGCCAGTAGTGTCATTTTGTAAACTTTGGTAGCTAAGGGGTAGAAGTTACAACCCCCATAAATTAAACTGAAATTATTTATTTTTAAATATTTTAAAAGCTACTTTCGTGAATATTTCGTTCCAATTATTTTGAAATAAAATCAACCAACCTTAAGTTAACGGATGTTGTATTTATTTTTTTTTAATCAAAACATATTATTTTTTAAGCTCCTTTAGATGACGTAAATGAGGATTTCTATTTAGGATTATATTTTTGGGGTTAAGGAGTAAGAGTTACAGACCAAAAATTATATACTTAATTATCCTCCTCGGAAACCAAACCGACTTTTTTTAGAATTTTTATATTGTGGTTAGTTTGCTAGATATTTCGGAAAGCCCTGGGTTTCTTGAAATCACTCTTCTCTGTGTAGTTTTAGAAGTAAGTTACTTGATATTTTGACTGTCTATGTGTCTAACCTTACCACTGATGTAAATAATTTGCTACACATTTTTCTAATACGAACAGTCAAATAGATATATTTTATACGCTGTTCTCAACTACCCATATGCCTTCGGGTTACAAATTATCCTTTAAGGGAAGAAAACACGTTCTAAGTTGAAAGTTTTTACACGCGTCAACAAAATTCTTGACCCAAATACAGGACGATTCCTAAATATAGTCCTGTCTTTTTAAGAATTCGAATGGTAGGAATTATCACAGACAAACTTAATATTATCTATCTCTTTTATTACTACGGCGTATTACGAAGCGAGCGCTAAAACGTTGGTTGAAGTAAGATACACCGTACGTCCATAGGAAATTGCGCTCACTCTAAAGGAATTTAACAAGAATATCAGCGAACGGCGCATCGTAACTTAAAATGTGTACAGTCAACATCTCATAGGCGCCGTGTTTTGTCATTTCATTTATTTTTTCTGTGATTTCGAGTGATTTTATAAATATTAGTATGCCACTGGTCGAATCCACACTCCAGCCGGTATAGGGAACTACTTGATACGGACCGCATTCGCATTCTTAAAATGTCACGACTTTAGATGCATTTATTTTAAGGGGTAATATAAAAAAAGTTCTTTAAACGTATCTCTAAAAGCGGGTCTTAAGGGAGCTACGTCCACGGCTTTAAAGTAGGCTTCAAAAATTTGATTGTTATTTAATAACTCAGGAATCCTTTGAGCTATGATTTTTTCAAGTAGTTTTAATTTTTACTTTAACGTCTCTTCTAGTATTTCTGGTCCCAGACTTTTTCTCTGTAACTTTTTTGTAAAAACACATAAAAAGGTACACCTGTTGCCGTAGGATTGGCCTTTTTCAAAAAGGAAACCGTTTAAAGGGAAATTTTCATGTTTCGTGGACCAAAAAAAAAAAACAAGAAAATAAAAAAAAACAAAATTTTAATCATACAGGGTGATTATACATCAAAAACTAAAAAAGAAAGTTCTTATACATGTAGGTTCAAAAATCGCTACTACGGTCCTTAAAAAGTGTGCATGTACAATCACCCTGCATTATTGAAATTTTGTTTTTTGACATTATTGTTTCTATGTAAAATTTAACCATAGGAGATTTTTTTTTTTCGTATTTGTTTTGGCGTAAAATTTAAATATGGCATAAACTCTTTTTTTACTAGGTTAATTTTACTAATTTAAAAGGAATGTTTTGATTTAAATTTACAACAGTAGCTTACCATTTATTTATTTATAGTATACATTTATACATTTAAAATTGAAATGTACATATTTAAATAAAAAATTATATAGTGTGTGTTATACATTTAAACTGGATGTCTCAAGTAGATTTCGCTATATTTCAGCTAATTTTCTGGTTGTATAGCCCAGCGGGCTTCTATTTCAAATCTTGCTAGCGTAAGCTCTATTATCACTGGCACCGATTACCTTTTTCAGAAAATTAATAACTGAAATTTGGCGTAGGCGAGACGCTCCCTAGAAACTAGTTCGGAAGCCCACTAGCTCACATAAGTCCTTGACTTAGGGGATGCTTATGTTATCAACTAAAAATTAATAGTTGTCAGGAAAATTATTTTAGATTTTTTATTGCGTGATTAAATTAAAAAATATTTCCAATTAAAATGAGACACACTGTATATTAAATAAAATTGATTTTAAATAATAATAAATTATTTATTTAAACATTTTGTTGGAGTTAATTAACAATAGCTAAATTAAATCGCTTTATAAAATCACATTCATTTAAATGCGTGGTTATGAAACTATCAAGATATTTGCCAATTGGATAAAATTCAACAACAATAATTTTAAATGTTTAAAAAATATGTTATCACTTTTTTATTATAAAATAAATGACCCCTTTAAAAAGCCATAAGAGGCCCTTGTGGCTTATTTCTATACTAGTCTATAGTACTATAGTTACAATTTCTTTCAATTCTTTTCATAATTTACCTGCTTATTTTGAAAAAGCAGCTTTTCATCTTTGATATTTTAGTGCTGTTTTCTAAATAAAACATTCATTTGGCATAAATTAGAATTTTTGTCTAATTTGGGGAAAAATAGAGAAAACTAAAAACTAAAATTACTAAGTCGGTTATTAAATAATTTGATTTTCATACATTTAGTTGCACAAAAAAATATATAATTTTATGCCTGAATTACTAAAAATGGTAAAGTTTTCTGCTAAATACCGTAAAAATGCAATCTCTTTGTGAGCTAACACGAAACATTTGTCGAATTAAACGTTTTCTGCATTCTTGAATCAGCGAACTAGAAATTCCATATGCACATTCCATCATTGCGCGACCAAGTCTTCATTTTACTATTAAATGTGGGATTTTTAATTGTTTGCCGTCAGTATGAGAATAAGTTCCTGCATTTATACCTTTATATAAATATTTCGCAAATATGTCATGCACTCGGTGTATTTAGATCGTCAGACAATACATACTTTTCAATGCTGACAAACCAAAGAATTAGATGGATTTGATGGAATTATATTTTAATTTTCAACTAAAGTGTATACACTGATAATATTAATAATAATTTTATTGTTTCCGTTACTAGTATATGTTAAGTAGATTTTAGAGTTTATGTTTGTTAAGTAACAGTTATTTTTGCAAAACGTTTGTTTACATTTGAGTTTTATAGGTTTTAAATAGCATTACTCTTATATTAATAATAATAATAATATTAATACTATTAAATAAATATACGATTTTTAATTTTTTGCCAGTCTGTATGATAATAAGTAATAGTTATATAATTTAGGGCCTGGTTAGGATTCTTATAGTGGTATAAATTAGATTAAATAAAAGGGTTTTCTTTTAGTCAATTACCACGATTTATTATAAAATTGGTTAATTACCGTGACTCGAGTTTCGTCATCATCGTCAGACGGTCATTATACATAAAAACAATTATTTAAACATAAGACAGTTAAAATTAATATTAAAATTATGGTATGTGGTCACATTTTGTTGGAGGGTTACGTTCTTGTATATAAAAATTTCGAAAATTGTTGCAAGCACTTGGTAGATTCAGTTTATCAGACAATACATATTTTTCATTGCTATTTAAAAACTAAATAATACTTAATAAGAATTTAGATTTTAATTATAAAAAGTTCACTGACTTACATTCTAGAACTTCATGGGTGGTTCGCCCAGTTACTAAAGGAACTAAACCAGTAAAATGTTTTTAGGACACCCTGTATACAGGGTGATTCAGAAATAAGTTACAAAATTTTAAGGGGGGATTCTGGGTCCAAAAATATGAAAAAAAGTTCCGATAAAGTTTTTGATGTGGAATCGCCCTACAGTAAACTGTTTGTTTGTTTGTTTGTTTGTTTGTTTAACCTCGTACTATTCTACTTAATCAAGCATCCTCTAAGTCCAGGACTTGTGTGGGCTAGTAGTAGAGGGAACCACCGGCTTATACTGACTTTCGAACCAGTTTCTAGGGAATGTCCGTTTCACTTAGCGCCTTCGCCAAAGTTCAATTATTAATTAACTGAAAAAGGCAAATCGGCGCCAGTGAGAATCAAACTCACGATAGTAGACTTGCTATACATACGGGCTAGCCACTACGCTATGCGAAAGTGTCAAAAAATCTACAGATAAAAAAGTTTAGGGCAAAAAAGGGACATAAAATGAAAACCTTTATCTATGTTACTTTGGTTTATAGGGTTCCAGAGATATGAAATAAAAACTACTTTTCAGATGTACCCTTAGGAGGGTCGCAGATTCCTTAGGGCTTATTTCCGGACCAGGGTTTTTTTATATTTTTGGACCTAGAATCGCCCCTTAAAGTTTTGTAACTTATTTCTGAATCACCCTGTTTAATTCTATTTTAGTATTTCATCTTTATAGTCACAAAAGATACAATAATATGAAGGTTTTTCCAACAAACTAATAACTCTTCTTTCTAGAATAGGCATTTCATTCGTTAAAACTGACAAAAACGTCGCCAACATAAACATTCGTCTGTCTTACTTGCACATCTTTGTTCTAACAGAGACAACAATACCAGTTACTGGTAATTTTTATTATTCAGGCCTGAATATACCTACTATTTGTTTACAAACAAACCGAGATGTTGGCGATACTTTATTTTAACGGTATGCGTATTCTAGAAAGAAGGGTTATTAGTTCGTTGGGTTTATCTCACTATTTATAAATCACCCTATAGATTTTTTTAAGCAGCAAATTACAGTTTATAATTACCCTGTTATACTGACATTATGTTAACTTATTTTAATTGCATCGGATATGCAACCAGGCTTGCGGTAGAAAATAACTTCAACCAACTTCTTGAGTCTTTAAGACATTTTTTGTAATTATTTGCAATTTTGGCGAAGGCGCAAGCATGCATCGCATCAATTTGCCCTGTGGATTTTTTTAAGCAGCAAAGTTAAACTCCCGTTTATCTTTTTTTGAACTCGGATTACTTTAACTACTTCATACCCCAGTTCTCGCTTTATTAAAGTGAGAACCGGGGTATGAAATGTAAGAATTTTGCCACAATTTGCTCACATAATACTTAAACGTCCCCTAACCATCTATTTATACAGTGCGAACAGTTTGAAAAGAAAATACTCTTCATTTGAAGCCACGCCTCTGTTAGAGTTGTGCGCGACAAGCCCATGTGATTGCTACGTACAACAGCTCGGTGGCCAGTAAAACGCACATAGCTTTCTTGCATTTTACTCGTCGCTAATGCCAGTTGCATTAAAAGGTATTCGGCACTTTATAATAGCACGGTATACTTATTTTTTCTCTTAAGATTTACCTAAAGGTAAAGATAACCTTACTTAAAGCTATTAGTAGACTAATTTTAAACTATATTTTTTAGTGTGTGGTTAAGGATTTGTCGAATTCCATCGTATACATCCTATAATGTAGGTATTTATCTGTGAAGGTAATAGAGTACCCCCAAGATAATATTTCGATTAAACAACGATGTTATCTGAATTATAGAAACAATTTGCATCGGATATGCAACCTATTCAATTGATAGGTATACGGTAGGAAATAACTTCAACAATGCAGTTATATGCAATGCAAACTATGCGATATACGATTTATTTGAGAGTTCTTTTGTTTTCTAGTAATTATTCGCGCCAGGGTTGCTTTGTTAGGAAAAACTAATGTTCATACGCGTATTTTTCTAATAAATTATTGTGTTTACGATTTAAGGGAATACAACTTATAAAGAAATACAATAGCAAAAATTTTCAAGAAAACGAGTTTGGACTTTTTCGCTGCTTTTTACTTTTCCTATCATAACTGCTTAGCGGGGAAATGATCATATATCGATATTCATAAAATATTTTACTGGTGAGCAATGATAAAGTAAGAACCTCCACGTTGCGTGTAGAGCATTAGTAAAGCATTATAATAAACAAGTGAAATGCTTAAATGAATACCTTTTTAGCGATTTTTAATTTTACTACTTTTTACGTTTTTTAATGTTTCTCAAGAAAAAATTTATGTCTGTCGCAAACAGACCGACACACAGTGTTCAGTTTATTTGATATGGCTCGGAAAAAAAATACAAAAAAAAATTGCATTAAACAAATTGTAAATAATAAATAATTTTTTGAAACATTCGTGGGATCCGCAAACGAGTAATTCCCAGCGAGTAGATACAAAATCGGTTTTTTGTTTGTTTGTGTGTTTGTTTGTTTGTTTGTTTGTTTGTTTGTTTGTTTGTTTGTTTGTTTGTTTGTTTGTTTGTTTGTTTGTTTGTAAGTCGAGTGTTCTATGGCATGGTGAACGCAAGTTATATCGATTTATCTGTGGTTTTCTTTTGCGAATCGTGACATGAGTAAGTAACATTTTTATTTTATTTTAAAATTTAATGTCACTTCCACGTTAGACTGTAAAAATATTTTTTCTGTATAGTTGTGTTTGTTGTATTTAATGGACCATATGTACCTTCAGTCTAGCACATTTCTCATAATAAAGACTGCATTATGTCAAGTATATATAGCTGTTTCGATTTATCTTAGAATAATCTGCGTCCACCTGCAACCTCTAAGGTTTTTTTAACATTGGCTTAACATTCAATTATATTTTATAAAATCGACTGCGAAAAGTATACACAGTAGAACGCGAAGCATTATATGTTTATGGTTTGTTTTTCTGTTTGGTGATCCTATCATTCAGGATTTTAATCTTTTATCCTGTACATACACTTCATCGGCTTCGTATGTGCATTCTAAAGGCCAATCAGCCAATATAATTCATTTTAATAAAAAATAATGCTACTTAGCGATAGTTCATTGGAGCCACAAGCTATATTCAGAAGACTGAGCAATAACGGACAATAAATTCGCAGTTTTGCAGATATAAGTTTCCTTTCAAATTTTAATTTTTAATGATCTGGAACCAACAAAATTTACACCATTAGACTCCTGATTAAATTCTGAACAGCTTTCAAAAATGTCCGTCCGTCAAGCCGATGTTACCAAATTATCAATCAATTTATTTTAGAAATAAAATTATATAAAAAACAAGCTTTTAAAGTTAAAACTCTTCTATTAATTACATGTTATGCGTAACTAAAAAGTAGAAAACAAGGCATTTATACAAATTTTCAAAAGCTAGATTTTTAAAAGAAAGGCTTTAAAACCTTTGATAGTTTAAAGAACGTTTCCAAAACCCATTTTTGGTTTGAAATTATCTCACGTAGGTAAAACAGGGTTATTCAATTTTGGGAACGGGGGTGTTTGGGGTAAATTTTATATAATATTGTATTGTTAACGATGATAAGCATGTGTACCAAATTTCAGCAATCTTCAGATTTTTATGATAAACTCATTTTTTTCAAAAAATATGTTTCTGTTTGCAGTGTCTCGTCGCGAACCAAACTGGTTTTTTCAAAAACGCTCTTTCTGGAATTGGCACAAAAATAACTATTTTCTAACACCCTTATGCAAATATTTTCCTTGTATTGTGAATGTCCCTTAAAAAATTAAAATTATATATGCGGCTAGCCGAGATGCGACACCAACGCAGCCTGGTCGCAACATATATTTCTCCACATAATCCCAGTTTTAATACTTATAAATTACAGGTAAACTAAAAATACACTTTACATATGAGACTTTCATATAAAAATTAAGCTTTTTATTATTCTGGCATAAAAAAATCGGCTTTAGTTATGCTTTTGTTGTTTTATGTTCTGTACACACATAAAAATAACATTCAATATTAATTATTTATTTAGACATATTTTGATCTATTAAATAAATAATATTCAGTACGTTAAATTTTGTTTTAAAAAAAATATGAAATATTTTTAAATAAAATAGTTTGTTTTCTTAACAAATATATACGGTTTATATTTTACATATATTTGATTTATTTTCTAATAAAATATAAAACGTCAAAAATTATTATTGACATAAACTGAGTTTTTATTAAATTAAAGGACGAGTCTGTTATTTATATTAAACCATTTATTAATTGTTTTACAGTATGCTACAAAAAATAATTGTTTAATTAAATATTTCGGAGTTAAGTGATAAGATTATAATATCTGGTACCTACTATGTTGCGTACATTACACACAGTTCATGTTTTTTTTGTTTTGAGCCACCCTAGTGTTTATTTTTACTAGAAAACAATAGACAAAAACCTATTAGGCACAGCACACTGTAAATCATTTACGTAAATAATTAATTTTACTAACAAAATTCCACTAAATAGCATGGTTTAGGAGTGTACTATGTAAGAAAGTTAAACTAATAAATAATTTGATAATTTATTACTAGCTGTATATACTACTATGTTATATTTAAGATGATATAACGCCATATTTTCGTCATTAAGAGAGGAGAAGAAAATACACTGCACATATAAAAAGGTTTTCCCACATGTCCCAAAACACAAATTTGCTTCGTGTAAACAGACTTCACGGCAACTAATTTGATAACATTATTATACTCCTAGCAGACTTACAGCAAAGAAGTAGTCTGTCCGTCTATAGTAGTGTGTGGTTTTTGTTCAAAAAAAAAATCAAAAAATTGTTTTGTTAATTAAAACGTCCAAACGTAATATTTTTAAATATTTTCAATATTTTCGTCAAAATTGGTATATAGGGGTTTTTGGGGTCGACGAATATGAATCTGATAATAATTTTTCTTAATTTCATCCCTGAGGGGTGGGGGTAGTTTTCGTGAATACTGGTATATTAGGGTTTTTGAGGTTGCTGAAAGTGAATCTGATAATAAAAAAATCTAAATCCACCCCCTGAGGGGTGGGGGGTAGTTTTCGTAAAAAATGGTATTTATTTTAGTAAAGTAAACTATAAAAACAGTAGGTGTAACAATTTAAATATCATAAATTTTTATAAATTTAAAAATATATACAATAATTAAAAATTAGTTTTTGCAAATGGCGATTCTAACTAAAATGTTTTTAATTACAAATATTTACCATAACACTAAAAAATATTCCGTACTATAGTAATATAGAAAAAAAAACATATTCGGAGGTCCTAAATAAAAAATAGTTTAATTTTTCCTGGATGAAAGGTATGAAAAGAATCAAAAAAAATATTCCGCAGTAATAATTGTTTAATTTTTTTCACATATTTTTAATTTTTGTTGAAAAAAGTTAACGTACCTATTTTTACATTTAAATTCAAAAATTAATAAAAGAAATATATATATTTTTTTTTTGATCCAGTATATAATATATATATATATATATATATATATATATATATATATATATATATATATAATACAATTCTAGTATGTAAAAATATTTGAGAAAAACAAAAATAACTTCGCACCATACATTTATTTTTAAAAATTAAATTAAATAAATATTAAATTAACTGATTTCATGATATTTGTTTTAGTTTAATAACCTATAATTTATAGTATAAAAATATTAGATTATTTATTTTTATAACCATAAAACTACTAGGTGTAAATATTTTTACGTTTAAAAAATAATCTAATAAATACTTACATTAACTAAAGAAATTATTTCTTCCAAAAGTTTTTGAAAAAAAAGTTTTCCGCACTAAATATTAATTTCGATAAAAAACTATTATAATAAGTTGCCGATGCTAAAAAATATTTTAAATTTTTCAAGTAAAAATTATTTAAAAAATCAAAAAAACATCCCGCACTAATATTTTCAAAAAAAAAACTAAATACGATAAATCGGTGCGTGTGCTAAATGCATAGAATGTACACGCGTTGTCCGTGTTTTTAAACGAAGCGCGCTTAAGCATATAACTGGCAGAATAGAGATAAGAGCTTACCCAAAAGCACAACAAGCACCAGCAACGTGATCTCGTGAAAACTGACGGCAGACACACACAGGTTCGTTGTTGGGAAACTTGGCTGCAAATGTGGCCATAATAGCGTAACTCGTCGCACAGTCGCGTGCTTTTGGTTGCAGGCGTGCGCCCGTGCGCCCTGACCCCTCTCGATTCTCCATTCGGATCCTGTTGCTTCTTTTTCTTTCACAAGTCTCTTCATCTAGATACCACTGTACCCCCTTTATTAAATATATTTTTAATGATCTACACTTCAAATAGTTACCCACACCCAGAGAAAGGATACACAAGTAAATTCATCGTTGAGTTTAAAAAGAGAGTAACGTCTCATTTTTGGCCAAATTAGGTTAATAAGCCTCATAAACAAACAGAGTTTTGATTGCCCTGTTTTAAAAACACGATTTAGCTCCCCTCCAAGGCCGCATCCAGGGGGGCCCGAGGCCCGAAATCCTAAAGTCCTATAAAAAAATCTAAAAATTTTATACCCTCTTAAAACGTAAAGGGCGCCAAAACAAACAAATATGCAGAACCTTTTTCGGGGACCATATATGGACTTTTAAATTCGTAAAAAATTTCGCCTGCGGCTCTAGAGCTTTCTTATTTTCTTCGGGGCCTGGGTTTGATGGTCCCCCAGAACGATAAGGGAGCCAAAACCAGAAAATATTCAGGCCCTTTTCCAAGTAGACCATAAAAACTATAAATCTTCAGATTCGTAAAAATTTTCGCCTGCGGCGCTGGGGCTTTCTTACGGTTTGTTTTACTTAAGGTTATAAAATTTAAAAGTAAAAATTTGCCTGCGGCTCTACAACTTTCTTGCATTTGTATGAAATTTAAAATAATACCACTGTTTTAAAATTTTAAACCATCACAATTGTAAAAAAAATGCATGCGGTGCTACGTTACGTCAGAAATTAACACAATTCCTAAAAAATATCGCCTGCGGCGCTAACTTAGTTAATCAAGAGCTGACGATAATTTTTTTGTTCGTCACTTTTTTGTGCTTTTTATATTGTTTGTATTATAAATATAATATTTGTTTATTTTCTATACAATTATTCTTTTATATAATACATTTTTTAAAAGAATATTATTTTTTCTCCTACAGCGCAAGATATTCAATTTTTTGATAGTGAATAAAATAGTATACAAACCTCGGCGGAAAATTTAATTTTTCCTTCGAAAATTAGCTGACCGCGGGGCTAACTCCCCTTGGTCAGCTAACTTTCCCTCAGGGTATGAAATATTTTCCACCTCATTATGTAGTATACTATTTTTCTCTGCTTAGTTCTATAACAATTTGTTATATATCTTGTAAAAATTAATCAATTATAATAATAATAATTCAGTATAAACTACCTATGCATTTTGTTGTTCTTGTTCTTTTTCTTAGTCAAGTGGTACAATGAACATCATATTAAGTTGTGATCATTAAATAAGCAAACAAGTTATAAGCATAAATATTGCTTTGTATTGTACAATATACTATTTGGGAAAAAAGTGCAGACTCGAAACTGTTCGGTATTTTCTTTCTTTTTTGTTTTTTCTTTTTTTGCATTACATTACATGTTTGTTTAACCTCGTACTATTCTACTTAATTAAGCATCCCCTAAGTCCAGGACTTGTGTGTGCTAGTACTAGGGGGAACCACCGGCTTTAGCTGACTTTCGAACCAGTTTTAGGGAGTGTCCGCTTCACCTATCGCCTTTGCCAAATTTCAATTATTAATTAACTGAAAAAAGAAAATCGGCGCCGGTGAGAATCGAACTCGAGCTAGCCAGCTTGTCAAGTAGTCGCCATAGCCCACCTCTTATGACTTTAATACTGCTCGCTTTTTTTAATAATAAAGGTCGTCGTCAACGAACAGATGAACGGACATTTTTAAAAGTTGTTTAGAATTGTAAAAACGCACTTTGGTAATTTATTTTTTTTATTTTGGACAACATTTTTATTTTTTTCGTAATAAAAGCATAATACTTCTCTGCTGTGAAGCTGCGAAGGGTATAATGAGAGCTAACGTGCTGCGCGTATATTGAAGTTTTAGCCGCAAGAACTTCAAACTTTGTTCTTTATAATGTCAGACAGACAATTGGAAGATGTCGCAGGAAGCGATTAAACTAAATATGCACGATTATATTGAAATCTATAATCTAGGTCAGGTACCTTAGTTAATTCGGCTCAGGGGAATCCCCTATAGCAGCTTTAACTAAAGTACCTATGTTTACTAATTTCATCATAATCAATACCATACGAAAGAACTGTTTTAGCCAACATTATGAAAAATTTAGCAAGCAAAACTAAATTTAGCAGTTGGCTGATACAAACGACTCTTTGGTTGTTCATTCCTAAATATACAGTAACTATTAAACTTTTTGGACAGAAAGTTTTGTCGCATATGTCATTGTAATGTCAATTTAATTTTTCCTACGACCTAGTTAGTAGATAGTGCTCATTTTCCACCCGTTGACATGACAGCGGTCGGAAAGTAAAAATCAGCTGATTTTATATATCTGCTTTCAGGGAATGAATAAATGTCACACATAACCTCAAATTGGCAAACTAATTTTTGGACAATTTTTGCGTTTTTTGGATGTTTAGGTGAGGTCGTAGGAAAAATAGTATACGCACCGAGTGCTTCGGCTCCGCCCCGTAAAAAAATAAGCACTCTCGTGCACTAAAAAGTAGGTTCGCGTACTCGGTGCATAGTACACTATTTTATAATATTTTTTATCATATGTTTACATGCTTTAAGCATAAAATGTATAATACATATTTTTCTTTTTGGCTTCATATGCTTATAACTAGTATGCTTATTTATAATTGATGATCAAGTTGAATGCAATACAACACATTTTAATAAAGTTTTCATATTAAGTTGTGGTTAATTTGGAACAAGACACAGGTAATAGCCGAAAAGTATCCTTCCTACCGCCCACGAAAGAGTTAACAGATGAATAGGAAGTGGTCCTATCTATTATTTAAATATAGAATCTGTTGCTGCATTTTTTATATAGAAAATAATTAAGCAATAATAAATAATTAATATGTGTCACTGATATTTTTTTTGGTTATTGCTATTAGTAACTGTTAGTAAATAACCAAGTGAAAATATTATTAATAATAAGAAAACAATTTAACAGTGACCCATATGGCTTTTAAGTCACAATTTATATAAAAATAAATCATATCATATGAAAAAATTAAAACAATTTTTTTTAATAATTATAAATTACAACATTATATATTATATTTTTCCTGCGTATTTTTGGGCGCTGAAAACTAATTGTCGAATATTGTCGTTTACTACCAGAATAAATGTGACAAATGAAAAAATACAGGATCGCACGCCTTTAATAGTATACAAACCTCGGTGGAACATTTAATTTTTCCCTCGGGAAGTAGCAGACCACGGGGCTACGCCCCTTGGTCTTGCTAACTTTTCCTCAGGAAATGAAACTATACGATTGTTCTTCTCGGGTCGTCTTTATTTCAAAATCGCATATTTTAAATAGTCATGGTTACCAAATACTACTAAAGTACTGCTGTTTGCGGCTTGGCATGGGGTTTGTGGTGTTTAGTTAAATATTACGAGAACTAAAGGAGGACAAAGAGACACAGACCGTGCAGCCTAAAGCAGTCGTCTAAACTAAATAGAAACTCTATAGTGTGGTCGAGTCATGTAACTGCGATTTTAAATTAAAATATCGAGTAATAATCACTGCTAAAGTATGTAATATTGCATTTTAAAACAATGAAGAAGATTCATAAGCTACAAACCGATTGAAAGTTTCGAAACTTCGTAACTACACTGAAAAAGTGAATCATTTATCCACAAAATAATTTAATTTAAAAAAAACACCCGACTGATGAACTAAAAAATATCAAACAAGAATAAATTATTATTCTAAATAATGTTAAATAAAATTATATAGTAACCATCGCAATCGGAGGCCTATTCTGCCTTCATGTTATTAAAACATTTTTATATTTAAATTAAGTTTAAAGATTTGTAACACTATTATTATATTGAGGATTTGCCCCCGACTGCGATGGTAACTATATGATTTTATTTAACATTATTCAGAATAATAATTTATTCTTGTTTGATATTTTTTAGTTTATCGTCGGGTGTTTTTTCAATTAAATTATTTATTTCAAACTTTTTAAACGTATTTTTTTTGTGAAATAAAAGGTTTTATTTTAGGCTGATGAATACAGCTAATATAGTCGAAACATGTACAAATACAGTTATAATAACTATTATTCATGGGGCCAAGACGCATTTCTTGATACCTTATTCATAAAAATTAAGTTTTTTATTTTTTCTCTTTATAAATCCCTGATGATAGCAGTCCAAATAGGCGAAACATGGACTTTTTGTAATTATTTACGCTGTTATGTAAAGTTATATCGGGAGACCGTTCCCTATTATTTTCAAAATTTTCGGATCGTGCTGAAGGGTAGTTTTCATCCAACATCTCTGTTTTGTTTGTTTAAAAATAAATAAACAAATTGATCTACCGAATAATTTTTAATCTGTTATGTAAAGTACTACTAGGAGACCATTCCCTATTTTTTCAAAATTTTCGGATCGTGCCCACAGGTAGTTTTCGGCCAATAAATGCTCGATGACGCACAGTGCTAGTTTAGGATTTTTGGAATGACCACCCAATTTTTTTTTTAGTTGTTTAGTAGACTGTCTTTACCTTCGGTACGGCACTAATAGCCAGTGCCAAAGTATTAATGAAAATTGATTTTTTTCTAATAATACAAAAAGTTAAAAAAAAAACGAAAAAGCTAATAATCTTCCAAGAAGGAGCGATTTAGGTGACTAGTGGTATGTAATGAGGGGGAGTCTACTATAAACAACTAAAATTAAATTTGTGCGGTCATTCCAAAAAACCTAAACTTAACAGGGTCGCACTGTGGGCGGCGCTTAAAGTATTCAATATAGCTATTCCAAACTTAGTCAAATTAATATTAAACATTTAGTCGTTCTTTTTTCAGCCACTAAATATTTGATAAGATAGTTCTGGGACATTCGCTTTTCTATAAAAATATGTAACATAATGATAAGCAATTCGAGTCAGGTTTGTTACAGTCGCGAAAAATATCTAAAAAGATTTATACTTTTATTTCAAACATCATTTTTATGAGTAAAATGCTTGGTTCGGTTTCTCAACTTTCAATTTTGTATCGTTTTACTTGAACGCTCCCACATACGCTCACGCATGTAGGACGACGATATTACTAAGTCGCATTTTTACAGTTTCGAACTAAATTGTATTTGTTTGACTGAGACCGGGACTTCTGTACACTGGGGACATATATTTTGGAATTCTGGGGGAAGTACTACTGACTTCCCCTGACTTTTTAGGAAATATATAGGTATGTTGCACCGAGGCTGCCAGCGCGAAACATAGTAATTATATACCAAGGTAGAGAAGACATTTTTTATAGCCGAGCGTATTTAATCCCGAGCTGCGTAGCGACAAGGGATTTAAGAGTGCGAGGCTATAATAGTCTTCTCTGCCGTAGTTTATATATTAGTTTTTTCACTACTAGCACTATTTAACTATTTTTATACATTAATTAACTCTCTAATTTGTATCGAAATGCAAGAGGTATTTTTAAAATTGGTACAACCCTTACTTCGCTACTTAAAGTTGGACCACCGTGTACCAGAAAGTTGACAGATTTTTTTTCTTCTACAGGGGGAAGGTACCGCGGAATCACCCCTGATATTCCCGACTAGTTTACGTTCTTTCAAGTTTCGTTTCGGGAACTTCTTCACGACTTGTTTAACTATGCAGGAGTATCTAATCTTTGACTCTTGTGCTTCTCCTTCCAGGCTTTTCCGTAGTAAGTTTTTCTTTGTGATATACATAGGCACCGGGTCGCATTTGGAGGGTGTTAATATATTAAGCGACGGTCTCCGTATTTGAAAGAAGCAATAAAAGCTAAATTCGGCAGATAAATTCGAAAGGATTTTATTGCGCAAGGTTCTGATTTAGCTCTATTACATTTAATTTACATTGTACAGATACAATACCTTTACTGATATTAACCCTAGAAGGGTAACATCGGTCTCACAGACCGACGACTTAGTAATTGTTGGTGCTATGTAGTTACCTTGGCCCTGCAGCCCCCATTCGGTAAGCGAGCTCGGCCTGTGAGTTTCGCGTTTTGTTTGCTACAGTGTGTTTAGTGAGGTGGCGCTGCAGCGCGCTGGTTGGGCCTGGTACGTAAAATTTTGTTGCTTTTATTAATTATAGCAAATATTCACAAAAATTAGGTCAAATTTTTAGCTGTAAAACTTCATGTACAAGACAAACTAAAAATGTTGCACAACTTTTACAAATAACTTTAAAAAATAAAAATATACATTTAAAAATACAAAAATGCATTTACTTTTTTAGGTACACTTTTTCAAGATGTATAAATGGGGATGCTGCTTGTAATTCTTCATAAATTAACTTGTGTTGCATGTTGAAGTACCCTTATCCTAACTTGCGACACCTACTTTTTTTTTTAATTAAGCACGCCAGTAGTACTAATAGCGACTCACAATATTGTTATATTATTCACAGCGCCAGCGGGAACGTTCAAGTATTACGTTATGCAACTTTTGATAATTTTGAAATTTGAAATTTTTTAGAATTTTTTTTTTGTTTTTCGCAAAAAGAAAATTTAATAAAAAAAAATAAAAAATAAAAAAAAATAAGTTTTTTTGAACTTATGGATATATGAACCAAAAAAAAAAGAATTTCTTCTCGATTAGTGAAATTATCATTTCTAGTGATATTCTAGACCCATTGATCCAAAAATGTAGCATACCATCCGATTTAGTGTTTTGAAACAGATACCGCCTGGTCTATATCAAACGTAACTTTAAACACAAATAGTAAGTGAAAGCTATCGTAAATGCGTGGATATTCAATCAAGTGTTGTAAAACGATACGACAGCAATACTGCCAGAAGTACTTCGAAGCCGTAATAGTGTATTAAAGAACAAGTTACATAAGACATTATTTTGGCACACGCGCCCATGTTTGGAAAAATAGCCGAGAATCGGGGAGTTTTCTACTAGACGAGTGCGCCAAATATCTTATGGAAAGAGTTCTTTATACTATTTTATCTATTTGCGCGTTCTATTTTGCTTAAAAAGTACTTTAGTTTTGATTACTTTTAATATGACTGATTTGAGAAATTTAATGTAATTATATTGGTAACAACGACACTGACAATTTAAAATCTTTTATTTGTTTTTTTTTTATTACAAATTATAGTAGTTACTTATCAAATTTTAAGTGTATTTTTATAGTCATTTTAATTAAAATGGACGAGAAAGGGTTAACATTTACTCCAGTGTATTAACTGTATTAACAAGAATCAGTTTATTTTAACAAAGTAACGTTACTTTACCCTTATAATAATTTGTACCTCAGAGTGATTGTACTAACCCTTACCCTCCAGGGTGTCACAATTGTGACTTTACTTCTTTACTTTTTCTTTAATGCAATATTAATCCAAAATACTTTTATAGACTTTCCATGTATGCAAACAAATATGCAAATTTAATTCAGTATAATACAGCTCTCCTAAAACTTTAAGGAGACAAAAAATCGAGCAAAAACTAAAAAAAATGGTTTATTTTTTATTTTATTTTTCTTCTTTTTATGCATAGCAAATATAAAAAACACAATTAAATCGAAAAATTATCGTTAGTTTAATCTCGGGAGGGTAATGGCTAACAAATAATTATTATAATAATAATTATTAATTTTAATTTAAATATTACAATAATATTATAGTTTCTCTTCTGATATTGTAATTCCATAATATATTCTTCATTTTGTAAATTCTCTTTTCCTTGCCTAAGGTGTTACATTTGACCTACTTGCAGCAGGTAAACTTACATTGGATATCGTATATTAATGCAGAATTTAAACTCACTTTTTTTGGTATAAAGTGCGGCTTTTGAGTTACTTGCAGCATGTAGCCAATTAATGCAGAATTAAATCGTACTCGTCTTAGCTTAAGTTGTGGCGTTTGACCTACTTGCAGCAATAGAATGTCCACCGAACCGGGCAGAGTGTCGTAGGGCACGGATTCTCTACAGGAGCTTGGGGATCAGAGACCGCACAGTGGTGGAATTTTCGAAACAGCTGGCCAAAATTCAATTTCAAATAATTTTTTTTTAACGAAATCTAACATGGCGGACATAAATGTCAAAAGTTTTAAAAAAGTTGTTTAAAATTATGAATATGCAATTTTTGAGGTCGCTGATTTCGAGAATGATATAATCTTTTCTAAGAAAATGGCGATCCAATATGGCGGACATTAAAATTAAAAAACTAGTGGTCGAAAACGTATAAAAACCCATGCCATTTTGTAGTATTTAATTATATCGTTCGTGATTAAATCGTTTTTGAGCAATTTTGAAGTTATAGTTGGGATTTGGTAACTTTTTTAATAATGTTTGTTAAAAAATATTTTTTCAAAAAATGAATCATTACAGTTTTTTTAATTTTTTTCAAAATTGAGGCAATACGGAGTACGAATTTTTGCTCCAAAAGCTAGCTAAAAGTTCAGGCTTTCTAACGGTGTCTCCATCTTAACTTAATCACAATTAATCAGCAACCAAATCTCTGTTCGAAAATAAAGAACTTACAAAAAAACGAATTTAAATTGCCCTAGATTAAAAACTATTACACATATATTAATCTTTTTTTCACGAAAACATAGCTTAATACATGTAGAATGAACATGAAGTATAACATTTAGTAATTATTTTCAGGAAGAGGTTAAATTTTTAGCTTAAAAGTAAGGTATTTTTTGGTAGCTGACGAAATCAAGTTTTCCTTAAAAAAAATCAAAGTTTAAGGTACTAGCAAAAAATAATTATGCGTTTAGAGACACTGGGAATATGATTTTTACATGCACTGAAGTGTTTTATAAACGATCTACCATTCGACTTTTAAATTACATTAATTTTGTTTTCCCCTATTTTGGCCATCAATCTAGGAAACTCCACCACCGTGGACCGTGTCATAAGATTGTCTCTTTTCTTTGTTGTCGCGGTCGGATTTTCCTCCGATCGTATCTCTACAATCTTTACTTCAAAAGCATTCTGCTGTTTAGATTTCAATACGAGTGCAGCCAAACTCTTTCTATCTGAAAGAAAAAGTGTCACTCAAAAACGGGAGGCAGCAGGGAAGGTTACACCCCTGGTTACGGCATCAAGAGAACTTGATTGAAAACCCGGTGTAGCGGGTAAATACGACTAGAGTAGGATTTTCAGCTTCTGAGTCCTCTTCACCGCATTACGACCAACGCATATCCCATCTCTCATTGACGGCGAAAGAGTTCTTTTTCGACAGGGTCCGATTTTTAGTCGAGACATTTAATACGATTAATCGATTTTTTTAGTCGATTTTTTTAATCGATTTTTTTAAATCCATTTTTTTAATCGATTTTTTTAATCATATCCTAATCCTATCCATTTATAATAAGTATTTTTAGGTATACTTGCAACAAGTACTACAATAACTTTTTTTTTTCTTGTGTGATTGCTATACCACATTAAGAAAAAGTTGCCAAATCACACATTTCCAGCGAAGCTCAGCATTCGTTTTAGTAACATTATTTTCACCGTTTTTTTATTATTTTTTTTTAAGTAAGCCATTTATGCCATATATTATATGGTTTTAAAGAAAGCTTACCCAGCTACAGATTCCCTTTTCGCCAGCGGCTCATCGCCGCCCATGACTCCATTCTTCTGCTTCAACAGTAATTATTACAGACGTCGAAAAAAAGTGATAGCAGCAAACAATGGCGGTGCCGGTATTATATGGTGCTCGAAACACAAGTTTTATGATATGAACGCCGGCTCCATTGGCCGCTTTGCTTCCTTCACACAACCGGTTAATTCACTCTCCACTATATTGGCTGGCATCAACCCAACATTCCCCGTTTTGATTTACTATCGTAGATACTATATTTATAAACTATATATTATGTAGTACTAGATTATATCGTACGACGTCCCTGCAGTACAGGGTGATTTGACTTGACTGAGTACTTGGAGCAGTGTTTCGTTAGCGGTAAGAGCAATTTCAAAAAGTCTATTTTTAATTTAAATCCTCCTTGCTTACTCTTAAAATGCTATAAAAATAAAACATAGTTTTCTTTTAAAACATGGTATAGCGATACCATTTTTTATTCCAAAAACAGTAAAATTTTAATTTATTTTTTTATCATTTATTTACTTTTTACAAAAAAAAACTAAGCAAAATTAAAAAATATTTGTATAAATATTTTTGTAGAGAATTTTATAATCTACAAATTAAGTCCTATAACATTTTTATAAAAATTTGATAGTTTTGCCACAAATGCAATTTAGTAAAATCTGCACTTTAATTTTAAGCTTTTTATTTTTTTTTGCGTACTTACTCTAGCAGTAGGTCCTTCGCATATGGATTTTTGAATTCCTCGTATTTTTTTTTAATCTACTTTAAAAATTTTAAAATCCTACTCTTTTTTTAAGATTTTGAAAAAAAAATCGTCATTATTTCCTGGACATACGATATTATATCTCAAAAATGTGAGGTGCTGGAATTATTTAAATGTCAGATTCCATTATTCTCCAAATATGGATATAAAGGTGGGTTTTAGGCTAAATGAGAAAAACATGTTTAGGTTTAAAAAGTGCAAAATGATGAAAAGAATAATGAACAAAATAAATATTTATTTATTTATTATGTATTGCGATGTCCATTCTTATGTGAAATAGAGAAAAGTTTAATTTTGATGTCAGCAGTATTAGATTTATACAATTTTAGAAAAGAGCTTTTTCAAAGAGTAGTAGTGTCATTGATTCTACTATTTCAGAGTTCAAATTGGTCTAATGACCGTGGGCTACTTTCATATCCGTACATTCTACCGAAACCACCAACAAAGACAAAAACAAAATAATTACCTCCAAAACGTTGGTTATTTGGTTTAAACTTTTCTAACTATTGATTTTTAGCGTGAATTTTTTGTGGCAAACCTTTACTTTATCTTTTGTGAAACAATATAATAAATTAATCGTTAAATTATAGTATATTAAAGTAACAGTTTCATAACATACGTTTTTAGCGCACGAGTACAAGTTTAGAAAACGAGTTTAGAAAACGAGCAAGATTATCGAGTTGTTTTTGAGGTATGTAGTTATACTAATAATATTGTAAAGCAATGGAGCAGTACCAACGTATGTTATGAAACTAGTACTATACGTTGGTGCTGCTCCATTGCTTTACAATATTATTAGTATAACTACATACCTCAAAAACAACTCGATAATCTTGATGAAAAACTAGTCTGATAAGTTCAATACACATTGTGTAAAAATTAACAACAAAACAATATTTTGATTTTACAGTCAAGCGTAGTCAACACATCACAATACACACAGCCCTTGGAGCCACAGAAGAAGTTATTTTTATTTTGACAAGACATGACACTTGACACGAACCATCGTTGGGTGCAATGTTGCCAAGTCGTGCATTGAGATATGTCAAAATTCGTAATTAAAATAATTAATTAAAGTATGTTCCGTGATGTAAAAAGGGCTGAAATTTTGGCTAAGTATTAATTTTTTATGTATTTATAAGCATGTAAAGTCTTATCGTTGCAAGCGATTTAGCCCAAAATACGATACCCTCCATTGTAAGTAAGATAATTTGTTTTTTAATATGTTATATATGGTATTTATTTCCCATAAATTAGGTTTATTTTCCATTAAAATATAAAATTTCAAAAATAAATATGTTAGTTTGTCAAAGAATAGTATATTTTTTGACTAGTATGGAATGGACAATATAAATTATATCGAACTAACAAGGCAGTATGCCACAATACTTATTTTCAAGTAAAAAATAATTATTTAATTTTTTTTTAGTTTTAAAATTATAACATCTGATAATTTTATATGTCACTCACGTGATTATGACATTAGACGTCTCTAAAGTTAAAATCGGCCCAAACAAACACAAATACAAACAAACATGGTCCTTTCGTGTTGATTTAGTCGGGTAAAAACAGAAAAAATATAAAATTAGCTTTATGTTCGTTTCATTGCTATTTCGCAGAATTTGTTTTATCACATTCTGGGATCAAGTCCATTTTCGCGTGAAACATGCTCGTTCAATAAATTTTGAAAAGATCAGTATATCTACCTAATGCGTAAAACGCATAAAAGACTAGTGAATATATTCATAGAGTCACTCTATCAGCCTGTCTACAATACACATATTTTCCCTCGTTACAATATTTGACTGGACTTGATGGATGTTTTTGGATGCCTGAATTTTGAATTCAACTTCATCCCTTTTAAA
Source organism: Brachypterus glaber (assembly GCA_958510825.1). NCBI lineage: Eukaryota > Metazoa > Arthropoda > Insecta > Coleoptera > Kateretidae > Brachypterus > Brachypterus glaber. Next base: position 17,721,742 of record OY294054.1, on the reverse strand, counting down.
CAAAATGACGACTATATCAAATGTTGACCGTGATGGTAAGTTGATCCACATAACTAAATATGCAAACGAAAGCGTTTATTTTTGTCTTCGTATGCGTAAACAAAGAGAAATAATATTTTAAATTAAGCAAACATATCAATTTGCTACATTATACTATAGTTACAATGTAAAAAAATTGTATGCGATTTGTTTTAATATAGCTGGTTCTGATCCCATTTTTTTATAAGGCCGTAAAGATGTAGTGCTTCAAATTCCATAGTCTCCACAGTGAAGATTATATTTCTCTATTACATATTTCTCGGGCGTTTAAAATTTGACAAAGTATAACCTTGAAATGTCATTTTGGCAGTTGGCTATAGGCGTCTAGTGGTGTTGTTTTAAAGGGATCCATACAAAATTTCTTGTTTCTATGTCGAGGCGTTTAATATTTAGCAAAATATGACCTTAAACTGTCGTTTTTACAGGTAAATCTATTGGTCTTGTTTCATACCTACTATACCTATACCAAATTTTGACAATTGGCTCGATAGGTCTTGTTCCTAAGACCAATTATATCGAATTTCATGTTTCTACGTAAAGGAGTTTAAAAGTTGGCCTTGAACTGTCATTTTAACAGGGGGTCTAGTGGTGTTGTTTTAAAGGGCACAAATCCAAATTTCTAGGTCGGTGCACTTAAAAGTTAGCAAATGGTGGGGTGTCACAAACCCCAGTCAGCTATTTCTTCATTTTAATTCAACTAAATGACATCACACGACAGTGCGGTTTTAGATAGCCTCCTACAACACATCGAAGTATCATATGCAGGTCTTCCGTACAAATCACTCACTGGGAAGAGACTTACATGCCTAAAGTGCTCTGGAGTATGTCAAACCCCACCTTAGTGATTACGCGAGTATTTTGGGCATAAAATGTAAATGTTTATTTAACTATTTTTTTGTATAAAAAAGTAATTTTTGCAATGTTTTGTTAAAAAATTATGTCTTATGAATTAGAACAGAAGAGGCTAAGAGATGGATGAAGAAATGACGTTCAAAGCAATGACAGTAATGTTAAATCTAAAAGTGAAAATGACGGCGAAAGTAAAGAGAATGATATGGACAAAGAAAACAGCGAAAGCAAAAACAACACAAATTCAGAAGAAGAAATAAACAAAGAAAGTATAAATGAAAATGTGAAAGAAGTGGAAAATGTAAATCCAAGAGCCAACCGCAACACATTTTTTTCAAAATATGATACAAAATAAAGCAACATTTCACCAAAGAATCGCGTACGAACAAGGGCTGAAAATATTGTAATAATAAAACAATCTGCTAATTAAATCTTCGGGTTTTGCACTTATCAAGGATCACATTGAATAACGGAAGGATAATCCTAGATTTAGCAGTTAGGTACATCAAAAATTAGATGAAATTACCTATAAATCTTTCTCGGGGTTATCGCCTAAAAAACTAAAAACTGTAGCAAAGTGAAAATTTTGCCCTAGAAATAAAGATCCTAAAACAAAATATATATTCAATATTTGCAACGTACATTTTTGTTTCAAAAATGCATAAATGCCAACTGCCAAAACTGCAGTATGGATATGTGGATAAAATATTACGCATGAGAAGGTTGCTTTTTTTAGAGTAACGGGAAACTTTTGATAAAATAGTTGAGAAATTTTTGACATACCCCTTCCCCAAAAAAATCTTTCGGTAACCCCTGATTCTATAACTATTTCAAAAATAGATAAAAACGACATTTGTTTTTATGTATTTTATAACTATTTAAAATAGACACAATAGCTAGCACATTTTCTTAATTTAAAAAGTAAAAATTCCTATCTTGAATCACTAAATGCATTTTGTAAAATAATTGATGTAGCTGCCTTTGAAATTAAACGCCTCAATTAGTCTCTTCTGTTCATAGGCCTATATTTTAACCGCATTTTAGGCATCTATACTTAGTCCAGGCAGGCAACCAAAGGGTCCTGTTTTACTTCTCTTTCTCTTCCAGCGTTTCCAAGTCTACATTTGTGAACTAAATTGAGCCGCAAAAGGGCCTTGTTTGTTACAGTTACGGTTACAGTTAAGTTTTTTTATTACAGGTTTATTTATTTAGCGTATGGCATTATTGACCACCGAAGTGGGTAGTTCCGGAGCCCGTTGCATCTTTAACCTTGTTTTAGGTAGTTAGTAGCGATGCCTACTAACCCAGGGGGATCGACGGCTTTATGTGCCCTCCGAAGCACTTGGTTACGGTAGAATTTTTATTTGAAATTTTTTTCTCTCTGACCGGGGATCGAACCTCGGACCTCTTGGTTACAAGACCAGAGTCTCGACTGAGCTACCACCGCTTATTAACCCCTTCACATTGATTGACCTTTATAGAGGCAAAAAAAGTTCCCGCTATTAATGTGTATGACCGCTATAGCAGCATCTAAAATTATCAGTTTACCATTAGTTTATTTTTCATGATTTTGTAACACCACGGGGTTTTTGGGGTCGTTGATTACGAATCTGATGCCAGTTTTCCAAAATTCAAAATGGCGGATCCAATATGGCGGATTAGATTTTTTAAAGTTGCTCGGATTTGCTTGAAACTTGGTACTCGGGGGTTTTTGGAGTCGCTGATTACGAATCTGGTGCCAGTTTTCCAAAATTTCTATAATAGTTAAATTTATAAAGTTTTACTTTAAATTGATAATGTGCTTTTTTGGGTCGCTTAAATTCAATTTGACAATAAGAATAAAGAATATAAAATGGCGTGTTCAAAATTTATCCTTAAATTTGAAACTTTGAACTTTTTTTATTTTCTTGCACATAAATATATTTTTTTGTTTACGGTTTATCTAATTTTTATTATTTTATCGATTTTTAATTATTATCAATTACCTACAAAAGTCCAAACCAAATTTCATGTTTCTAAGACCTTCCGTTCGAAAGGTATACATGTACAGGTCAGCCATTTTGTTTTTTTGATTTTTTTTTAAATTTAGTTTAGTTTACATACCAAATATATACCACTTTACATACCAAATTTCAAGTTTCTACCACCTCCCGTTCGAAAGATATGACTTTGACAGTTCAACCATCTTGGTTTTTGGTTTTGTTGAAAAAATCATGTCCTTAGGAAGATTATAATGCCTTTTCCTGACCTAAGTACACATTTACAGACTTCATCAATCACCGCTATAGCTTCACAGTTGTCTGTTAAGTACGGAAGGCTCATTACTCGTGAACCAACACCAGGCCAATAACCAATATAAATCCGTTTAGCATACATCTCGTGCTACTTGTCTATTACTCAATCGTCAATTTCAATTTGATTGAAATAAGAAAAATTGTGTTTATTTCGTAAACTAAGAATTAACTTAAATGGAAAAAACGGAATGGGTATGTTTCAAAAAATGTTTTTTTAGGTTAAATACGTCTGTCAACAAAAGAATACCGTCATCCGGGGTGAAACCGATCAGCAGGGCTGAAACCAAAAATCAAGTATATTTTGGCTAATGTTTTCAGTACTGGTAGTATACAGTAGTCAGCGCGAGGCGAAAGTCGACAAATTACTGCAGGAAATATCAAGTTAAATGGGGTTGGACTTTAGATACGCACTACGTATATGAATATGTATTTTTCCTCAAATCTGTTCAAGGCTTTTTCACCCACTTAAATAAACATGGAGAGCTGAAATTTGGTACAAATGCTAACTTTGATCTGTACTACCTCGTAAAATAATTTTAAACTAAAATTGGGTTACTTACTTAACACAAATACTTTTTATTAGAGAAGGTATTTTTTCTTTGAGTGTATAAATATAATTTTTCTGTATTTTAAGAAGAATTTAATAAGAATATGACAGAGTTTTTGTTTGCCTTTTTTCTTAGGTCCTAATTTATTTGATTAGTTACCGAGGGGTGCAACGACGATTTAAGGGGTAAATCTAGTGCAAATATTTCAAATTAGCATACTGAGGTTTAAAATAATAAGAAAGGGTTACAGCGTTAATCCTTTCTCCTTAGAATCAAAATAAAGGACAAGTATATTTTTCCCTTATTTTGCATATGGTTAAAACAAGTCATGAGAATATGTAGCGCTTCGCATTTCTTTATATACTATTCACAGTACAGTGTACAATGTTATTTTTTTGTTTTTAAATGGATTTTTTCGAAACTGGGAAATTGATCCTTAAAATATTTCTTTCTAAAAAAAATACGTCAGTCATTTTTGTTTTTGGGGGAATTATTTTCAAAAACAATAGGGATCTTTCTCTCATAGAACTTGATTTTTCCTGAAAATTTCGAGTCGATCGTGTTATTCATTCTTGAGTTATCGTGTCCACAAAAAATCTATCCAGAGCCGTGCATAGACGGAAAAAATGTATGAGGCTTAACACATTTTTGCCTCAAACAATTTTATGTGTATTTTTTTGTTTTTTTTTTCTGTAAAAAATATAGATTCCTTGAGTAAAACTACAAAAAAAAATTTAAAAGCAACCGTTTTCAAAAAAAATGCAATTAAATGCACTAAAATTGTTACTTTTTAAAAGGTTTTTACTCATTTAGTATTAAGTTTAGGTGTCTCGGTGAAGAATAATTTTTTGCTTAGTTTTAAATGAAAAATCGCTGTGCAGTGCTTTTTTGTTCCCCATTCAATATGTCCATTTTTGAGGAGCCGTAACCCCCTTAGGGCTTATTTTCGGACATATGTTCCTTTGTTGGTTTTATATGTTTTTTGGTGTAGAATCATCCCCTTTATTATGTACCAAAAGACTGCAAACACCGTGTATAACTAGTAACCCTGCAAGAGGTTTTTATACATCTTTTCTTAACCATAATAATAGCACAAGATAGCAAAAAAAATAAAAAGGTGTTGCTATATAGGTATATAAGGTCCCACATATATTTGCCTGGCCCCCCCTACCTACCAAATACGTAGGTATATGGACAGTGCCAAAAAGTCCGGACTGTTTCTTGAGAAAAAGTCCAAACGACAGAATAGCGTGTTAAAATCTAGAAGGAAGCTTTTGGAATGGGCCATCAGATGCTGTAGATGTCAACCGCAGAAGAAGGCATAATACAGCTCATATGCTTTCGGAGGATTACGATTACCATGTAAAGGTATTGATGTGCTGCTATACACGTGGTGGACGATATGACATATTGGTGGAGATAACCCCATTTGTCCGCGGTGGGTAAATATGTAGACAGGGTACTGCTAAATTTATTAAACAGGTGATTTTTTTTAAGTATTTGTTTATTTTTACACTGTAAAAAATAAATCGATGCTTCTGTATTTTTTTATTCATTGGTATTGATGTAGGTACTACACACATATCGTCAGGCTTGAGTTACAAAGTTGTATGCGCCATTTTTGTAATTTTTGGGATTTTACCATGTTTAGGTTTGATTTAACTAAAAGTTTGCTTATACAAAGTTATATCATGTTGTATGTAGTTGAATTCAATTTATTTTGGACTTTCAAAGTGGTATATCATTTGCTTTAAAATGTCCAGTATAGTTGCAGTTTTATCATATAACATTTGCCGCCCCCCGACCGTTTAGAAATTATTAAAAAATATTACCAAATTTCAAACTTAGTTGTGGGTGCTCAACGTTTGTTCACCAGAGAATTTGGTCGCCGTCAGTGCGCAGGCTATACGCCGCAATGTGGAAAAGTTTGAGTTGACTTTACAGGATAATAAGCAACCAACAAGACAATGAAACGCGCGAAGTAAGGAAAATGTCGAAGCTCCAGCGGCCAGTATGGCGGATGAACCAAATTTGTCGATTTAGCCCAAATCCTTAAGCAAAATTCTCCGAGTTGACGTCTGAGAAAGCCCCAATTGTTGCGAACGTCTTGAAATCGACTTTGACTCATTTGTATTACTGGCTGCAGCTTCGATATTCTAATAACTTTGCGTTTCGTTGTTTTTTTTTTTGGTGGCTTATTGTCCTGTAAAGTGCACTAGTGCTAAAACTTTTCTACATTGCTGCGTATAGCCTGCGCAGTGAAGGCAAACCAATTCTCTGGTGAACAAACGTTGAGCACCCACAACTGAGCTTGAACTTTGGTAATATTTTTTAATAATTTCTAAACGGTTGGGAAGTGTCAAACGCTGCATGATAAAACTGCAAACTATACTGAATATTTTGACACCTGGAAGGAAAAAAAAATATATCAGGAACAGAGAAATCTGTATTGAAAAACCTATCACTCCTATTGATAGACCCGTTACTTAAAATGCTTGCAGATATACAAACATATAGGCCACTTGGTCTGAATATTGGGTACTTGTTTTAGTAATTATTTTTCTTTGTGTAGGGTTATTTGGGCAGTTTGGATAGCAATAGAAAAGCATGGCTGTTTAAATAGTAAACCAGGAGGAAACCACTTTCTGCTGCTCTTCTCTGTGTAAATAACATTCATTACAATAATACGACACAAACAAACAATTTGTTGAGAACCTCTTTGAAGATACACATTTCTTGAATAGCTTTGCTCATAATTGTCCTTTAAAATACATACCCAAAAGCTAACATTCAGATAAAACTCTACGTTATTATACTCTTTTTAGCCATCTAGCTGAAAGAGTTTTTTAGGTGGATTATTTGCCCTAGGAAATTCATTAGTAGAATTTTTTTATTGCATTTTTGTAGCTCTATCCGGGAAATTTGTGCACAATAGCCACAAAACATTTTTCTTTAAATTTATTTTTGCTTTCCCATTTTGAAATTTTTCAAAATTTTGGGAAAGACTTGTATTCATGCAAAAATTTTCAATTTTTTTTGCCTATTTTTGCGTTTTATGACATATTATGTCCATATAAATCAATTTCGAGCAAAACAAAATTGTCGGTCAATCTGTCGGTCTGTCGATCAGTCGGTCATTCTGTCCGGAAAATCTTGTGTGCACGATAACTTAAGAACGCTTTAAGCCAGAAACTTGAAATTTAACATACAGATTTGCTACCAGAAGTTTTAGCTCTGGATTTTTTTTGGTGAACGTTGGGGGGCAAATGGGGAAAAACAAAAAAAAAACAAAAATTTGAAAATCGCTTTATAGAGGTTTTTGAATTTGCTGAAATCGAATCTGATAATAAAAAAAATCTTGCTTCACCCCCGCGGGGATAAGGGGGTAAAGATTTTTAATTGTTTTCAATATATTTGTGAAAATTTGTATATAGGGGTTTTGAGGTTGCTAATACTGAATCTTGAAATATTTTTTTTCCAAATTCACCCCCGTAGGGGCGGCGGGTGAATTTTGTGAAAATTGGTATATTGGGGAGGTTTTTAAGGTTGCTGAAAGTGAATCTGATAATAAAAATGGTCTAACTCCACCCCCGGGGGATGAGGGGTGATTTTCATGAAAATTGGTATATAGGGTTTTTCGAGGTTGCCAAAACTTGTTTTAGAGAAAAACTATCATCTACGAAGAGTATACTATGCACAGCAAAGCATTACATATCTTTACGGCTTGTTAAAAGTTAAAACACTTGTTTTCTCATCTGTTCTCTGTCCACAGTCGTGTCAAATGTTAGCTCAGGGGGTAAAAATACTTGACATAATGAATTTCAAACTTTAAAGGAAAACAAAAATCTTAAGAATTCTGAACTGTTAAATTACGCAAAAAATCCGCTTCTGCAGTTTGCGAATTAAATTTGAGGAAAATGAGTAAATATTATTAGCACACACATTGGCGGATTTGAAGGGGGGTTATGGGGGTAATCAACCCCTCGTGGTCATAAATTTGAGCAAAAAAAACCTCTGTGGCACTTTTTTTGGTTAGTGTTACTGAGTAAAAGATTTTTAGTCAAATGGACCCAAATATTTTCGATTACCCATACCTAGGCTCTAAATCCTTCTCTGGACAAATGTGTATGCTACACTGATAAAAATATATGTAAGAATATTGCCAACGTCAAGTTATGTGAGTTTTCCAGAATATATTCTGTATAATTTCATAATAAGTTAAGTGAAATAAAATTTTACAAAAGATATTCTGCAAAAATTTGTGTAAAGTAAAATTTTACAGAACATATTCTGTAAAAATCAAATAATGTTGGCAATATTCTTACCTACGTTATGTTCTGTGATTAAAGCATATAATATATTATGTGAAAATACATAATATATTATGTGAAAATATATAACATATTATTTGAAACTTAAAAATTACATAATAAGTTGTGTGAAGATACATAAAAATTTATTTAAATTTTAAAAATATAGCAATAAGTTCTGTGAAATTTTACATAACTTATTGTGTGATTGTGTGATTTTTATCTGTGTATAAAATTTATGTACAGAAAACCCGAGCTTTAAATACTTACTAAGGCCTATTTTGATAAATTGAGAAAAAGACATGTTATTGATGCTAAGGATTAAGAGTAGATAAAGAAAAGATTAACATCGAGAAACACAAAACTAGTAGTTTTAGTATCATTAATTATGTTAAAATCTTAAAAAAATCTTGCTCTGCTTCAAAGGTATTTTATATCCTTGTGTCTTTAGGGAAATAAAAGAATTTGATGTCACGGATATACTTAGGCCGGACAGAAACAGGGATAATCAAAAGAGCAAAGTTAAAAAGAACAACAAACCTTTAGAACAATGACACTTTTAAAGAGTACAAAGTCCCCCACTTAATTAATCTTTTAATCATTTCCTACCACAAACCAACAATCGCAGACCTTTTATTTTACTTTTTAAATCAATATTTTGCTATGTTTTACTTCAACACATCTCGTCGCCTTCGAATTACAATGCGCTTTTTGTATCAAACAAAAAAGTTTAATTCCACTACAGGGTGAAGAATAAAGACTCCCCAGCAATGCAAAAATAAGACTGGGAATCCAGTAAATCGTAACATGACTGGCTTTAAATAAAATGCAGATTATTATTAGCATTTATAGCCATAATGGTAGCTTATGAAATGCATTTTCTGGTAATACTAATTCACTGGACCCCTACACACAAAATTTCAAGTTTCTGGGAACTCCCGTTCATAAAATGTTATTTTGATAGGTCCGCCATTTTGTTTTTTGATTTTGTTGATTTTCGTTTGCCTTTGTAACCTCGCACACCGAATTTCAGGTTTCTACAACCTCCCGTTCGAAAAACGTAATTTTGTCATGTTGGGCCAGCGTGGGGAGAGAGGGACCCTATTAAACTTTAGGTCTAAAATCTATGTCACAAAATGTAACGTAAGCAACATTACATAAAATTATAAATTTATCACAAATTAAACTTATTATACTAATTATAAATATATGTTTTGTTATTTTGTTATTTACTAAAAATAAATATTGTATTTAAATATTGTCTTTTTATATAATTAATAAATTTATACATTTAAAAGTTAAAATAGGCGTAAGATGTAACGTAAGCAACGCAAGTGTCTACAGAATTTTAGTAAACTAATGTAACTCTTTTTTACGTTGTAAGATTTTAAATCATAAAAACGGTATTTTTTATGTTAATTTCCCATATAATGGGATGCATCCCTTTCTTAATGTTTATAACGAAGAATGACGAGACAGTGGGTTTGCGATTTCTCACTGTCATGGGCCTGACAGTCAGGCCATCTTGGCCAAATTGCCATAGTCCAGTGCAATTTACGGTAGCTGTAAATGACGATACGTGACCAGAATATACTGGGTAATCCGAAATTCCCAATCATAGAAAAACAATTCATAGTTGCTTTTCAAGGGAAATATTTATTGTTAGAATGGGAAAGAAGTTTTATCCGAAGGTTGGTACATCGTTATGTCCTGTCACAAAACGCAATATAAAATATTCATAGGAGTGATTTAAAATTAAACTATAAGCTTAAATAAATTTCCTTAAGGTTGTCTTTAATATCTATTTGACAAGGTAAGCGTGTTATGAGACGAGTGCTTTATACAATTTTTTCTATTTTGCTCTAAAATTTTAAAAAACTTGCATATAAATTGATGAATGGTTTAGGGATTTTTGTTTCGGGTTAGTATTACAGTTTTTGCCATGTTTAAATTCTAAGACCAAAATTATTTTGATATATTTTATAGTCATTTCTTATCTTTTTTTACTGCAAGTAACCAAGCCACAATTTTAACAGGGTAAAAAATAACCCTAACAAAATTTTTTGTAGGAAATTAAACTTTAAAGCGACGTTCACACTTGCACGAAAAACGTCAAGCGATAGGTTTTTGTCTGTTGCCATCCCAAAAGAAAAAAAAAAGTAGAGACCTCTTATGGGCCTATAAGAATTAAGAGCTTATGAGTCGAAAAATAGAAAAAATTAATAGGCACGACATCAACATGAAATGTGGATCACTCTGCAGCAGAGCACATGACTTCATGAAAAATGTGTAATTTTTTTTCCTTGATAAAATATTCAATTTTTACAGTACACCTATTTTAAATTTATGACTGTTTCAAAGTTATCCAAAACCCGATATTTTCCATTTAAATGAAGCCCCAAATATTATCGATTCAATCAAAATGCAATTTCCTATTTATAAACGAAGTATCACATGGACTATAGCGCTATTAAATTAAAAAAACTGGTGAATACAGTAACAAAAATATAAAAAGTCTAATAATTACCCATTCAAATGACGTTGCTAGATCTTTAACCATTTCTTCGCTAGCCTAAAAGAATAAACTTGAGTTAACAACATAAGCTTTAAGAAATTAATTTTAATAATTGTATACAATAAAACAAAAATAATAATAATAATTAAACAATATTTTGTATTTATGGATTTTTTTTAACCAAACTACACCATAGGTTGTTATTATAAATTGAAAAAAAAAAGATTAAAAAAAAATACAAAATACATATTTTCTTTAAAAAAAATCAACCTTAACACGTTCGCTGCGGAGTTATTTCCGTAAAATTTTGAGGTGAAGATGCGAGACAAGGATAACTCGTACAGGATTTTCTATTGGAACAGTACGAGACTTATATGTCTCGTATATATCCCAACGTATATTTTTGTATACAAAAAAATGAAAAAAAAATATACCAGTAAAAAAAATAAATATAAATATATAATAGAAAATTTGTGTACGAGATATTATATACATGTCTCGTGCGGCAGCGAACGTGTTAAATGAGAATATTTGTATCCTATACTCTCAAGTTATCTATTTATCTTTACCTTATCATTTCCAAGTTCAACTTCCACTTTAAAAACGTCTGTATTTCCGATTTTTATAGACCTTTTAAAAGAAGTTACACTTGTTAGATTACTTTTTATTTGTTGAATTGTTTGGAATGTTACTATTATTAAAAACAGTATTGTTGAACTTGTCATTGTAGTATCTTCGATTAAACTAAGAAACAGACAGTTTAATAATATTATTAGGAATAAAAGTACTTAGTCCGGAAAAAAGCCTTATTTCTTATATGGATTAATACTAGGTGGTTTTTTTTTTGTAATGACTTTCCCACATAACTTAAAACGTTGTATTCACAAACTTACTTATTTTCTCTTAAGATTGATTTTCTCAATTATTAACACGCAACAAGCTTTTTTTTAGACCGCTTAAAATTTGATTTTTGCATAAGATATTGTTTGACACACGGATGTGTGGCTATGGAAGATATGTGAGGAATATGTGTGCCTCTCACTTGCACGCACGCACGCCTTATAACGCTTATAGCGTAAAGAAGAGAGCGCTGTCCATTCCGTTATACCTCCCCCTTTCGTCGGAGCTTTCTTACCGTGTGGAAGACTATACCTCATATATATATATATACTAAAATATATATAGACAATAAAATTCTGAAAAAAAGCACTATTCTAAAATTACAACATTTTTTTAATATTTTTTTAGGAACAATGTTTTAAAATATGACGTAAAAAACTAATTATAATTACTTTTTTTTGCCCGTACTTGGTATTCTAAAGAGGCTTGTTTTTTCCTGGATCCTTTCTAAAACACAAAATCAAAACTGACAAATTTTTATCATATCTTAAAAAAAAACAAATAAGGTCCATTCTTGGCGTAAGAAAACATATTAAACATATAAGTATTGTTTTGTCAACGAACCATGGCAAACATTAAAAAGAACAATTATTTGATATATTAGTATATTATTTGTATCCGCTCATTAAAGAAAATATATAATTTAAAAAAAAAACTTTCTCTATAAGTACATTTCCAATTTGCTGCATCATTTTGAGTGCATTTCTGTCATCAATGGAGCTCTCTACAACTAGAATTATGAAACAAAAGACGTCTACCCTATCTCTATCTCATTTGTGCTACACTTTCCAGCCAACCAAATAAATACTGTATTTGTTTTTCATACAACAAATACAGTATTTATTTGGTTGGCCGGAAAGTGTATCAGTGAGAGGCACGTACGAACATAGCTAATGTGAATCTGTAGAATAAGATAATTCTACTAAAATTTAGATGGCGCCAGTAATTTCTTTAATAATGCACTTTTCGCCCGGCCAAGTAAATATTGTATTTGTTCAACAAAGAACAAATACAGCATTTGTTTGGTTAGGTTGAAGTGGGAGTGTATGTATGTCTTCTATCCTTTTTGGGTAGAACTTTTGTCCCTGTCTAATCTAATGGGAGAATTCTCCATTGCATTCGTATACAGTGCAGTTCAAAAGTCACCCACCCCCTTTTAAAAATTGTAAAATAATTAAAATTATATTTTTTACAAGGTACGATTTTGCAATTTTGTTATGGTATTTTACACGGCATGAGGGGAGGGGGCTTAAAATTTTCGAAAAATCGTGTTTTTTGAATTACCTTAATATGCATAGATGCAATTAAATGATTTAATATAACTAAATAAATAAGAAAAATAGGAAAACTGTTTTCGCTGTAGGTTTTTAACATCAAAGAAATAATGTTTTCCGGGAAATCTGATTAGAAATAAGAAATCACACAGTTTAATTTTCCTAAGTGGAAACTAATTCACAGAATCTAATACAGCTCTTTTAATACAATTCTTTCACCATTACACTATGGAATAGAAATCGAAAGAATTGGCCAAAATAAATATACAGGGTTATTCAGAAATAAGTTTGAGAAATTTAAGATTAATATAAACTTATTGCCCTTATTAATACTAGTATACATGCAAAAGCTCGCCGCTCTAGCTTAAAGGGTACAAAAGTAATTAATTAAAAACTTTATTTTTATTGCAATTTTAAAGAGCCGTATCTCCCTTAGGGCTCTTTCCGTACGAACCTTTATAGGAACTTTTTTTCATATTTTTTAACGTAGAATCACCTCTTAAATTTCTGAATAACCCTGTATACCGTTTAAAAATATTTTTTCATAAATTTTAAACATTCAAAGAAATTATTAAAGATCTACACTAATTAAAAGAAAAAATATTTGTTGTTTTAATACTTTAAAAAGCAAATTGCAATTTTTTAATAAATTTTATATTTAACAATGTATTATGACATGCATACTATTTCCAAAATAAATATTTGTTTAATTAATGGAAGAATATTTATAAATATAAATATGACCATATCCCATAAAATAGGTAACTTTTTTAAATTGGCCTATACTCTAATTTTAGTGTTTTGAAACATAGTAACTAACTTTTAATAAAAAGTTCTTACACCAATATACGCACCTATTTGTTAGTTTTTCTAACTAGAATTTTGACCATATTTTTAAATTTTTATCCACTCGTGCATCAGCGCTATACAAAGAATACTAGGTTATTTTCTTCAGTTCAACTATTGTCAATTAGTTAGCAAAAAGGAAAAAGGGTATAGTTCAAGTATTCTATTTTTAAAAAATAGACGGTATTCCATTCTTATTCAATCTCCTTTACTATTATCATTATTATATTTCTGACGCTTTTCTTATCTCAAGCATATATTTTTCTGTAGAGAAATAATTACTTAAATTAAGTAAGAATCATTTGGGCTAACTAAATCATACTGAGAAAATTATCGGAGCCGATTTAATTAATTTAGTCTCTATTATCCCTAGTCCTTGGATCAAGGTATTTATTTATTTAAAGTAAATAAACACTTTAAACTTTATTTCACTAACCGCTCTCATATCTACGCTGTTATTGCATAGTAAGTGACTTAGAACATAAAAAATTATTCAACTTTTTTTTTAATATTCCTTTTTTCCTAAAAAGAAGTCGTTAAAGTGTATATTTACTTAAAAAAATAGTTTGAAAGAGAAATTTTTATTTTTCTGTAATGTTATGTAAGTTTTTAATGATTTAACTCCTATTTTCGACTGTGTAGGAACAAAATTTAATTATTTAGAAACAAGAGATTGAATCTAAGTTTTGCAGAATATTTGCCATTAGTTTTCTGTTCTATTTGTTGAGTGTAGTTTTAAGATGAACAATAGAGTGGAAAAAAAACCTATATGCCTATTTTCACGAAAATCATGTAAAAATTTTGAAGTTAAAAAAAAATATTATTATATTCAATTTCAGAAACCTTAGAAATTGTCAAATTTTTGTGAAAAATATTGTATTTTTCCCCATTTGCCCCAACTCAATGTTTACCAAAAACCATCCCGAGCGCGAACTCTTGGTACGCCAAATTTTAAGTCTCTAATTTGAAGCTTTCTTAAGTTATCATGCCTACAAGATTTTTCGGAGAGACCGATCGACGGATTCTTTTTTTTGCTCGAAATTGGTTTATATAGACATAAAACGCCATAAATATGAAAAAAAAATGAAAATTTTTTCACCGATAAAAAACTTTGCCAAAATTTTGAAAATGTTCAAAATGGGAAAGCAAATTATAAAACATTCGTTACACAATACATTTTTGGCGCACTTGCTTGTTGGAAAACTTGCCTCAAGCGGCTTTTCTTTCAAAACTTGCATATACCTATTGTTCTTCTCTCCTAAAGTAAAAAAGCACTGTCTTGTCGCTAGTAGTATTTTTGTACCGCTCTAACGAATGAGCTAATACGTGAGTCTAAATGCACAACAGAATAGATAAGTTCTATGAAGTTATCTAAGTAAAGTTTTCGGTTTTAGGGTCCCACCTCAAAGATACTATACTGAGCAGAAGTGAACCCTGTCTTCTGGAATCTAGAGCTGGTACTAAGAACGGAACAAAAACTATAAGAAAAAAAAAACAGAACAAAGATAAATTTTATTTTAAATAGGTATCAAGATTTCAAAATAACTTCTCTCTCATGTTCAGGGCTACGCAGCCAACTTGCGAATTCTACAAGGTAAACTTTGGCCAAAACTTATAGAACAATGTGAAAAAAAATTACAAATTTTATGGTTAATATGGCAACTTTAAAACTTTTGGAATAGATCACAGCTTGTGGAAAAGTGCATGGAATGTATGGTATATAACGTTGACCAAAGGAATATTTTTTTGAGAAAAAAAATGGAATGGTTTATAATAGATTTGTATCACTTAAATTATTTGTATTATTGTCACTCCATGGTATAAAACACCTTCGATCGAAGGTCTCGAACAACTTTAAAGAAATTAACAAATGCAAAGAGAACTAGTACTTGGAGCCTTCTAAAAAAATGGAATGCGCATCACTTGTTTTGTCTTTAAAACTGTAAGAATGTAAGAAATTAAACAATACAAATACCTCATTATTACAACTGAGTTGGGCGGAGGTCAAAAAATGTCCAAGTAAGCTGAAATTTGGTATGCGAACATAGTTTTTCAATTGAAACAACATAGGAGGGGTGCATATTAGAAATTAGACAAATGTGTTTTTTGCAATACCCTAATATTCATGTTTAGCTTTAAGTTTTGTTTTTTCAAGCTATTTCTTTCTTATTCCGTAGTATAAAGAACATAGTTAGTTCACGACAAAATATATTGCGTGGAAAACATTGATGTTGACCGCGTAGTTTAGATTGCAATACTATTTCAGTTCGAGTTTATTTTGAGATTATTCCAAATTAGAGGATTTTCTTAACCCCGACTAGGACTACTTATTACAATCCTCTGGCTATCTGCTACTCTAATTTTCACGACGGAGTTAATTAAGATCTATCAATTTATTTTTACTCGTATGTTGCTGTCATTAAATGAAACAGGAGAAGAAACAAGTCTTAAATACAGTGTGCTTGCAGTCTTTTGGTACATAGTAGAGGGGATGATTCTACATCACAAAACATACAAAACAAGCACTGGAACATAGGTTCGAAAATAAACCCTAAGAGAGTTAAGAACCTTTAAAATTGTACTAAAAATAAGGTTTTTAATTAATAACGCTGGTACCCTTTGAGCTAGAGCTACGAAGTTTTGCATGCATACTAGTATTAATAGGTGCAATTAGTTATTTTTTTAATATATCCAGAGGCGTCCCTAGATGGAAAAGTGTACTAGGCTTTACACATTTTTGCCCTTAATTTTTTTATATTTTTTTTTGGGTTTTTTTTGTAAAAAATATAGATTCCTTGAGTCGAAATACATTAAAAAATGTTATATAATGTAACACTATAGGAGCAACCGTTTTCAAAAAAAAAATCAATTAGGAGGAAGTTTTGATCACGATAACTTTAAAACGCTCTGAACTGAATATATTGGACCAATGTTTCCTTATCAAAAGTTTTTGGAAGAGATCTTTTTTGTTAAAAATCGTGGTAAGTAAGGTAAGGAGGTCAAGGAAGACTAAAGTCTTTGAACCAATGTTTCCTTATCAAAAATCTTAGTTAAGATTGAAAAAATCGGGGTGAGGTAAGGAGGTCAAAGGGAGCAGAAACTAATTTTTGAACAAAAAAATATAAAAAAAATGTTTTTCGAAATATATTTGGATCAGCAGAAACTATTTTTTGAACAAAAAAAAAATAAAAACGAACCAAAAAGTTTTTTGAAATATATTTGTTTTTATTTTATGCTTTTTTTGTATGACTTGTAGAGAAAAATATTTTTTTTTAATTCGTATTTTTGTTGATAACAGTATATTTTTTATTTTAATTATTTTCGTAATTAGGACTTTTTTTAATGTTTACTGTATATTAAGTTGTTTATAAAATTATTAAAAATCGGACTGCATATACAGTTTTGTGTTTAAATAAACAAAGGCATAAATAAAGAGGATTACCTCATTGTTAGAGTTATCAAATTTTGTCACAGCATTGACTTCTGATAAAATTCACAATTGTATTTGTCAATAAAATAAATATTTATTAAACAAGCCGTGAAAAAACGTAATGCTTCGTATTTACTGGCATGTACTCTACGCACTGGAGAGTATACCGGGTCACACAAAATTATTTTTTATTCGATTGATTCTAAACGCGACACTTTTTGTTTATGTTTTGCGGGAGAAAAGTTAGACTTTGTGGCCCTAGGGCCAACTTCAATATTTATAATATTTATAGAACGGTTTCAGAAGTATTCATATTTTCATAACAAATACATGTTAACACAAATTAATCAAAACACTGTGCTTAAGTGTGCTTTTGCACAAACTAATCAATAGAAAGGTTGTTTACTTCTTTTCTGCGTATCTGAACGTTTGAACAGAGTCAATTAAAACAAATAGGGACAAATAGATAGATAATAAATAGAAGCTAATGCCAAACATTCCCTTCGTTCGATGTTACATTTAGCATTTGTGTATTGACTTCCGAAAGGAGCCTTGTGTGTTGAGTTATACAGTGTTCTTTTTTATTTGCACCCCTTCCCTTTCCCTGTAACTTTATATAGGTCACGGTGTGGTGGTAGGACAATTTAAATCAACTTCAAATTAACCCATTTCTGTTTCTTTACGTCGATTTCATGAAGTAATTTCCTTATAAGTAGATATGTTTTAATATTGTACCGTAATTAATACGTTCACTGCCAACGGCTAGTTTTGACAGCGGAGCAATGGGTATGGGCAAGGGAAAAATAGAAAGAATTGATTAATGTTGTTAGGGGCGCCAGTTACTTTAGCTTTTACTCCTTTAGGTAAGTAACAACCTAGTGTAAATACTTAAGCTTTTCAGTTTGAGAAAATATAACCCCTAAATAAAATAAGATAATTCATTTGAGAAATTTATTATAAATAAACTTAATGAAAGCACATCAAGTAATGTATTAATATATCTAAAAAATATGTGTAATTATATTAAGATATAATTAAAGAAATCTTAATAAAAATTACTAAATTCAGAAATCATTCGACTTAAATGTATAAAGAAAACATGAAGTTCAGCAAGCACCAAGAAATGTATGTAAACAACAATCATTTCTTGCAGTGTATAAAAGTCATGCTTAAATTAGAAATCATTTAATCAAAAGTATGATATTTAATAATTAATAAATGAGATTAAATGTTTTAAAAAAAATAAGTACCTAAAAATGAACAAAAGCCAGAAGGGCATATAGTATTAATCAATACTATATCAGATCTGATAAAGTTTACAGTTATAAGAATATTGAAATAAAAGAATTTAAAAATATGAAATATTGCTTTCAAAAGTTTTCAGAATGAGTACTTAGCTGGTTTCTGCAAAATCCATGAGGTATGAATTCCATCGTCTCCATCTGTGCAAGTCTCCCCTATGCTGATGAATTCATTTCTCAAATGAAAGAAAAAAAAATATAGGCTGTCCCATCTACTTTGGAAAAATCATCTTCCAGGATAAAATGTACGATTGAAAATGTTGTCCGGGATAAAATATACTTTTGAAAATTATGTCCAATATAAAATTGTCTGCTAGACGGTCATATAGAATTTATCTATGCCGAAAATTACAGAACCTTGTTCCAACAGAACATCACTCCATGCGGAGAACTTGTATATCAAATATACCAAAATAAACTTCAACTTAAATTAATGTAATTCCATATTAATGGTATAGAAATGGTAATTAATTAATGGTCTAGTGATTGTGCTTAATTAATGGTGCTAAAACAATAATTATATCTCAGAAATATTCTAAGAAACAGAAAAACTTAACTTACATGTCATTCTAAGTCTTCGATGTCCATCGAAACGTTATAAATGCATAATTGTAGAAAATAACAGTTATAATATCTTCCGCATTGTTTAAATATTCATTTTCACTAACTTTAAATAAAAATACATGAAGGATTACTTCGATGATTACAGAAAATAAACACTCGTCAAAATGACACCACCATTGTACAGAGTTCATCAAGCAGGAGCGAAAATCGACCTTATCAACCGGTATGAACCCTTCAGGTAAATAAAATCCTATTTCTGAACTATTAGCGACATCTATGCAAGTCATTATCAACTACAGTTTTACCGTATAGGATTCCTAATAAAGGTAACTGAAACTACATCAAAGATAATAACCAAAAAGACTATTTCCTAATAAATCCGTATTAGTGATATCTAACCTCAAAATATTACTTTAAGAAACAAATATAAACAATACTTATTGTTTATCAGCAAAACTAATAAAAATACGAACAGAATACTAAGTGTCCTGTGAACTAAGTATAAACAAAATACTGAATCTAAGTGAGCAGTTCCAGCAAACTATTTTCAACAAATTCTGGATTATCCCGAAGAAATAATCATACGAAACTTTCCAGGAGAAACAAGCTACAGATGAAAGCCAGTGAAATCCAACCCTCAATAGACTCTGAAACATATAAAAACCAGGTAAGTCCATAGACAAATGTATTATAGAGAAATAAGTCATATGATTCTTTATTATTAAAAATCATATTCTAATTATGTTTTCTTTATGTTATTTTCAGGTAGAACTATGGAATAGAGACTCATATGGTTAGAATTCAGTTCCTGCTACAAAATAGTCCCAGATACAAAATAGTTCTGTACGTACGTAACTATTTATATACAAAATAAACATAAATTATAACGTAAGTAAACGAATAGTTTAATTAACCCTTGCTATATTACAAAGTGACGATTTATGTCGTTACAATATTCTTACACTTAATTAATAACGTAATTAGGTTATAGTAAACAACAATAAATAGTTGTATATGCGCCAACCACTATACATTGCATAGAATTGAATTTGGCGTAATGTATTTTAAATTCACGTATTACATTTATGTGCACATAAAAACTACACATGTAATTACATGTACATCGTTGGGTATACTTATGCACATAAAAATTTGCCACTTTCAATATTTTGGTAAAACATTTATTAGAATCAGCTGATTGTCGCCATTTTTATTAATCATAATAAGAGGGGTTGGAAATATTAGGAACATTGGCAATAATTGGCTCACCTACCTTACCTAAAAGTTGTTACAACAACGGTTTGTATTAGTGTTTTTAGATTTTTCTATCAGTGTATAAGTAGATATGTTCTAAATTGACAACAAGCGCCTTTACTGGCGTGAGTATACAATAATTCAACCCTAATATCGAATTCAAATGATGTTCAAATAAAATTTAAATAACAATGCATAAAATTAATGGAAAGAATAGGAACATTTTCAAAACATTTTACCTATGATAGGTAAACCATAAATGAATATCTGCATGATATGTGTGTTGGATATATAATCAGAAAATTGATATTAAGGCCAACTAATCTTGCAAAAAAAAATAATCCGGCATAAATTTAATAACAGCTAAGTATTTTTTTATTTAAAAATAATATTTAGAATGATGACTAAATAATCTGAAAATGGTACAGTTCCACCGCACTTAGTTTCTCGCGAAATGTGCCAAAAATGTTAAGATTTTGATTATTTTGTGAAGTTATTATCCTATACTGAACATTAAGATATGTGACTTTAAAACTATAGTTCTAAAATTGCGTACTTTAATATTCAGTAACGGACATGAAGTGTTGCGTGTTTTTAACAAAATTAAAGTTCAAGTACAACTTCTTATCCATTTGAAACTAAATATTTAGTTACAAATGGTTACTACTCACGTACTTAAATATTCAGTGGGACATGAAACGTTGCGTGTTTTTAACAAACATTAAAGTACAATTGTATAGGATCATAACTTCCTATCCATTTCTAACTTAATAATTAGTTACAAATGGATAGGAAGTTATCTTGTACTTTAATTTTTGTTAAAAACACGCAGCATTTCATGTACGTTACTGAATATTCAGTTTGGCTTTTTACAGTATTTGGGAAATGCACAACTCCGAAACTAAGCATTTTAAGGTACATTTTTTATATACTTTTTTACCCAAAACAAATCTTTCTATAACATTTAACATTTACGGTAAAATGCCTGGCCAGTCCGACGCTGGCAATGTCAGGTCCTGACAGTCTGCTCACAACTTTTATCTCTTTATCACACGTTTAAAATTCGAATCTGTTCAAATGAGAGATTTTCTTAGATAACACTTTACCTCTAGAGAGACTTTCGCACACAACCAACTAGCCTGATTGGCCTAAATTATTCGCCCTAAAACTCATACTGATGAGCTCAAATAGGCATTAATTGAGGAATGGAAATCATATTCCCTAATGTAAGTCACCAACTTATAATAACTTTGACATATCTTTGTAAATGTATATGAGAAAGTCAAGTTCATATAAATTACGTTTGATTTAAACTAATCTATATCCGAAACTAAAGCTGTAAAAGATTGCACGCTTTAGAGAAAATAGTGCTTACATTTAGACCCGATTTTATTACTATTGTCTATAATACAGACTCTGTATTGTCCACTAATCACAATTATAGTAGTATTTACCGATTGTAATTGAATAACTCGCCAGGCACGTAGACAGGATCCATTGTCGGACTGGGAAGCCCAAGGCCAGTGAGATTTCTAGCCTAGGAGGGTCCCCAGCTATTAAAAACTTTTATTTTTTTTTCTTTCCAAAATAAAATGTTTCAATTTTTCAAAATTTGGCTCCCATCTTGACGCCCCTACCAAACCAAAGAAAAAGACCCTCATAAAAAAAAGCTTTATCCCTGAACGTTACTACAAAAATTTGAGGCCCTACCAAAACAAAAAAAAACACCCTCGGAAAGAAAAGCTTTGTCCCTGAGCGTTTCTACACCCAAACAACAAAACAGGTAAAAAAGTGGACAAAAAGTCTAATTATCTATTAATATTAGACTTTTTGTCCACTTTTTTACCTACTTTCTTTGTTGCTTGGGCAATGTTTGCCCCTACAAAACAAAAAAACACCCTCCGAAAAAAAAAGCTTTGTCCCTGAGCGTTTCTACAAAATTTGGCGCTCACCTTGGCGCCCCTACCCAAACAGTAAAACACCCCCACTATTATTAAAATAACAAAAAAATATAAAAAATAAAGATTCTTGGTGGGGGGTAAATACCCCCTGTACCCCACCATATCTATATCAAAAAAATGTACTATTCTAAAAAACTTTTAAAGCTGTCCTTTAGCTGTACAACACGTGAAATGCCCATTGACGAGACGATTAAGGCACTCCTCCTACAGCGCCCTATCCTCACATCTTTCTTATATCATATCCACACTTTATTATTTTGTTAATGTAAAGTTTAGCTTGTAATCACAACTCCCTCTAAAATTTAAAGCATTTATAATAAAGCGTTCCAAATAAAGTTCAGCATTTTTACCTTTTAAAAAATGCTCTGCTATTTTAGGTAAAGTATCCTAGTTAAATATTTTATCCTCGTTCCAGATTCTGGAGTCCAGAATCCTGGCCTAAGCGCGCACTGGAATGCATATAAACTTTTATGACATTAAAGATATAAAAGGTGCAGCGTATTATACGCTAGTGTCAATAAATGTAAATAACTAATTGAATAAAGTTTACAGTGGGAAACTTGAAATGGTCCACTCTCTGGATAAGTAGAAAGTTTATTGAGAACGTATTTCGATCAAATACACTGTTCCTTAGTAACACTAGGAGTATTTTAGTTTTGTGCAGGGTCCGGTAAAGTAGACAGTCATTGAAATAAAATATAGGTACTATATTCAGCAGTAGCGGACTGACGCGTCATGACGGATTTTTTTCAGGGCGGCGATTTCATAAAGGTAATCGTTGCAACGCGTTGGGGGCCTTCCAAAAATTTAACTTCTCTAAAAAAAATATATTTTAATTCTTATTATACTATTCACATCGACTGCGCTAGAATAGTATTATACGGTAGTTTCGAATTATCCAAAATTTTCAAAAATCTTCCTAGACAAAAAATTCTTAGATACAAATTTGTTTCATGAAAAAAAAGCAACTTTTTTTTTTTGGTTTATCTGTCTGTCCGTCTGTCTGTCTGTCCGGTGTCTAGTTTTTTGTGGACACGATAACTCAAGAACGAATAATCCGATCGATTCGAAATTTTCAGGAAAATCAAGTTCTGTGAGGGGTCTTCTAAAAGTAACCTCCTTAAAAACAAAAGAAGTTATAGACTGATAAAAAAATCGAAAAAAGCTGAAAGAAATTTTCGATTAACGTAACTTTTTCAGGAAAATTTACTTTTATTATAACCTTATTGAAAATGGGTCTGCGCGGGTATAAATATTGCATAGACCGGACTTGAGCGGGTGAATTTCATCCGCTCAAGTCCGGTTTATGCCCAGACCCGTCATTTTCAGCAGGGAAGGATCAAATCTACCAATTTTGAAAGTAATCCCCCCAAAAACAAAAAAAAAAATAAGGAATTAAACTCTTTTTAAAAAATTAAAAAACTATCATTTAAAAAAAAAAAATTGTCTTTTTAAAAAAAAAATCGTGCCGTGTTAGGCGCATTTGCAATTTTGGCGAAGGCGCAATGCACAGAAAGAAAGAAGCCGTGAAGATATGTATTGCTAGCATTCCATTATATACTAATTCCACAGTTCCAAATACTATTTTTCAAAAAAAAAAGTTAAAAAGAAAACTTTCAACAATTTTTTTTAATTTTCTTATTGGAAAAAACGAAAAAAAATTGAAAAAAAGATTTTTCAAAAAAAAAAACAAAAAAAAATAATTTTTTTTTTTAAAATAAGATCGTTTTTTAAAAAAATAAAAAAATCAAAAAAAAAATCAAAATATTAAAAAAAAAACCTTCAAGATTTTTTAAAAATCCGGCGTCGATGGTGTAGGGCGGATTTTTTTTAGTAACTAAGGTTGCTAGGGTTTCCAAGTATAGAAAATCATTCAGTATTTAATACGGTAACAAATCTTAATCATCAGTGTACAATATACAAATAATAGTGAATTTCATCTTGCTAAAACCTCGCATATCACAAAAATTTCATGATGTAAGACTGGCCTAATATATTACAAAATTTTGCCAATTTTATATAAAATTTAGGTTTTAAATTAAGGGTATCAAACCCTATCTGCCTTATCCACACCCAGGGTGGGGAGTAGGGAAAAGCCGTAGTATACCTACCGTCGAACTGTATATGACATTCCATTCACAGCGCGGCACATCAGAACTATGCCTTAAGTTGAGATGAAAAGCATTCCATGGAGACCACATGATAGTGAATAAACACATGGCCAAAGGCAAAACATTGTGGCATCTCTAGCTTATCTAACCTGCACCACATATGTACGTACTTGCTGGTCCGGGAAAAGTATGATTTACTTCTTGCGTTAATTGGCACAATTTTACTTTTCCTTAGTATAACAAAAAAAAATAAATGTATTAAAATTAGTAAAAAAATAAAAAACAAAAGTTATTAACTATACTTGCTTGTAGTGTGGGGCCGCCTTAACAAAAGTTAAGAGGAATGTTTTCATAGATTTTAATGTGAAATCACCATATAATAGTATATTAAAGTACTAGTTTCATAACATACTTTTTTAGCACACGTGTACGTTTAGAAAAGAGCCGCTTGCGGTAAGTTTTCTAAAGTACTAGTGCGCTAAAAACGCGTTATGAAATGAGTGCTTTATACAATTTTTTCAATTTTTCTCCAAAATTAAAAAAAAATACACTTAAATTGATGACTGATTTAGAGATTTTTGTTTTGGGTTGGCATTACAGTTTACACCATGTTTAAAATTCTAAGAGCAAATGATATTTTGATATATTTTATAGTCATCTCTTCTCTTTTTCACTGCAATTAATCAAGCTACAAGACGGTAAAAAATAACCTAAACACAAAATTTTGTAGAAAATTAAACTTTAAAGCGACATTGACATTTGTACGTAAAACGTCAAGCGATAGGCTTTTGTCTGTTGCCGACCAAAAAGAAAAAAAGAACAGACCTCTTATGA
Organism: Brachypterus glaber; assembly: GCA_958510825.1. Lineage (NCBI taxonomy): Eukaryota > Metazoa > Arthropoda > Insecta > Coleoptera > Kateretidae > Brachypterus > Brachypterus glaber. The sequence continues at coordinate 17,696,712 of OY294054.1, read as the reverse complement.
ATGAACACGCAAAATGAGTGCGATTATGAGCTTATAAGAGTCGCAAAAAAAATTAATAATTTTATGTGAACAGTTTTTATTATCTTTTTGCTGAAAAAACTATCACTATAAATATGTTTTTATTTACAAATAAATCTTTGTTTCTCGGACTTAAAATTAAATCCTTTTTAATCAAAATATTTTCGTATTTTTTAAGGATATTTATACGAATCTATGCAATTTTCAGGCTAATGGGAGACAGTATTTTAAACAGCACTCTAGATCTTGTGATACATCATTTTAAAGAGATGAAAATTCTCTATTTAACCATGTAACTATTTATTTTTTAGTAATATTTTTGAAGATTTTTTTTCTTATATCTCATTCCGTTCAAAAGCTACGGGGGGTGTACCCTGTATATCGAGCTCACTGATGTAGCGACATGTCTTCAGCATACCCGGCTAAGATAAAGGCATTAAGGAATGGAAATACAACAAGTCCGTCAAGCCCCTGAAGTGAACTGAAGCCCCTAGTGTCACGCAGTCTATAGCTCGGGCTTGATGTGGGGGCCAGGGTTTCTTGGGTTTGCCATACTGCTAAGTTCCTGACAAGTCTCTGAGAAAGTAGCATGTCACCCAACTGCTAGACCTAAAGTGGTAATTTTTATATTTTTAATAACTATTGAAAACTAAAACCGTTTTCTGTGTGTAACTTTTTATCGTTAACTGTATGGTCCATTGAATTAAATTGTGTTTGACGAGAATTCTGGGAATTTTGTGAACTACAACCTCGCACGGACGGGTTGAAATCACTATTGAAAGTTTCTAATGTACCAAAAATGGATAAGCCCCCTGTAATAGCGGAGTTAGTGTATAGTTAAACTTTATAAGTAAAACGCACCGTTAAAGTTAGATCTTTATGAAGTTAAGTTTCCAGTTTATCCCCTAGTAATGAGACAACAGCAATCAAAACGTAGAATATTCGTAGAATATTCCGAAAGATAAAACACATCTTCCGATAATGAATGTATCTCTTAACATACTTCCCAAAGTAAATTTTGTCACTACATTTAAATCTCTTGAAACTTTTTAATTCCCTATATTATAATAGGACGTACAGGGTAAACGAAACTTGATTACTTAGAGCTGAATCTCAATGACAATAAAAATAACTTTATTTTTTTATTTTTAGGCCCATTAGGTTTGTACTCTCCAAATGATGCTAAAGAAATAGCATAATTTTCTTCAAACATTTTTTAGAGATACAAACTTAATTCATTATTTCAGAAATAGTAATATATTATCAACTAATTTTTGAGACACAGTAAAAGGGGTTATTTTTAAAAACTGCTTATTTATATTATTTACAGCACCTGCGCTGGAATAATATTATATATAGTTTCGAATTTTCCAAAATTTTCAAAAATTTGTTTCATGAAAAAATAAGAAACTTTTTTTTGTCCGTCTGTCCGTCTGTCTGTCTGTCCGTCTGTCCGATGTCACAATTTTTGTAGACACAATAACTCAATAACGAATTAACCGATCGATCCCTGTTGTTCTTGAAAGTAATCCCCCCAAAAACAAAACAGTTAAACTTTTTTTTTTCAATTTTTTTTCGTTTTTCTCAAAAAGAAAATAAAAAAAATTGAAAAATTTTTGAAAAAAAATCTTATTGCATTATTAATGTTTGTTAAAAAACAAACATGTAATAAAATATTTAAAAAGAAGTATAATTTTTTCTGCGGCTGTAACGTAAGTTACCATGGATTTAACCATAACATGGTTTTCAATCATGACATATTGCATGTTATAAGTGTAAGAAAAGATATATGAAAATAAATAAATCAACGATGATTAATTGTAAAAAAGTACATAGAACTAGAGGAGATATTAAAATATTCTGTAATTAATTCTTATCCATTTAAAAAGCTCCAAATGCCATTTAATAAATCCAAAGACAAATTACAAAATTAATTTAAAGATACTAATTTAGAATTAAAATGATATAAATAAGTCTATTCTTTACTAAAATCAATGTTTTCACAATATTTGACAAGTTAATCCTTATTTTCCAAACCCGAGATCGGCCGAGAAAAAATTTGCTGCCACTAAGAAAACGCTTTCGCACCAAAAACAAATTTATCATCTAATTTTACAATTTTTTATCCCTCCCACATGTCGCTCTTTTTTCTTCTATCCTTTGTTACTTTGGTTTGACCTTCTCCTTTCACTAGCTAGTTGAAGCAAATAACAAATGATTTTCATAAAATTCAAAAATACGGAAAGAATACAGACGGATAGACGGATGTTGTAGACTAGTATCTTATAAAGAATACTTCGGTACTTATATGTATAATAAACATTCACTGTAAAAAGTTACAAATGGATAGGAAATCGGAAGTTATTATCCTATACAATTGTACTTTAATTTTTTTTAAAAACAACATTTCATGTCCGTCCTTAAATATTAAAGTACGTGACTTTAGAACTATATTGCTTTTTAACAAATATTAAAGTACATTTATAGTTCCCCGCATGAAAGAAAGTCTCCGACGTAAGAGGGAGTAATCATTCGCTCTCTCTTCTTTTCGTTATAAGGCGCGAGTGTCTACATCGGGCCTCCCACTTGCACACACATTCCAAACATATTTCCCGTAGCCACAGATCCGGGCGTCAAACTGTATATAGGATCATAACTTCCTATCCATTTATAACCAAATATTCAGTTATTGGTAACTGAATAATCAATTTACTTTTTACAGTGCTGTATATCGCACAGTGCAATAAATCCAAAGTAAAACAGTTTTTTTTTGATATATTGTTGCTTTTACTACTCATTTGGAAGAAAAAATAATTTTAAAATATTTAGAGTTATTATTATTTTCTTCGGGATGTGCGATATAAATATAGCAATTTCTGAAAAAACTTCTGGTATAGAAACTATTGTTATAAATCATTTTTTCTCGCACAATTTATATGCGTTTAATAGGATTTTATTGATTTGACGTTCTATGGCTACCAAAACCTATAAAAGGACCTAAATTGCTGACTATAAAAAAGAATATAAACTATATTCTGTATTAAATGTTTTTCTTGTAAAATGCTTGTAGCTTTAAAAAGTAAATAAAATAAAATATAAAAATATACTTTTTCCCAATTTAAAATGGTTGCGGAAAATCGCATTTCATTCAATGTTTTGACAAGGAAAATCTACTATTAAAAACTTTATGATGGCTAAATTAAAACCTCTATGTACAAAACCAATCTTGCTCCACTTTTTTATCCAGAAAAGAAGAAAATTATGTAATGGCGTCCGTCTGTCAATCTGTCAGTCCATTCGGAGTTCTAAGAGACATACCGTTTCACATCTTAAAAGCAAATTTTAAACTTTTTCGAGGGTTTTTATGAGATATCTTATTTTTTTAATAATGCCCAAAAAAGTCTAATATGGAAAAAAATAAAATAAAATATCCTTGCATATAAGTGATTTTATAAATTGATGTAAAAATTGGTCATTTTTGGTTTATCGTGTTTTATAATATACACAGTGTATTTGAAATAGGGTTTGAAAATTTAAGGGGTGATTCTACATCATAAAGTATGAAAAAAAGTTCCCATAAACATATGTCTAAAAATGCGTCGTAAGGGAGCTAAGCCCCTGAAAGTGACTAAAAAAATAGGTTTTTATTTAAAAACTCAGCAACCCTTGGAGAAATAGCAACGATGTTTTGCCAGTGAACTAATCTTAATAAGGACCATCTTCGTATGTTATTTTCATGTGCTTATTTTAACCAGGGGTGTGCCAAACGGGGGGGTTATTATCAGTTTTTTGTCCCAAAATTTGTTCTGTGTACCTTTTTTGTAATTTTATTTTTTGGAATTTGATTCCTTAGGTCAAAATACATGAAAAAGGTACCTTTGTTGTAATACTGTAGGATTAACCGTTTTCGAGAAAAATTAATTTGAAGGTGAAATTTCACGGTTCGAGGACGAAAAATTAAATACTAAAATATTGAAAACCTAAATTTCAAAACCCACCCACAAACGTGGTGTCAGCTCATCATTTGGTTTTTAATTTTACCAGTAAGGGTTATTCCTTCTCAATCTCTAAATCTTCCGGGCCAATCTCGATATATATACATTATATATCTGGACCCGGATTTTTCAGGAGAGCAAGTTTTCGATTCTTTTTTAACATTAAATGCGTGGACATGGTTTTGTTTTCCATTGTATTATTTCCGTTATTTATAGCTGGACATAGTGCCCTGTACCTCTATGTAAAGCAAATCAAGGACATTTTTAACAATTAAAAAAAATCTTCAAATCATCCTAATAGTTTGCCATAAACCTTAACCATCCTGTTCCGCCCCGGGTTCCTACTTGTCATTTGTGATATAAATGTTTAAACACGTTGTATTGATTGAATAAAAAGAGACACCCTTCATGTTAAAGGAAGTTTGACGATGTATTTGTGTGATTTCGGTAAATGTTACACTCTTCGCAGCCCGCCAGAAGAGCATTATAGGTTTGGACTTTTTTTCAAAGGACCCCGCACGTTTTTTATCATAGAATCTTGTGTAATTTTAAGATTTTATTAAGTTTTAATAATAATAACAATCTACATTGACCATTTCACTTTACAATATAAGGTAGTTTTCAGTGCACGAAAATGTGGAGCTTCAGCCGGGGTTTCAAGGTAAAGGGACCTATACGCTTTAAAATTTTCAGAAAAAAAATTAATAACTGTTATATCCATGCATGGTTATGTGGGCTCCTACCACGCTCCAAACGAAAGTACTAATTTTAATACTAAAACACAATGCGCCCTTAGGTATCGTTCAAGTAATACGTAACCCAAATTTTTAAAAATCTTCATACGTCGATACAATCCATTGCAATGAAGCGAAAAGGGTTAAGTATTTATTTGATAAAATTATAAAATAATTTTAAGTGCTTTGTTTAAAAATCTTTTGTTGTATTTACATGTCCACTGACAAGAAACATTCTTTTCAACCTACTCCGCAGTTTAAAGGATGGCTAAAGAATGAATGTCTCCTATTTGCAGTCGAAGAGAAAGTATAGTCTATAACACGTAAGGATCCCGAGATCGGGGAACCGTCATCCTTGCCTGACGGCTCGTATGCCAAACTTTCCGCTTGCGCGAAATATTGTCTATTCCAAGCTAGTTATAGAATATTTTATTCCAATATGAAGAGTATACACAGTTGAATACCAAGCATTACATATATTTACTGCTTGTTGGATACATTTGATATAACGTCCAGTCGCCAGGTCGCGACCGTTCTAACCGGTCGGTTAGAAGGGCTTCACCTAAAATAAAGTAAGGTAAGCATTTTTTTCGTTGGATATACCTTGTCCTACGGTCTTCTTAACAATACGTTAATTTTGCGCCCTCGATATCTATCAAAAAATTGTCAAATTTCTCGAAAATGACACAAAACTAGATTTTTCTTATTTTAATCAACCTTGGAAAAACGAAAAAAAATTCTATAATTAAGGTTAACTTAATTTTAGACAAAAATTAAAGTGTCCTAGAGCAGCACACGGTGCGGTACAAGGAAGATTTAGGTCGACTTTAAATTAATCCACCTTTTTTTGATAAATCGGTCCAAAATGATCAAAATTTGCGTTACGTAATACGTGAACCTTCCCTAGTGAGACCTTATAATATAGTGCTCTAGGACGCCTTAATAATATACTACTGAAAAATTAAAATTAAAAATATTTATCTTATGAAAAATTAACTCATCTAAATTTTTCGACTGGTTTTTGAACGGTAATTATTTTGAAAAAATCGCGAAACAAACTAGTTTTTTTACAAATTTTCAAAATTTTGAAAATTTTTTGAAACTTCCAGATCAACTTTGAGGTCGCAAAGTTGATGAATTATTGACAAGACCTTGTCCCGTTATATTCCTCAAAAAAAATTAATGCCTTAGTTATTTACCTGGTGACTGGGCTAATAGGCGTGGCAAAAACATTGTTTTAAATTTCAATATATTTTAAGGGTGGAAAGTAAAAGGCCTTGTCAAAATTTGAAGAAAGGCAGTTTCCAAATGATAAGTGAGATTTAATCTCATAATTTATGTCAAGTATATTTAGATACCTATACCTTTTCACGGCATCTGGAAATGAAGATTTAGTTCAGCTTTCTAACAACAAAAATATTATTTCTTATCTCTATTCTAATCTATCAAGCGCTTTTTTTATTCAACCAAATTGGTTAAAATTCTTAAAATTAGAAAAAAAAAATATGTTCTTGAATATCTTGATTTTGACCGACCCTATTGATTTTTTGTTTAAATTAAAATAAAGAGGGAAAATGTTCTTTTTTTTTTTTGAAAACATGTTTGTACAGTTGATAATAAACTTGATACAGAGCGGTAAATTTTTTTTGTCATGTGACCAACATTAAGCGAGCTATCAAAAAAAAATAAAGATTTTATTATTTTCTCGTTAAATAAAACAACTTAAAGCTCTATTAGCGCGCGCGCGTAAGTTAATAATTTTACTTAAAAATATAGGTATTGACATAAATAGTGAAACTTTTTCTCCTCTTCCTTTTGGTTTTGTCATATTTATTTACAGAGTTTCCCAAAAAATAAATATTTTTTAGAACATAATTTTTTGGTAAAAATTTTTGTCTGTAACAAGTTTATTATCATCTCTAAAAAATATGCATTTATAGTAAATTATAAAAAAAAATCCTCTTTATTTTATTATTTAAAAAAAATGAATAGATTTAAAAAAAAAGGTTTCAATTCTTTGTAGAACAGATCTATAAAATAGTATTTGAGTAATTCGAAAGTTGGACTAAATCTTTATCCCCAGACACCGTGCGTTTAGTTAAGAAGTTTTGTACATTTAGGCTTTACCAATTTTAGGGAGAGGGATAATATACAACACACTGTTTATTCAACAATAAAATGCGAGATAAAGACCGAGAAAAGTACGATTTAATTTTGCATTATTAATTAAAAAACCACGCCATAATGGGGTAGTTAGCCAATGCAATGGGATGGGTTAGCTTTAGCGTGACGAAGTGTGATAAGGTGGGAAGCCGAATGAACCCACCATGACAACACGCTTTTTTATTTATTTTTATTTTTTTTTATTTTGTTGCAGATTTAAAATTATTAATATTGAAGTTAATGGATATGTGTAGGTGCGTACCCCCCTTTCAACCAAAAATTTTATGGAAAAAAATTTTGTGGAGATTTTTGTTTTATTTTATTTTTTTAATTGAGAGGGGTTAATAGATAGCGTGAGGAAATTATTTGGGAGAGGTGTCGGTCAGCGTGACGAAGTGTAATAAGAAGGGTTAAAAATAGCTAAAAATATAGTGAATGTCCCCTTAATGATAAAAATTTTTATTAATTAATTTTGCAATTTTCATATATTTTTTTTGCTTAAATAGTGATATTTGTATAGAAATGTAAAAAAAAATAAATTTCCCGTCTGTCGTTCTGTGGATATGATAACTTTAGACCCTTGTAACAAAATGATTTTTGGATACTTCAAGCAGAGGTCTGGTAAGTGCAACAAGACAATTTGTTGAATACATCCTAAAATTTTTTTGTTCCTGGTAGCCACAAGAAGTTGTAATAAGGCTCTTGCCAGATTTATGGTTGCAGCAACCACAAAAATAGCTTTTCCGTACTATTAATCTGGTTGGGGCAACGCAATCAGATATTTTTTTCAGTGATTTAGGTTAGTTCCCATAAAACGCGCAGTTACTTATTTGTAAACGTGTGGTAAAAGACGAAGTTTATACCAGTTCAGGTACGATTCGCATAATTTCGTACAAAAAGGATACCTTATGAGGGGTCTTTAAGGGATATATTGGGGTTAATACGTTTAAAAGTGTGAATTTTGTTTTTTTTTGTAGTCTTTTTTGTACCATCAAGTGGGGTGACTTCGGACGGTGTGGGTGACTTCGGACACTTTGGGGTTGATTGCACAACTTGTGCACCCGTGCTTCGGTTCAAAGGGTTTTGCGAAAAAGTGTCCGAAGTCACCCCACTTGACGGTACTTTTTTTATATTTTTTTATATAGATTTTTATTTTTCGGAGAACTCATCTGGCTTATTCGAGACAAACTTTTTAGTCTTCAACTGTTTGATTGTGGAAACTCTCAATTCACCCCTAATTTCCTCCAAACAACAAAGTAACAAAAACTTAAAATGTAAATGTATTTGTAAAATAGAAAATTAGTAATTTTGAATATCTTGTGAACATTTTTGGTAGTAAAATTGAGTTTTAACAGTCAATTAAAATTTTTAAAAGGCTATTAATTAAATAAAGGTTCAGTTATCCAAATTGACAGTTTTTATGAGATCGTGGTTTATTACAAATCGATTAATACAATTTAATCAGGATTTACCCAAATCACCTTTTTAATTTTTTAAATCCTTTATGGGCCAATAAAAAAGAAACTAATTTAACTGAAAGTTTACGTGAAATCAATCCAAAAAATAAGGGAAACTACATAATAAGGGTGGTAAACGAGCAATTACGCACGATGCGCTCATCAGCGAGTACGTAACTTTTCCTAGGTGCGTGATTGCTTTACAACTCGAGTAATGAACTATACTTTTTCTACAATTATGAAAACAAACATCAAAACTAACAAAATATCTCTTTGGAAAATATGAAAATCTAAAAAAAAAAAAAATAGCTGATGAGGGTCTTGTGCAAATTAAATTTTCTATTTGTCCCCCCGCCCACATTTTAACACGTTAACGACCGAATGAGGTTTAAGGGTTGTCACGCATAGATTTGCCTCCGGGACAACGTGAGATCACGTTACATTAACTTACGTATGTGCCGATCCCAAGGACTCCACTTCTTGCTAATACACCGGTCGCTAACGTGTTTTAAAAAAGTTACAAATATTAAATTTATTTAAAAAGATAGTTGAGGTCTTTTTTAGGTGCTCCAAATTTGAAGTGAATTTCTGCCCTCGTTTAAAAGTTAATAGGGGGTGACCGCACCATTAAAGGTTTAGTTTTTTGTTTTAAAGGAACCCTAAAAATACATTTTTTAAAGGTTCTCCCTTTTTTTTAATGTTTTATTCGTAAAATCAAAAAGAACTCGTATAATTTAACTATAATCCAGCAAAGAAAAAAACAGTGTGAGTACTTTGTAAATAAATTAAACCACGTATTTAAAAGTTTTAGTAAATCCAGGGATTTATAAGATTTATATGTAGTTTTAATGTTTCTCATACAAGAAATACACCCTTTTTCTAATACTATTTTATATTATTATACAATTCACAGCGCATAGCGCTAGAATAGTATTATACGGTAGTTTCGAATTTCCCAAAGTCGCCAAAAAACGTCCTAGACAAAAAATTCTTAGATACAAATGTGTTTTATGAAAAAATAAGAAACTTTGAAAATATCCATCCGTCTGTCTGCCCGTGTGTCTTTCCGTCCATCCGTCCGTCTGTCCGTCCATCTGGTGTCACGTTTTTTGTAGATACGATAACTCAAGAACGAATAATCCGATCGACTAGAAATTTTCAGGAAAAATTAAGTTTTATGAGGGAAAGATATAGTCAAGTCAAATAACGAGAAATTCCTATGTTAAATTGCAATAAATGTACACTGGATGATATTTTAAAAGGTAGTAGTGGATAGTAACAGAACATTCCTGTTAGTTTTTCACCGAGTGATTTGCGTAAGGGTTGTCCGCTATCTTGAATTTTAGGGGTGCGTGCGGTTATCTCGCTAAATATACATATTACGATAAAAATGAATATAGCCAATTTTGTTGGGGAGAAATTTTTTAAAAATTTTGTTTGGATCATTTTTTTAATATATTAATAAAAATCGAGTTATAAATATTCAAAAATTGCTATGTTGGGGGTAAAATTGATTGATTGATTTTTTCAATTTTCCAGCCAAATTATTCATTGGAGGATAAAAGCGATTACAAACCAACTTGTAGCTCTTGAAATTCTCTATAAGTTTTATACATTATGCTTATTTTCATAAGTATTTTTTTACGGTTACAGTGGGCGTTAAAAGAGTTGCGCCCTCTGTAACCATACCAAAGCACCTATTAAAATTTATAATAAATTAAACATAGAGAATATCAAGAGCTTCAAGTTTGCTCATAACCACTTTTATAAATAATTTGGCTGATATTGCCAACTTTAGGCAAAAAAATCTAATTGCTCTGAATGCTGGCAGTATTTTCGGTACTTATTTTGGTTACTATGTCTAAACGCTCTGGATTCAGTGGATATTAAGAAATATCGTATTTATAGTTTTAGCCTGTAAGTGTAGTCTATTTTATACAGCTCATTTTTTTAGTGTAGATATATTGTATTTGGAAGTAAAAAGGCATAAATTAATTTAAGTGTTATTGTTCTTAAAACACATTACTGCTTCGTGTCTAGTTCCTCTGTTAAGAGAATTCACCAAATTCCATCGCCACATTTTAATTATTCTGCAAGTTAGAAGGAAAGTTAACATTCTGGAAAATTAATTTTAGCTTAAAATCTTATGCACTATTTAATAATAGGTGTTTTTTTTATCCTCGTTTATTGGGTCAAAGTGATTCTACATCTACTAATAGGTAGTATTTTTCTTCTGGGTAAGTAGTAGTGGTAGTAATTTAAGTGGTGATTGTACAACAAAAAATATAAAAAAAAGTTTCCAAAACACACCTCAAAATGTCAAATATTTCAGAAACCAGTACTTGGAGTTATCTATTTTAGTCTAATGAAAATATTTTTTTTAAATCCAGCTATCGAAAAAAAATTATCAAAGCGTCGCTAGACCTACACTGCGAGGCGTCGCGGGTAATAGTTTGGGCTTTAATATAGTTAAACATTATATTTACAGAGATACAAATATTATCTTAATCCTTATTTAAATTATTATTTTTTGTAGGATACTGTAAAATTTCGTCCGCCATCTTGGATTCACCATCTTGAATTTCGCAAATCCAACCTCAGATGCATAATCAACGACCCCAAAAAACCCCGTATATACATAGTTCATGTTTCGCCTATTTGGGCGATGATACAAATTTTCAAGCTTAATTTAAATATACAAATGTATGATTAATATGAAGGCAGAATAGGCCTCCCACTGCGACGGTAACTATATAATTTTATTTCACATTATTCTTATTTAATACTTTTTAGTTTTTCGGTCGGGTGTTTTTTTTAATAAATTATTATTACAACCAAGCTCTAGGTGGGATTCGAACCCACAACCCCGGGACCCGTAATCAAACGCGCTAGCGACTGCGCTGCCGTGTTCAACAATTAATGCACCTTCGTTTTTTGGTCAAAAAGTCCAAACAAAATAAAACAAAGTTGCAAAATAGTTTTTAAACATATTTTTGAATCCTGATCGAGATATGCTGCCGTTTCATAGTTTTCAAGCAAATTTATTTTTAGTATAGTATATTGATACGGAGATTTATATTTTGATAGTTCCTTTTCCACTACATAAAATAAAATTTGAATTTGGACGAGTCATATTTTATACATACAGGGCGTTTTCTAAACTATAAAAAAAAAAACACTGAAAAAAATCAAAATTATGTAAATACCAGAACGTAAAAATAATAATCTTTATTCACCCAACAGAATAATACAATTACCTACAGGGTAAAAATTCAATATACGTAAATATAACTATTTACAAATGTGCTGGGCCAAATCTGTTATCTCCGCCAAGGTGTAGTTCAAATTTTTTAATTATCAGCTTCAGTTTCACCGAACTCAAAATCCAATATAACAATTTTCAAGAAAATATTAAAAAAATCTAAAAATTATTGCCCCCGGGAAATTGTTTTTACTGTCAGATTCATATCACTTTTAGAGTTCCCAAACCCCCCTTTAATCCAATGGTTATGAACATTTTGTAAACATCAAAAATTCGTTGACCCCCGCTCCACGAGTTTGGATTCGGTGTTTTTGACCGTAGAAATTATATCTAGGGGGTATGGACTTTTTGTGTGGTGTTGTTTTTTTGTATAATTATGTATATAGATTAGCACTGCAGGCCTAGGAGGCCAATGTCCTGTTTTACTGTGCTTCTCCAGTTTTTTCTTATCCTGAGTTAGTTCTTTCCAGTTATTTATTTTGCACTCTGTCATATCTTTAATAACTTATCTACGTCTTTCCATCTGGGTGTTGGTCTTCCTTTTATTTTTTTGCCTCCTATACTGCTGTCAAACTCTGTAACTGCTATTATCCATTCTCATTACATGTCTCAGACACCTTCATCTTTGTTCTTTAACTACACCAACTATGACTTTTGCTCAAATAATTTAATGTTACCATTCACGACCAGTTTTAATTAAAACTGAGCATGTCTAAGAATTTTTTCGAAAATAACTTTTGCGAATAATTGAACTTGTTCATTTTCAAAATTTCACCCTGTACATGAAGAACATTTTGTTTTAAAACCAAACTACAATAGCCTGGCAAAAATAATATCCCTTTAAAAAGTTCTTTGGCTATTTTATATTAGTCTTTGATCCTTGGAATAAAAAAAAATGTTCAATTGAACTTTGTGGCTTCAAAATCCACAAATACTTTAAATTCATCAGTATGCCTTTTCACTAAAAATGTATATAGTTTTCAGCGGATATGGAAAACAGCTTTAGCAGTCTAAAATGCAGTAAGAGCCTTAACAAGTTGAGCCTCGCGAAAGACATCCGTGTCCCTTACAAAGAACCCACAAATGGTAAACTTGTGGAATACGACGCATTGTGTCTTCACGACTTGTTTTCCTTCTAATTAAATCAAAATGTTCAGGAATATATTATTTGGTTATTAAACTAAGTTTTCATTATAGAATCAAGCTAATTAATAGTAAGAAAGTATAGATAGATAATAGAGAATAATACACTGTATACTACTGATATCGTAATTAAAGGAAAGACGATATAATTGCCTTACAACTACATGCAAGTTTCAAACGATCGTTAATTACTAATCATTAATCTAATATCAACCAGCTGAACAGTTGCAAGCACCTTGTAGTAAACATCGGCACTGGGCACTAATTTGAAACGCTATGAAAAGGAAAGTTTTATTAAAGTTTGAAAGTCTGTATCTCCAAACCGTTATATTCTAGCAAAAAAAGAAAGTGGTAAATTTAAATCAATACGGTAAATTCACTGTTATCTGTAAAAATGTGGATTTTTATTTTGGTAATTTTACTGCTATCTTTTGTAGAATGTAAGCTATAATTATGGTAATTTTCGGGACTGTCTGTAAAAGTGCCGGGTTTTTGGACCACATGCATGACTTTTAATGCAAAATTATTGTACCGACAGGAAAAGAGCTGAGATTTTACTAAACCGAGTAATATTGAAGTTAATTTAATAAATATTGTAAATTCACATTCTGACATGGTGAATTTGCTTTAATTATTACAGTTAATATTACTGAAAGATTGACGGACAAATTTAGAGTGCATATTTCCCGGGCTAAAAATTGCAAGTATGGCTACTGTTGTTTCTGTGGGTAAATATAACATTGACTGTTTAAAGTAATTAATGAGGGTCATAAATTTTAATAAGTGATAATGAAATAGAGCCGATGAAAATGTAAAAATAACACAGACCTACATCGAATTTATGGGAGTTTATACTTGTTTCGTACTTCACCTTGCTGCTAATAATTTTTTTCTAAGATTTCTTCTTGCCACATTTTTTTTTATAGAGTGGTGTAACAAGACCGTATTAGGGCTGTAGGGTGCAAATCAGTATTTTTGTCTTCTATGGAATTCAGTTTCAAAAACCTCATTTTTCAAGAAAATAAGACTAAACTCCAGTCCAAACCAAAAACGCCTTCTTTGGTGTAAAGTGCGGTAGTTTGAAAACGTTACAACGTAACGTTACGTAATAGGAGAAATTTAAATGCAGTTTTGGAGTTTCAAAAGGGTTTTTCATATAGGCCTGTGTGATTTTAAACATTCGATTGTAAAATATTAAAAAGTTGTTATTTTAAATAGTGCTTTTTCAACAAGTTTTTGTTTTAATCTGTTTATATGGATAAATTGTTCAACATATTGAGTTTTTATGAGGACAATAATAAAATTGAATTAAATAAAACCATATTAAAAAGGCAGTTACTGATATATGTGTACTTAAGGTCTAAATGTGTCGGTTATGGTTTAGTCAGGACCATATTTCCCATTAGGCAATATTACGCAACTGCTAGAGCCCTATAGGTAATTTTTAATTTTAGGTAAAAATTTATTTTAAGTAAGGTATGTTGTCCAAATAAGGCCCACCTAAGCTTTGACAATTTTTATAAAATTTATGTTTAAGTAAAACGAATCATAATTGTGTATAAAGTAGAAAAGGCGATACATCAAAAAAGATGAGCTTTGGCTATTTTCTTTGATGTAGAGGGAGCTTTGACAAAGTCAGAACGTCAACAATATGCAGCACACTACAAAACAGCGGCACTCCACCAGTGCTGGTAAGATGGGTCAAGTCAGCGCTGGATGAGAAGAATGTCACATCCGCTTTGGGAGACTACCAGCTGGCCATTGGGGTGAAGAGCGGCTGCTGCCTATCTCCGCACATAAGGTGTCTAGTAATGGATGGCCTCCTGAAGATACTTACGGCTGCAGGGTTTTATGCGCAAGCATATGCAAACGACGGAATAGTACTGATCACAGGTAAATTTTTGGGGACTATCCGTGACGGCCTGCAGACGGCGTGCAGAATAATAGAAAGGTGGCGTAAGGATAATGGCCTCTCAGTCAACCCAATCCTTTTTACCAGGAGAAGAAAGATACAAGAATTTAGAGCCCCGATAATGTACTAAACACCACTTGGACTTGTTCGGGAGGTTAAGTATTATACTTTGGGATAACGCTAGATAGTAAATTAACCTGGAAGGCGCATGCTGACAAGGTCGTAAATAAGCCAATGGCAGCTTTCTGGTAGAAACGTCTAGCGAAAAAACTGGGGCCTACGCCCAAAGACCCTCCTGTTGATCTACACAGCAGTTATCAGACCCAGAGTTCACTAACAAATATCTTTTCAGAATTTTTCTCATTTAGTTTTATTAAAACTAAATAATAAAATTAATGTAGCAAATTTAAAAAAAAAATGAAAATTTGAGTATTTTAAAAGTTTATTATGTTTTATATGGACATGCAAGGTCCTTTGCTAACACAAGAGCACATTGTTTGTTTCAAAAATAAAATGAACACTATTTGAAGCCTCCTCTGTGGTCAAACTCCGACACTGTCATTTGAAAATAATTATTTTTAATTAAAAATAAACTCGAAAATAAATTATTTCTTTTTCCTGTTTTAATAAATCTAGAAAAAATATTATATCTTACAATCTTTTAGAAAAGCAATGGTTTAAATATAAAGCCGTGAAGATATAAAAAATATATTCAACTATTTTGTTTATTTATCTTTTTTCAAAAAAAAAACTTTTGATTTTTAGGGTTCCGTAACTCAAAACCGTAAAAACGTAGCCCTTATAGGATCGTTTGTCCTTATGTCCGTCTGTCTGTTTTATAGATATCTTAAATTTGATACTACTTGCAGTAAACCTTTTATACCTAGGTTGTTTAATGATAATATTGATTTTTTTATTAATACATTATGCATCTATGTATCTTATAATCAGTCGCCGGTGTATTTCCAGTTGTAGTCCAGTCTTCAAGTCAATAAAAGAGGCTTTACCTGGAAATAGTTTAGGGAGTTTTGATTTTCGGTTTATTGGGTAGGGTTAATGGCCGTAAATAAAAAAAAACAATTTTGGGACTCGAATTAGAACTGTCATTTTTCAACGTGATTTTCACAAAAAACGGATTGTTAAAATATCTCTTAAACGTTACACTATACGTTTTTAGATTTAGATTAATGTTTTTTTTTTTTTTTTCGAAAAACCAAAATTGTTCTTTATCGTCGGTTAGACATGCCCCTGAGAACATTTTGGGTGAAAATTAAAAAAATCTATCTAGCACTTTCTTTTTAATTTACGTAACATTAATTTTTATTTAAATAATTCACACATTTGTGCCCCATTATTTCGAGTAAACCGATTTTCGATTGAATCACCATTGTATTAAGCATAAAAAAACCTTCCTAATCGAGTCATAAAGAACAATCTACAGTGTAACGTTTAAGGCGGTGCCGTGAATTAGCTGTCATACAAAGAAATATATGACACAAAAATATTTGAAGATTTGGTCCTGTTTATTTTCATATCAAAAGTTTTTTGTAATATAATAATAAAATAATAAACCAAAAATCTAAACTCCCAGAATTATTTCCAGGTATAGCCTCTTTTATTAACTTGAAGACTGGACTATAACTGGTAGCCATTATTATACTCTTCATAGCGCGTTAGCGCTATGAAGAGAATGATACGGTGTTTCGAATTTTCTAAAATCGCCAAAAACGTCCCTTGGACGAATTAGACCAAAATTGAACCCGAATTGATAGGATCTACGCTCTCGCAAATAAGTCACTACACGTTTCATTAGAGCTATACTATAGACAAAAAAATATTTGATACAAGTATGTTTCATGGGAAAGAGTCCTATCGTTTTTTAAAAATAATCGTCCCAAAAACAAATAAGTTCTGGAGGGTTAAAGGGTTAAAGAAATCCTAAAAAGCTGAGCAAAAAGTCGAATTGACGTATTTTTTTCAGGAAAAAAATACTTGGATTGATCTTACCAGTTAAAAAAAAATCACGAAAAAATTTAAAAAATATAGGGGCACATTTTTTTTTAAATCATACTTTTAATTTTATGTAAAAGTAAAAATTCAAGGAAAAGTCCGATAATCTCTTAATTTTTAGGAAAAGTTACTTTAATTAATTTTTTGAAAATTCATAAACAGAAAGTTATAGTGTACTATACACACAGAATATGTTGAACATATTCTTAATTTTTCTGTGTGTACAGTACAAAAAATAAAGCACGCGCACGAGATAGAAGCAACTATATTTTGGGAAGTATATCGAGAGAAAACGCAATAAAATATCCACTGTAAAGAGTATATACCATGGAATGAGAAACATTACATAAATTCAGGGCTTGTTTTAGATATTATTTTTCAGAATTTTTAATATAAACAGTGTTACATTTAAAACTAAACAAACATTTTTAACTTTGACATTTTTATGGTATAAAAGCGTTTTAAATATATTTCCGTTCTACATTTTTGATAAGAAAACCCTTGATACTACATTTTAAGGAGTGGTAAAGATAAAGAATCTACCTATCAACCAAATATTCTCTATTTATAATCAGGGCCGTAACCAGAAAAAAATCTAGGGGGGCTCATTTGGAAAAAATACCTTTATGAAAAAAAGCTTTGTCCCTGACGATTTCTATCAAACTTGGCGTCCTGCAAAAGAAAATTGGGGCCCCAAAACAAAACAAAAATACCAGGGGGGGCTCAGCGAAAATGCCAGGGGGGACTCAAACCAAGGCCAGGGGGGCTTAGCCCCCCATAGTTACGGCCCTGTTTATAATATAATATGTCGTATAATATAATAAAATCATATCATCATAATATAATAAAATCATATCATCATAATATAATAAAATCATATTATTTCTAACGTAAATATAATCGATGTTTTAAAATCAAGAAATACTTATCAGCTCGAATTCAGACTTGGATTCCAGCGAATAATTGGAACTTATCAAACGTCGTGTGCTAGACATTAAGAGCCTTCAAAAAGCCACGGTTGTTTTATTCGGTTTTATTATGCTCTTCGGAGTCATACAGCTGGAAAAGAATTATAGGTTTGCGAAATCATTTTTAAAACATTTTAGGAAAATGCTGACCTTTGTATTTTTTTGTTTAATTGCCTACCATTTCTTGAAATAACACTCGGAAAAGTCTCTGCCCTTGCCCTTGCTCTTGCCCTTGTCCCTGCCCCTGCCCCTGCAAGATCCCTGTACTTCGATTCCACCACTATTTATAACTGTTAACTTAACAATTAAGTGTTTTGCCAGTAAATTAAATAAAATTGCTTGGAGTGTGTAAGACTGATAAATCTATTTTATTTACAGTAGAGTGGGCATAGTAAATTGACTTAAAATCAATTATCCAGTTGGATTAAATATTGCGTATACGTTATAGAAAATCATATAACTGTCCCAGAGAATCTGACGAACCCAAAGAGGTCGGGCCGCACTTAGAGTAGAGCATCCAAATTCTTAACGTGTCCAATGCATCTCATAATCACTTCTTTCTTAAACACACTTGATGACAAAAAAAGAAAATCTTTTGTGGTAGAAAATCATATAACTGTCCCAGAGAATCTGACGAACCCGAAGAGGTCGGGCCGCACTTAGAGTAGAGCATCCAAATTCTTAACGTGTCCAATGCATCTCATAATCACTTCTTTCTTAAACACACTTGATGACAAAAAAAGAAAATCTTTTGTGTTAGAAAATCATATAACTGTCCCAGAGAATCTGACGAACCCAAAGAGGTCGGGCCGCACTTAGAGTAGAGCATCCAAATTCTTAACGTGTCCAATGCATCTCATAATCACTTCTTTCTTAAACACACTTGATGACAAAAAAAGAAAATCTTTTGTGGTAGAAAATCATATAACTGTCCCAGAGAATCTGACGAACCCGAAGAGGTCGGGCCGCACTTAGAGTAGAGCATCCAAATTCTTAACGTGTCCAATACATCTCATAATCACTTCTTTCTTAAACACACTTGATGACAAAAAAAGAAAATCTTTTGTGGCCGCCACAATACTTACCTGACATTGCAACAGACTTTTAAACCCTTTTCTTTCTTGGACCACTGTGCGAGACCGTCAGGCCGAGTGGGCTAATATTCTTAAATGGATAAAATCACTTAGGGCGACTTGCAACAACTTTTGATCTGGGATTATCTCGACTAAACCGAGTTTTAGTTAAAAATGCTGCGTTCTGATTGGTTGACAGTCAATTTAATCCAAGTTTAAAGTTAAACCAGCATTGGTGCAAGTGGCTCTTAATACGCGAGTTGAGAATTAAATTTTATCCAACACTTTAATTTTAAACAAAAATCTATAATTTATTAAAAAAGTATTAAAACATTAAGTTTTCTTCATGCGCAAAAAAGTGAGCAAAACATTTCTTAGTCACTATATTGGAAAAAAATTAACTTTCATCTAAGGGCCACTTGCACCAACGATGGTTTAACTTTAAACTTGGATTAAATTGACGGTCAACCAATCAGAACGCAGCATTTTTAACTTAAACTCGGTTTAGTCAAGATAATCCCAGAACAAAAGTTGGTCCAAGTGACCCTAAAACAGTGCTCTTCTACGCAAAAGAGTGAGCAAAACATTTTTAGTCACTACTTAACTTTTGATGCCCATTTAAAATAGTTCTAAAAACACTTAAGTGTTTCTATGAAGGTGTTGGATACATATTATTTTTGTATTTTTTTTTATAATTTTTACTTAGGGTGACCAGAATTTGTCCCCGGAAACCGGGGACAAATACGTAAAATTTCCTAGAGGTGACCATATGATTTTTTTTTATTTTTTGATGTTTTACGGTTTAGCTTTTACCCCTCAAATATTTTCGCCCCCGAGAATCGGGGACGTATGGCCACCCTATTTATACTGTCCGACAACAAAACCTTGACCAGTTTAAGGAATTTTGCCGCCTATGAATGATGTATTCGGCGTAGGTATGTATCAAATAACTCACCAAAAATTAGAAATAATTAAAGTGCTGATCCACAAAAATCGGCTATTTTTCATACGTTAACTGCCATCTAGTAGATGGCGTGCCTATTATCAGTCAGTCATTATTACAGGAACGTACACACACAAATGTAGAAAACTCTGCGAGTATAGAACTACTTCAACTATTTCTTCGTAGATGGCGCCAGCCGTTATTTTGTTTAACTTTTTTAGGTTAAAACTAATAAATTCTATGAAGTATTTATTTGTTACTTGTGTCCTGCTCGTGACTAGACATTTTTTTGTTAAAAGTGCTAAAGAAGTTACTACCATGTCCTCAAATATATCTCCGTGGGCGGAATATAGCATTAACAGAAATTATCCAGATTTAAAAAATGATTTGATCATTAGGGCAGCAAGGGGCGAAAGCATTCCTAGATTTCCAGTATGGATTATGAGACAAGCAGGAAGATATTTACCAGGTAAATAGTGCATTGTTTACTTTATTTTTATTTAATAGAATAGTTTTATCAAAATGTAAATATATAATCTGTTGTAAGGAAATCTAACCTTAAAAAACGATTGTATTTTATTGTAACGTTGCGGTTTTCAACGTTTTAGGGTTACGGTATTACTTGCCAGGCTTATTTTGTTTAGATTTTTTATGTGGAATAATTATTAAAAACTGTAGTTATATAATTAATTTAAAATTTTCGGTAACATGGTTTGAATAAAAAAAAACGTGTCACATTATAGCATAGCCAGCCTTCTTTTGCTAAAATAACGAAGTAAGTTTTCGTGAAAATTATTCTGTTATTTATAGAGTTTCGTGAAATAAGATCAAAGCATAACTTTTTTGACCTATGTCAGAATCCGAAGTTAGCCGCTGAAGTTACATTGATGCCCATTAAACGTTTTAATTTGGATGCAGCTATAATTTTTAGTGATATATTAGTCATTCCACAAGCTCTGGGAATGGAATGTAAAATGGAACCTGGTGTGGTAAGCATTAAGCAAATTCAAATTAATCTATTAATTATAAAAAAATTAAATATAAAACTTTATTGTATATATGTACAATAATTACTGTATTATACTGTATACTAAAAAGACATTTAATGTATGTAATAGTAAAAAATAAATAAAAAGTTCCGATGTTAAATTCGTTAGCTTTAAAATACTTTCAATTAAAAATTAGTCAAATGACATCTTTTTAATCATACACACAAATAGGAGCAAATATTGGGGGGCTAATTGGGCATTTTGGGGGAGGAATTACAAATAAGTAGTAGTACTTGGCGGGTACTTGTTTTATAATTTTAGTTTATTTTGAACTGGGGTTGTAGAATTTAAATATTAAAATGGTTTTTGTGCACTAAAAATATCTATAAAAAAATCTTCTAAATTCAACTTGATGATGTTTGCTTTCCCATTTTCATATGGTATATTATTATTTATGGAAGTCAGAAAATTGGTAAATTATCAGGAAAATCTGGAATAAAAACAAAAGTCAGGGAATTAGAGCTAATCAGGGAAATTTGTATGTTTTAGTTTCCTAGATTTTTTCTTTACCGGCACGGAACTAACAAAGTAATGTTTATATTTTTAGGGGCCAGTTTTCCCAAGACCACTAACAATTGAAGACTGGAATAAGAAAGACTACTTAAACCCTATTGATATAATCGAAAGACTGAAATATGTTGGTTTTGCCATTAATATTGCTCGTCATGAGTTGCAAGGAAAAGTGCCGCTTATTGGTTTTTCTGGGGCTCCTGTAAGTATAAGCCTCCTAGTAGTAGTTACCCTCAAGGATCTTACTTAATCTTTGAGAACTTCAAGATCCTTCAAGTCTAGTTGACACTGGGGAATTGCAGTTTGGATGTGCTGTGGCTGTACTTATTTTTAATTTACGCGATTTTTTATTTCTATTCTATTTTTTGGCTTCTTTCTTTCAAATAATGGGCCAGATCACGACATACCTACCCACCCACGTGTTTAAGACTGTTTTTAACATTTCAAAAATTTATTCCAGATCGTTTTATTCTTTGCTAAACACTTTGCTTTGTTCCTTAACTTTCCTTTTGTATCTAAAATATTTTCAATCGCATTATCCCATGTCTCCCTAGGTCTTCCTCTGCCTCTTTTTATCTTTGTTTTAGTCTCCCATATTGTCTTGGGTAGTGGATATATTTTATTATAAAATATCTTTTAGTGGACTTTGATGGCCTACATGATCGAAGGCAGCGGCAGCAAGACTTACAGCAAAGCAAAACGTTGGCTTTATTGCTACCAGGAGGAAACCCACGAATTGTTAAGATTGCTTAGTGATGTAATTGCTGATTACATAGTAATGCAAATCGATTCTGGAGCACAGTTAATACAGATATTTGAAAGCAGTGCTGAATTTTTAAGCAAGGATTTGTTCAATACATTTTGCATGCCGTATATAAAGAAAATTCGTGACCAAGTTCGAGAGAAAGTTGATGAGAAAAAGCTTGAACATGTTCCCATGGTAAGTGCTTTTTTAAGTCGATAATACCTCTATTTTTACAAAGTTTTTGCCCCTTATACAGTTAATCCACAAAATTTAGAAGGTCAAAATCTGTGTGTTAATCTTAAATATATTAAGGCCTATCCAGAGGCTCGCAAAACTTGCATAATACATAACGATACGATGTCGTGGTTGGCTTGATGTGCCGTTATGTATCTTGCGCGCAGGTTTATGGACGTTATGTTAGCTCGCATAAGAGCCTGTGAATAGGCCCTTAAATATAGTCGAACACATCAAACGTAAAAAAAAAATACCGACAAAGTAAAAATAAGAATTCCAAAGAGCAATTTTGGACAGTAAAATTTTAGATGTATATATATGTATAACTTAATGATATATTTTTCAGATCCTTTTTGGCAAAGGAGCCCACTATGTAATTGAAGAATTGCCAAATTTGGGATATGATGTTATAGGTATTGATTGGACTCTAGATCCAGAAACGGTTAAAACCGCTTTTGCCGGTAAAAATGTTACAATACAGGGCAATTTGGATCCTTGTGCTTTGTATGCCCCAGAAAAAGTTTTAACAAATGCTACTTTAAAAATGCTTGATGCATTTAAAAACAATCGTTATATCGTGAATTTAGGACATGGTATTTATCCTGATATGAGTATAGAAAATGTTAAAATATTTGTTGACTTGGTCAATAACTACAAAAAGTAAGCTACCTACTTGTTATAACATTTGTTATTTTTTTGTTAAAACGTTTTTTGTAATTTGTTATATGTTTTTAAAATAAAATCGTTTAAAAATTAATCTTTCTTTTCTCTAATCATACATAAAACACCTCGCAAAAATCGGCCTTTTTAATATATATTATATTTAATAAATACAATTTTAGAATATTAATATTCAATTCAATTGCTAGCAATTGAATTGCTAGTATCAATAACAGCTGTTATTAACATCAATTGTTAAACAAAACAATACTTTCCCCTATACTAAAAAAATATATATATATGGGAACGTTCCATGGGCGGATTTAGGCCTGGAACGTTCAAGTATTACGTAACGCAAATTTTGATCATTTTAGACCCTTCCCCCCCCCCCCCCCCCAATGTAACGCTATTTTCCTATACCATTAAATGGGCGTAAGATTACAAAATTGCACAAGAGATGTCGCGTTACTCTGGTTCTACAACTGGCTAATGTACTGTAGTTTTTCTATTATATTTCAGATGTCACTACTTGTATTTTTTGTTGGGAAATGGGCAAAATAATTTTGACGTTTCATATGTCAAATAGACGTGTCGTTCCATAGATAAACTTAAATATTTAGGACTGTTTTCGTTATCGTTAGTTATAAGTTTAATGTTACATTTTATATTAATATTATGTTAGCAACATCATCACACAATGCAATGTCCAACAACGGTTCGTACTCAAATGACCGAGGGGCGAGTATGGAGACCGAATATGCGGTTGATGCTGCTTCAGAAGGATTCTTTCACACAGATTTTAAAAAGTATGTGTATTTTTAGCAATATTTAAACACTGATTTAACCAATAATATATTTTAGACACGATGACCTCAAAGAAATGTTGGATTCCAACAAAGATAGCCTCAAATTAGAGGCTATGAAGCGTATAATTGGGGTAAGTACACTTTCTACTTTTTATTGTACAGTATCTTGTGATAATAAGTATGTGATTAATGTTATATGAAAAATTTATCATCATGCAACTTTTAAAGTATTAAATGATTTAATACACAAGTACTTCAAGTATTATTATTTTATTTAATACACTATAGTCTATATGTATATGTAACATCCTGAAGGGGTATATAATATATAAAAGTTAACCTCCACTATATAAAAAATTGGCAAGCAAGTAGTGGCCCTGGTCTCATACACCATGTCATGCTGTAATGCTTCACATACTCGACTAATTAATACTAAATCAACCCTAAAGTTTGCACTTCCCATAATTGAGCAATTCGTGGAAACAGCTACCCACAAGCTCTTGCTCCAAAATAGCACATCCTTTTAACTTACCTGGTCCTGGAACCCATGACACCACCACTGGAAGGAGAAGAATTAGCTACTTTTTATAAATTAAAAAATCATTTAAATTTTCATAATAAAAAATTAAAATTTTACCATACAACCTTTTTGCACATTCAGTGAGAAAATTGTCAACCTGCAGAACTTTTTTTTAAGTAGATTATACTGCAAAAATAGATTCTGAAGAACAATTTAAAATATAAAGTACCTAAATATTTTTTGGTTTTAGATGGTTGCAAAAGGAAGAGACGCATCTGTATTATTTCCAGCTGTTGTTAAGAATGTTGTTTCAAAAAATATAGAAGTTAAAAAATTGGTGTACGTTTATTTAGAAAGATATGCCGAAGAACAACAAGATTTAGCATTGTTATCAATTTCAACATTTCAAAGGGCTTTAAAAGAACCTAATCAATTAATACGAGCGGGCGCTTTAAGAGTTTTGTCTAGTATTAGAGTTAGAATGATTTCGCCGATTGTTATGCTAGCAATAAGGGATGCATCTTCTGACATGTCACCCTATGTTAGAAAAACTGCAGCTCATGCCATACCAAAACTATACAGGTATTTATTAATATACATACTTATTACTAGGATATACACAGATTTTTAAAGATAGGCCAGCCAGCTCTCAATTTTACGATTAAAGTGTCATAAAGCAGGATGCATGCAATTGAGAGGCACAATAGTCTATTGTAATTAATCGATGTATATCAGAAGTTCTCCAGAGTTGATTAATTCTATTGTTAATTTTTGGGTTGGCCAAAGCCGAACAACTAGGCCATTTATAGCCTTTTTTGTCACCCCAGGCAATCCCAGCTATTTACTTATTTTTTATGCTTTAGCATGTTGAGGAAATCTCAGAAAAATATGTTTTCTGGAATTTTATATATTTTTCCTGTAGTCTAAGAGCTGATGACCGTTTTTATTTTCTCTTTTATTACTTTGCCTTACCCCAACGCACGATCCATCCATGCAACAGTTACTAATATCAAACGTTTTTTGTAGTTTGGATAATGAATTAAAATCTGAACTAGTAACAATAATTCAAAAATTGTTAGCTGACAGAACTGTGCTGGTGATTGGATCAGCAGTTATGGCATTCACAGAAGTGTGTCCAGAAAGGGTAGACTTAATACATCAGGTTTACAGAAAACTGTGTGCCTTACTAGTTGATGTAGATGAATGGGGACAAGTTACTATTGTTAATATGTTAACCAGATATGCTAGAGGTCAATTTGCTGACCCCAATCTCAATGTAAGTAGAATTTAATTTACTTACTACCCAATACATATCATACAAATTACACAGTAAAAAACTATTAGAGTAGTTAAACAGTATTTAGATTCGAGTAAATTATTTCATTTTACCGTAAATTAATATAATTAATTATTCACTCTGTATTTTTTTTTTTAGGCAAGCGATGAAAATGAAGCTGCATTCTATGACTCAGAATCTGAAAATTCAGATAAACCTCAACCGTCTTTAGATCCCGATCACAGATTACTCATAAGGTCATGTAGACCTCTGTTACAATCACGAAACGCTGCAGTTGTGATGGCAGTTGCTCAGTTGTACCATCACGCATGTCCAAAAATCGAAAATCCACTAGCAGCCAAAGCGTTAGTACGTTTGTTGAGATCTCATGTCGAAGTGCAATGTGTAGTTTTGAATACGATAGCATCAATCAGTGCGAAAAATAAAGGGATGTTTGAGCCTTACCTAAAAAGCTTTTTTGTAAGGACGTCGGATCCCACCAACGTTAAGTTACTTAAGTTAGAGATTTTAACTAACCTGACGACGGATGCCAACGTTCCTATTATACTAAGAGAACTGCAAACTTATATCTCAAGCAGTGATAAGCATTTTGTCGGGGCGACAATTCAAGCGATTGGCAGATGTGCGTGTTCAATTTCAGAAGTTACAGATTCATGTCTTAGTGGTCTGGTCTCCTTATTATCGAACCGAAATGGTAATTATAATAATAACAAAATAGTTATATATGATAAAAAGACGAAAACCTTATTTTTTTTGAAAGAATGCGTTGCACAGTGGGATAGAATTAAATCGTTGCGATTGAAAGTTATTTGCTACAATCATATTTTAAGAAGAATATCGAGAGAAAACGCAATATACTATCCACTGTAAAGAGTATAATATGGAATGCAAAGCATTATGTATCTTTACATGTTCTTTTTTACTTTCTCATAAAAGAAAGTATTGTGTTAGAAATATTTTTTTTTTGCTTAAATCATCTTATTTTTTCCTGAAACGTCGAGAAAATCAAAATAAGCGTTAAAAAAATGATGTCTGTCTGTATCCACGATAACTTAGGAACGCTTTGAGCTAGTGACTTAAAATTTGGTATGCAAATACATTTTTATATTATCTTGGACAATTGTCCAAGATTTTGCTTAAGTATGAACTTAAGTTCGTACCTAAGCAAAATCGGTTGGGGGGAAGGGGGTAAAAGGGGGGTAAATTTTTGTTTTGGTCGTAATTTTTGTATTTTTTACAATAGCAGAACAGTTTAAAAACCACATAAAAGAGAAAATAAAAAAATTACATGAAAAATGTAATAATCATTTTTTTCCAGCCACCCCCCCTCCACTCTCCCCCAAAATGTAAAAAAATGTTTCTGGACAATAGAAGAAAAATTTGAAAACCACCTAATAGATAAACTAAAATTACACAAAAAAATGTTATTATCATTTTTTTCCATGACGCCGCCCCCTTTCCCAATGTAATAATTTTTTTCTGGACATAACTTTTTTTATGAGAAAGCATTCTCGCTCATTCGAGACGGCTGTTTTATTTTTCAGAGGCTGTAGTTGCAGAAAGTGTTATAGTGATTAAACGACTCTTGCAAACCCAAGCAGCGGATCCAGAAGAAATAATAACACATATGGCAAAACTGTTGGATTCGATAACAGTCGCGCAAGCTAGAGCAGCAATACTTTGGTTATTAGGCGAGCATTCAAACAAAGTACCAAATATAGCCCCCGATGTCCTTCGAAAACTTGCCAAAACCTTCCCTGACGAACACGACATTGTCAAATTGCAAGTTATGAATCTAGCTGTTAAACTTCATATCACAAATCCCGATTTAACACCTTTACTGCCAATGCATATTCTTCATTTAGCAAAATTTGATCAAAACTATGATATTAGGGATAAGGCAAGATTTCTTAAGCAATTTGTACCTATGGGCAGCAACAATGGGGTTATTGCCAAACAAGCTGCTTTAATATTTTTAGCTAGCAAACCTGCCCCACTACTTATATCACAATTCAAAGGTAAGTAAATACATTTATTTTTTCACTAAAATAGGCAATACTAGGTAGGCAATACTAGGCAATTGCCTGGGGCGGAAAATTAGGAGTTTTTTTTTTGTCATCCAGCTGACGACCTTTTTACTTTCTCTTAAAGAAAAAGCATTGTAATCAGTCTGATTTTTTTTTCTTAATTTTATGTTTTCATGAAGTTAACATTTTACGAACTGGCCTCTTGCTGAAATTTTTGGGATTCAAGATCGCGTATAGAATACACGCAAAATTTTACCTCTTCTCTTTCCCGCGCCTTACATTCCAGGTGCCAGTTAGTAAAATGTAGACATTACATATACTTAATAAATAAAATATTTTTTTAAATCAAAATTTTAGATCATGAAGACTTACAGCTAGGCTCATTGTCTCACTATATTAAACAAAGGGCTGTAGGTTATGAAGCTTTACCCCCATTCCCAAGTAATCCTCCTCCAGGTGATGTCAGAAATGTGGAGCTAGAACCAACAGCTGAGAAGGAATCAGCTGACTCAACAAGAACAAAATATAGTACGAATAAGGTATGGCTCCACTAAGCAAAAATAAATTAGGCTTGCCACAAGCTGATATAGCTTGTTAAAGGTTTTTTATAATTTAAAACCACTTGTTGAGCTTAAAAGAATAAACCATTTAGAAGTATGAAACTATTCACCTATAAATAATTTCATACAAAAGGTTTATTGTAGTTATAAATGTCAAAGTCAAATTTTTATTTTTAATAAATTTTAAAAATTAATGGTTTGGGAGTTGTTTTAATTATAAATTTGTTTTGGGTTATTTGGAGGAATGTAAGAAGACTGCAGGATAAAAGGAAAATGGGGAAGATGATGATGTCAAAATTTAAGTACCTATTGAAATGTTTGGAGACTTTTTTATGATAGAGAAGGGTAGCTTAACAGTGAAGATTATCTATTGTAAATTCTTGTAATAATGTCAGTCGAATATCGCGTAAAATACCTAATAGGTCTGAGAAAGACTAAACAGAAAACTAAACTATTGCTTTTGGCTCTACAACTTAAAACAGATTTGTGATTTTTGGAAGCTTTATACAAGCATTTTAAATACGAATGATTTTTTTTAGCTTAAAAAGTCGTTTAGCTTTTAGTCTTTTCTTTTAAAACTTTAATATATTTTAATAAAAACAATTTACATTTAAAAAAAAATTAAGTACATTTTTTTTAGAAATTACCGGAATCGTATTGGGATTCAGAGGAGGGCAGTGCAAATGCTAATTCAAGTAGTACAGATAGTTCAAAAGAGTCGAGCAGTGATTCAGAAGAGAATGAAGAAAAAGAGGAAAGTTCTAGTGATGAAGAAAGTACTTCAGATAATGAGAATTCGTGAGTAAAACTTTTAAATGTATGTTTCTATTTTGTTGTTATATGCTTGAAAATTATAAAGGTTTTTTCAGACCCCCTCTAACTTAGAAGATACAAATATGTTTCTTTGAGCACATTTTAAATTCAAAAATCTTGATAGCGGATTTGTGTTCAGCGACCCCAAAACATCTTGGTAAAAAGTTTCATCAAAATATTTAAACTGCGCGATTTGTATCCTGTATGAGTTTGACGATACCAAACCATTAATATTCGGAGAGCTGGTGACCATTTTTATTTCATTATTTTCTCCCGGCTGTATTTTATATATGTCTTAAAGTACATTCAAATTAAGCTATTCTCAAATTGCTAGGCTCCGGATCCGGTTCCTTAGGGTGCTAGAAGCTCCAAAAGCTCTGGCAATGAGCTATTTTTATTTTTATACACAATAATTCTGGACCAAGGGGTAGGAACAGTCTTTAAAAAGTGCCTTGGACATATGTAATACTTAATTTTTTAAAGAAATGAGAATTTATGAAATGATTTTGATTAAATGAAAATTCTTTAGACTTTTTAGTGTTGACATGTCAAATAAACTTTTTAAAGCCTTTTTTTACCCCTTGGCCTAGACCAATCTCAATGTGATAAATGTAATGTAAGTTAAAAATATATTTTTCGGGGACCCCATTTCACCACCTTTTAGCGGCTTCTAGCATCCAAAGGAACCCGATCCAGGGCCTGGCGATTTGCAAATACCTTAATTTGATCACTTAGATTATAACGGCCGTTTAAAGCTTGTTTTATTCGCAGGACGTCGGAGTCGGAGTCTGAAGAAAGTAATTCAGAGGAATCTGGCACTGAAAATACTCGAATAAACCATAAAGCAAAAACAACCATAACCACAACTACAAACAACGTAAAATCAAATTTGGACTTACTACTAGATTTGGGTAACGATATGGAAAACTCTATGCCTGTAATGACCCCAAGTTTAGGAGGTTTTTACACTCCAATGACACCCGTGGATCAAGTAATAGGTTTACAAGTTGTACAACCTACATTTGTTAATTCGAAGCCTAAGGAACTGTTAAATCGGCTAAATGGAAGAGGCCTTTCTGCTAGTTACAGGTTTACTAGAATTCCACACTTATATTCTGCCAGTATGTCTAATATTAATATTGTATTTATGAACAACAATAATGAAGAAATAACGAACATAAAATTAGGAAAGAAGAACTTGAGTTCTGGGATGAGTCTGCACGAATTTGCTTCTATCTCTATGTTACCAACCAACTGCTCTCTACCTGCAACTATAGGCATAGATTTTAATGATACTACACAGTCTGCAAACTTTGAAATTGTGTCTTCCTTAGGTAAGATTTTTTCTGTCTTTATTAAACTGGTAATAGTAAATTACACGTCCACTCGGAAAATAGTACTTTTCCGAGACCATTTATGTCGATGATTGAATTTAAATGAAGCAAATAATACTACAATACTGCACCCAAAAAAACAACCACAAAAAACATTTGTTTTGGCACCATTTATAACATTTATTACCCTTCTCAGTCTCAAAAGTAAAAAATATTGACTAAAACTGTACAATTTAAGTCTTTTAAACAAAATGTATCGTGTTTATCATGACAACCGCAGTTCGGCCATCTTACTTAACGATATTTTAATCGGTGGCGCCATCTAGCGGAAATTATTGATTTAAATGCAGACCAGTAATATTTAGTTTACAGGACTAGACCAGTAATCACTTACTTCCCGAGCTTTAATAATACATGTAATGTATATATTACATATACAGTTTTGAATAAATCACATTTACAATCGGTATACTGACTGACCAACCTTTTTAGGTAATTTCAATGTTTGCCTTAAACCCACTATTGGAGAGTTAATGAGACCGATCAAAATGAATCCTAGCCTATATAAAGAAAAACAATTAAGTTTAAAAGGAATGACTGAACATAATGCTACTTTTAAAGAAAATAAATACAATATATTAGATAAAATACATGAAACTACAAATTTAGCCTTGAATGAAGAAACTGAAGATGAATATAGGTAAGTTTTTATTGTATTTTGTTATAAAAATGTTGTTATTTTTACATCCGATGTCTTTTCCGAAAAATGTTTCACCTAAATAATGTTTTGTCACAGATTTATTAGTTTTATATTTTATTTAAAAAGCTGCATTTTTTGTATATATCACTGTTTAAACTGTAATGACTTTTTAAAGACTTTTTTACACTTGCCACAAACCTTACTTGAGCGGATGAGATTCACCCGCTCAAGTACG
Organism: Brachypterus glaber; assembly: GCA_958510825.1. Taxonomy (NCBI): domain Eukaryota; kingdom Metazoa; phylum Arthropoda; class Insecta; order Coleoptera; family Kateretidae; genus Brachypterus; species Brachypterus glaber. Next base: position 17,665,544 of record OY294054.1, on the reverse strand, counting down.
GTTTGTGCACCATTTATACCCGCCCAGACCCGTCATTTTCAACAGGGATTAACCATTAAAATTAAACGTGTTAAATAATTCTGACATTTCATTGGTCAAATTCTAGTAGTAGTAGTAATGGTGGGGAGGTCAAGCCTGGCAACTAGACCATATGGTCCTTTTTGCTTACCCCTGTGTTACTAGTTTTTCTACTCTAACGAGGACTTAGTTCCTTTTACTTGTAAGCCCACGATATACTATTTTCAAGTAACAGGGCCTTCTCGTTTGGAACGCCCCTAGCTGAAGTTATTAGATAAAAATATGATTGGCCTTATTGATGTGAGAACACATGCATAAGAAGTTACATCTCAAAGTTTTGGAACTCTAACTTGAAAAATGTGTCTTGCATATAAGCGTGCATTGGAAACTTTAAATATCGCTTAAATGACCTAAAGTATCAAAACCCCTTGGGGACTCGACTATAGTGGTCCTAAATTAATTATTAATGACGTTGACAGACCTCCTGCCTAAATTTTTATCGCACAGTGTGACTGGGTAAAAATCCATTAAAAAAATAAATTATTTTAATTTCTAGGTTTTCTGGTCAGACAATGACATCTTCAAACTTGGTTCTCGTGTCAATATCTAAAAACGAAGATAAAAAAATAAAAGTCAACTGTGAAAATATAGTTTTTGGGTCAGTGCTTCTAAACGAGATATTAAACAATTTTAATTCATAGGATTTTAAGAAATTATTTTTTTATATTATTTATGTTTCTCAATGTTTAATATGTAATTTTAAAAAATATATCTATGTTATTACCATTCCATGATGAATATATATTTTGCAAATATTCATATTTTTTGCGTATTTATAAAAATAGAAAACCCTACTATATTTTTTGTTTTGTTTGTTTTGTTCAAAAGTTATTTATTTTTTGCTGTTTATTTTTAGTAGTACTATTATTATTTAATAAATAAATAAATAGTAATTCATTTCATTCTGTTTTACTTGCTTTAAAGATCTTAACTAAAAGACCAAATTTAGCTGATCTTTATCCACCCAAAAAGATATTTGAAAACCCGGAACGTCGGGAAATTTAGCTATATCTACTATAATAAGGAAAATGTTGGAATTTTCTGGATCTTTATATGTTAATTTTTAACTTCGGAGTTAAAACTAAACATTTAATTCATAATTTACCCATCAAACATTGGTTCGTTGGCCGCCCGTTGGCAAACCCACATTGGGCCTACATACTGAGGAGACATCAGCCGTAAGCCGTATACGACATCAGCCGTAAGGCCGTATACGACGGGCCAATGTTGGCAAAAATACATTGGTCCTACATTGGCTGCCCGAAGCCCGCTTTAAAGCCAACGATAAATTCGATAGTAAAATCGTACATTGTAAATTAAAAAAATTTGAAAAATGAAAAAATATTGAAAAAATAATATAAAAAAAATTAAACGTAAAAAAAATCAATTTTCTTTTCGCGAAAAATGAAAATTTTTTGAGTTTATTTTTTTTAATTTTTTAACCCCTTGAGGACTCGACTATAGTGGTCCTAAATTAACGACTGACGTTGACAGATCTCTTGCCTAAATTTTCTGTCAAACAATGTCATTAGAATTAAAGTATGAAAAAAGAAATTAAAACTTGTTCCCTTTTCCGAAAAACGAAAAAATTTTGAAAAGAAATGTTTTTGAAAAAACATAGACCCTTAGTTTTTCAATTACATTTTAGATTTAAAAAAAAAACAGCATGCACTTTAGTTGTTAAAAATTAATGTGGTGACCTTTAAGTAAAGCATTCAACACAATGTAAAAAATTTGAAACATAAAAAAGTAATATTTTTTTTCTCCAGTCTAATTTTGTCGAGAAAATATTTATACACAGCTGTGTTGCCAAATTTCCTAATTTTATGTGAATTCCAATAAAAGTTATTAAAAATGTTTAAACCACGTGGAACCACGTGAAAATTGCCTTAATTTAATTAAAAAAATAGAAGTTTTACCCCGTACTTACCCCCTTACCTCTATTTGTCTACCCCAAAAATCTTATGAGCTCTTCAAAAGATGATAAGAAACAAAATGCAAGAAACCGCTTGTCGATATCTCTTCTAGAAATAAAGTTATCGAGTTTACAGACACAGACAGACGATTTTTTTTTACTGATTTTTACTGATCTCGACGTCTTATAAACGTAGAGAAATGTGAAAAAAAATATATTGTCAAAAAAATTGACTTGTCGGCAGTGCCGATGTAAAATCTAAGTTTGGCAACATGGTTTGCAAATTTAAAAATTTAGGTTTTATACGACTGCGCGATTTTTTAAAGGGTCTGGAACCCTAACCGTAATTCTTTACAAATCTGTCTTGTAGGTACGTCGTCATTTTAAGTCCAGCGTCTTTTAAACTTGTTCGTTTTAGAAATTTTTAACTGTTTTATTTAATATTTTACCGCAAGAAACAAAATGGTAAGTACCTCAAATCATTACTTATTTCCCTAATTTTGACTTTGTTAATATCCGTTTCTTTTTAAATATTTTTTTAATAAAAATTACCGTTTTGATTGTGTGCTCCTCATGTCAGACTTTTTTCACGTATTTATAAATATGATAATTATCACTAAAAGTGTAAAAAAGCTTAAGAATTTTATAAAATACAATTTAAAATTCAAATTTTAAATATTTTTTCTGCTTGTCTGTTTGTTATGTTTTACTTCCTCCTAGGAAAGTCCCGCATTAGTCAAAAAAATGTTTTCATTGCTTTTTTTACGTTTATATGTAAAAAAACGATTTCCGCGAAAAAAAAATTGTCGGTCTGTCCGGGACCAGGATAACTTGAAAACGCCTTGAGATAAAGTTCTCGGATGGGATCTTGGTATTACCCCCCCCCCCCCTCCAATAGAAAAACATCGAGAGGGCACCTAAGGGTAATTTTTTGTTTTTTTTTTTAATTTCTTTTTGGATAGGAGAAAGTTCTCTAGAGCAAACTCAACTGGGCCAGCTGTATCTAGATATTTTTAATTTTTTAGCGTGAAGTTATTTCTCTCCACGTTGGCCAGGCTGGAGTTCAAATTGGAAACGCTTGTTGGGAGTTATACTGTTTGGAACACAATTTGAAAAAAGATGGATACTTCGATGAAGAGTCAAAGAAAACTGATGATAGTAGTAGTTTTTCCACGTTTTTCGCATCGACAGGCATTGGAAAACACGTTCCAAGATCTATTTTTGTTGATTTAGAACCCACTGTTATTGGTAAGAAGAGAAAAAAAAAGCGATTTTTATTTTTCTCAAAGAGTCGTGCGTTAGTAAATAAAATGTATTTTTTACATTTTGTTTTTAGGTTTTACATAAAAAAAAATATGATTTCCGCGAAAAAATCTGTCTGGCTCTCTCTCCGGGAAATCTTGTGGCCAAGATTACTCGAGAACGCCTTGAGGTTCATAGTTTGAGCTAATCAAATTAACTCTAAAAATAGGGTTATTAATAAAAATGCATTTTTTCTCAAAAAAATATTATATCTCAAAAACTATAAACAATAGACCCATATAATATGATATTAAAATAAAGGTATTTTTATGACAAGTAAGATGACATAATAAAAAATATACCATTCCATTAAAAAAAATTAAGTCAGATGTTACCCACCCTAGGACCATCCTGTATATTTCAAAATATTTTTTGAATATGCCTTTTTTAAAACCATACAACTTTTTCCTTTAAAGTTTTTCTCTAAAGTGGATACTTTACTAGATATAGACCGAGTCGGCTTCGTTGAGACTCCCTGTATATTTGAATAGTGTTTGCAATTAATTATCTTTACTATTTTGACTCGTTTATTTTAGATTCTGTTCGTTTGGGAGAGTACCGTAACTTATACCATCCAGAGCAACTGATAACTGGTAAAGAAGACGCCGCGAATAACTATGCCAGAGGACATTACACAGTCGGCAAGGAAATTATCGACAGAGTATGCGATAGAATAAGGAAATTGTCAGACCAGTGCGATGGACTTCAAGGGTAATAATAATAATCAAATGCCGTACTTTGTGTATCCCCTACTAAAAATGACGGGTCTGGGCGGGTATAAATGGTGCACAAACCGTACTCAAGCGGATGAAATTCATCCGCTCAAGTACGGTTGTGCACCATTTATACCCGCCCAGACCCGTCATTTTCAACAGGGTCCATTTACCGGGGGCTTGCGAAGATTAAAGTTTTATATCTATTTAAAATTAAATCGGCACTAAACGATACATATCCTGGGGAAAAAATGCCGTATGCATTTTTTAACTACGACTAGGTACTGGAGATACAGATACAATAAAAAATAAAATACAAAAACTAGGTACAGAACCCTCAATGCGCGAGTCTCTTTGCATTTAACCATTTTTTTTACTTCGATCTTCTTTAGAGAATTGTGGCTTCCTATAAGCCATTTTTGAATCTATTTTCTTCAATATTTTTTTGATGTAGAATCATGATAATGATATACCTTATCAAAATGACGCGCAAGCTACAAAAATTCAAAGCCAAAATTGGCACTCAAATATATTTTTTTAAAAAAGGTTTCTTATCTTCCACTCGTTCGGAGGGGGGACTGGCTCCGGATTCACTTCACTTTTGATGGAAAAACTATCGGTCGATTATGGAAAGAAAAGCAAACTGGAATTCGCAGTATATCCCGCCCCCGAAATTGCAACCGCAGTCGTCGAGCCTTACAACTCCGTGCTCACCACCCACACCACTTTGGAACACTCAGATTGCGCTTTTATGGTTGACAACGAGGCAATTTATGACATTTGCAGAAAAAGATTGGACATTCCAAGACCAGGGTATTCAAATTTGAACAGATTGATTGCTCAAATCGTTTCCTCTACTACAGCTTCCTTAAGGTAATACATAATAAGTTCATATTTTCGGGTAAAGTCTCTTTTATTGACCTGAATTCAGGTCTTAAGTCTTAAGACTGGACTATAACTGGAAATACGCCGGGCACTGTTTATAACCTGAGTGTACTCTTACTTAAGCTTTTGTGTACTAGCCGTGAAGCCTGTTTTTTACACGGGTGTACCTACTAATATATTGATTTATTTTAGATTTGATGGCGCAATGAACGTTGATCTGACCGAGTTCCAAACTAATTTGGTGCCTTATCCTAGAATCCACTTTCCTTTGGTGACGTACGCGCCAATAATTTCTTCAGATAAAGCATTCCACGAGCAAATGTCTGTATCAGAAATAACCAACTCATGCTTTGAACCCGAAAATCAGGTAAAAAAACATTCAAAAATCAAAAAAAAAAAAAGTTTTTTATTTCCTTTTTCAAAAAAAAAAAAAGTTTAAATTATTTTTTAATATTTACTCTTCCCGAGCAAAGTCAAACGTTTGTTGAAAAATTTATATTGCTTTTTTACGTTTCTCGTCATTTTACATGCAAAAAGATAATTTCCGCGAAAAAAATCTGCCTGTCGCTCGGGCTTTCTGCCTATCGGTCGGTCATTCTGTCTGTCCGGGAAAATGTATCTTTCTTCGGAAAATTAAACTTTTTTGAAGGTTTTTTATATATAACCTGTTGAAAATTACGGGTCTGGGCGGGTATAAATGGTGCAGACCCGTCATTTTCAACAGGGTTTGTATATTTTTTTAATTATTTGTAAAAAAAATCATTTTTTTTCCAGATGGTCAAATGTGATCCAAGACATGGTAAATACATGGCTTGTTGTATGCTCTATCGTGGAGACGTTATCCCAAAAGACGTAAATGCCGCCATTTGCACTATTAAGAGCAAACGATCTATTCAATTTGTTGACTGGTGTCCAACAGGTTTTAAAGTTGGTATTAACTACGAACCACCAACTGTAGTGCCAAATGGAGATCTAGCTCGAGTAAGTTATTGTCTTAAAATTACAAAAAATAATGTTCAGTTTAAATTAAACTTTTTATACATACGTTTTGTCATCGAATTCTAAACAAAAAATCCGTCTGTTTGTCCGTCTGTTCTTCTTGCTATACAGTGTTATTCTTTTAAATGGTACACCCCCCGTAACTTTTGAACGGAATGAGATATAAGCTTCAAATTTGGAACATTCATATCACACAATAAAAACTATCACTTTCCATATGTTTTATTCGGTAAAGCGGCGCCAGGGGGGCAATGGGGGACAATATTTGAATTAGGTCTTGTGATACGTCATTTTAAAGAGGAAATCCTATCAATTTTTTCAAGAGATCATAGAACTTCATTTTTTCTGATATCGATCTGAAATTTCGTTTTTCATGCTGCATATTTTTTTGAAAATAAAAAAAAAGTTGTAGGAGAAGAAATTTTTCCAAAAAAATACCAAAAATAAAAGGAAAACAACTATTTTCAAAAATTTCAGAAACAACTTTTTTCAGGTACAAAGGGCAGTTTGTATGCTTTCCAACACCACAGCAATTTCAGAAGCCTGGGCAAGGCTGAATCACAAGTTTGATTTGATGTATGGGAAGAGAGCTTTTGTACACTGGTAAGATATGTTTTTTACACACCTATACAGGGTTACTCTTTTAAATGGTACAGTACCTTAACTTTTAAACGGTACGCCGTTATATGTATTAAATTAAAATTTAAAACTTCTATATTGGATAAAATAAACTATCTTTGGGCGTAAATTGTACGCATTCTATTATATACTATTCATACATATTCATGCAATATACCATGCATTTTCCCAAATACTTAAAAAAAAATAATTTTCAAAAAATAAAAATTAAAAAAAAAATACATTTTGTTTTAAAAAAGATCTTTTTTTAAAAACTAAATTTTTTTGAAAAATAAAAAAAAAATCAAAAAGAATTTTTGAAATTTTTTCAAAAAAATGTTGCCTATTTTTTCATGAAACAAATTTTTATCCAAGAATTTTTCGCCTAGGATAATTTTTGAAATGTTTTGAAAATTCGAAACTACCGTATAATACTATTCTAGCGCAGGCGCTGTGAATAGTATAACAACTGATATATTATTTATTGTTAGGTACGTCGGTGAGGGTATGGAGGAGGGAGAGTTTTCAGAGGCCAGAGAGGACTTGGCAGCTTTAGAAAGAGACTATGAAGAGGTTGGGAACGATTCTCCTGCAGATGGTTCAGTAGAGTTTCAAGAAGACGAAGAATATTAAACTTCCAATGGGGAGGCAAACGCACCTTTTGGGCCCAAAATAAAAAATACTTTTAAAAAAGTGTGCGTTTCCGTTAATGTTTGTATCATATTTATTTTAAAATAATATATATTAAATTATTTTCATGTAAGAATTACTTATATGTATTTATACATTTAAAACTGTAATGTAAGTTTTTCTAATATGATTTTTCTAATACGCTGTAGTACTACTGTATTAATAAATAGTAATATTTTTAGAAATATTTGTTTTAACGAGATTTTTAATAAATCTTTAAAAATCTCTAAATTCGATATACCTGTACAAAATGTTTGATCCATATATCAAAGGTTTTTTTTTACCTTGTCACACATTTTTTGTATTCAATTTCACTTGTTTTTTCGATATTTAAAAATATTCCAGTACTTTTTTCTATATTTTTAATGATACTATTCAATAAATTTCATTAGTAGCACCCTTTAAAACTTTTCAAAAAAGGTGGCCATATTTTATTAAGAAAATATCAAAAAATCTACAATATTCACAGCAAAACAAATAACTACAGACACATAACTCTACTACCAGTTATAGGTAAAAACTTCGAAAAGTTAATAAAGACAAGATTGGAGAGGGAAATCGGTTCAAAGATTCCAGGCTATCAGTTCGGTTTTAAAAACAAGTGCTCGACTATCCAACCCCTAACAATATTGGTTAATAACATCCAAACAGCAAAACTTAATGGTAAACACACCGCGGCGTTACTTTTAGACATTAACAAGGCTTTCGATAGCATCTGGCATCCCGGATGTATATACAAACTGCATCAACTAGGTTGCTCGCCACAGCTGTTACACCTTATTAACGAGTTCCTTAGAAATAGAGTAATACGAATTAGAATCGATGGCAAACTTTCTGAAGAGATACGTGTTACACAGGGATTACCACAAGGTTCACCATTGTCACCAATACTGTTTAATCTCTACTGCGCCGACATTTACTATCACCACAACAACGATGACGAAGAATATTTCAATCTTCTTGCATATCTACTACAGTTTGCGGATGATACAGCCCTAGTAAGTCATGGAAAAAATATGAAGGACGCAGTAGAGAAATTACAACAACTCGCAGACCAAACTTGTCACTGGTTTGACAAGTGGAAAATGAAACCCAACCCCGCTAAATGTCAACTCATTCTGTTTAATCATGAACCGACAGCAAACTCACCAACTATTGTAATAAAAGGGCAGTTAATCCAACTACTACAGTAAAATATCTAGGTATAACAATAGATCACAAAGTCAAATTCAAAGAACATTTAACAACCATCAAGAAAAGAACAACAACAAGAGCAACACATTTTAAGTCACTGTCGGTCAGAAATAAAGGCATTAATACAGAAACCGCAGCAAAAATCTATAAATCAGTTTGTAGACCAATACTTGAATACGGACATATCCTATTCAAGTACACATCGAAAATAAACTTCAAAAAGATTGAGACAGCCGAGACAATAGCTTTGAAAAAGATTACCAAACTAAGACATGAACAAAACCCCATACACAACCCCTCGAATGAAACACTATACGCTAAAACAAAAGTACAACCAATAAAAGACAGATACGAGACGTTAATTGAAAAATACAGCAAACACGATGAAAACAGAAACGTAATCGCAGTAGAAAAGTACTGTATGCTCAGAGAACCGAGAAGAAGAAGACCCAAAAACCCTGAAGAAACTGTATTTGAAATTTTGAGTAGACATTCACAGTAAAAAGACATTATTATAATTTTATTACTAATAGTATTATTATTTTTGTTATATATTTATATATATATATTTATTTATTTTTTTTTTGTATTCTATATAAATTAACTTAACTAGGGTTAAAAAAAATGTAGTAAAAAAATTATGTATTATTATAGGCTGAAGGACTACGGTCGATGGCCATTTGTACGTGGTACAATAAAGAACGTTTATTATTATTATTATTCTACAATATTCCTTAATTGAGATATTGGCCCATTGTCCCTTCTTAGGGCGTTATAGTTAAAAATGTTTTTAGCATTTTTAAATACAAGAATTAAAAGCAAAAATAAGAAAAAATATTTATTAATTTTTAATAGAAAACGTAATTGTAATAAAACTAAAATGCATTAATATCACAAGAACGAATAAGAAAAAAAACTTACATTTATGCAGGGGCGGTCATGAGTAGCACTTAGGAGGGCGAAATCCAACAAATAAGGTAGGACGGGGTCAGATTAGTGTAGTGTTCTTCACCAGGGCCCTGCAAGAACGACGGAGGGGCTCGTAGTAAACGAATAATGTACTGCGCAGAAAAAGACCTGCACTAAAGTTTTTAGCGCGAAACATGCTGCGCGTTTTTTTTGCGCAAAAAATGCTGGGCGGTTTTACGCGCGAAAATCACCGCAAATCTTTTTGTTTTTTTTTATTTTCCAAGACGGCTGGCCTCGGGCGATTCTATTTTTCCAAACTCACGGGAAGTGTAACTTAATTTTATTCCTATACGCACATTTTCTCTAGTGTTATTACTACTGTCAGTATTGCTGTGAAAAAAAAAACAAAGGTGTTCTGGCTTGCTTAATCTAATCTTAAAAAAAAATATCTTAAAATATAAATGTTCAACCTGGACTAGTATGATTTTCAATGGCTAGGGGTAAACCACTAAAAAATATATATAGAGGGTGCAGGGCCAAAGCAAAAAAGATTTAGTGGGGGGAGAAGGTTGAAAATCACAACTTTTTTTAGTCTAAAATTACAACTTTTATCCCGTCGACAAAAAAGTTAATAACTAAAAAAACAGCCAAGTTTACAACTTTTTAAAATTAAGAATTTTTTTAATTGGTTCAGCTGTCACCCTGCACATAGGCCTCTGAGATTTTTGTATGACTTCCAAGACTTTTGACACAAAAATCTAAGCTTTTTAATAAGATTTATAAAAAATCTTAGGAATCTTGTCAAGATTTAGATCTAGATTTTTGTTGAGAGTTCTTAAAGATATAGGAGAGTTCCCTTAGTGATTTACCCCCCTCCCCTTTAAATGGTTTATAACAAACACTGAAAGCCAGAATTATTTTCAAGCACAAAGCGCAAATGGACTTATACCACTCTAGCTTTCAATAGCTCATATATCCTAACCACTTATTTAATCTAATATTGTTTTGAGTTTTTGGATCCGCCCTTGCATTTGCAACACCTATAAATATATTATTCTTAACACTCATAGTTACATAAAAACTTTGAATTGGTTTAAACATTTTTAACAGTTAATCTTTTGAATAGCATGCTACATACTCCATTACTTTTATTTTAAAATCCTCTTTTGAGTGTCTATACATTTCTGCAGCCTCCACGTTTAATGGATCTTCAAAATTTAACAAATCCTGAAAATAAAAATCAATCAATTTTCAGAATTTTCAGTATGGGAACATTCAAGTATTACGTAACGCAAATTTTGATCATTTTGTACTTTTTTAATAAAAAGGAAATAAATATGTGAGTGGTCACACAAAAATCTAAAAAAAAAAAATGAGTTTTTGAACACATTAGAAATTTCTAAGCCTATATGTTAATACAAATATATTTTTTCTCTTCAGATCCCTTTTTGCCTGACCAATCACATATATTTAGCAGTTGGCACTAGATAATACTTACTGTAAATAAAGCATGAAGACCCCAAACAACATCATTTAAACGTCGAATAGGGGACCAGCCCATTCCATCGACACTATGTCGTCTCAGCAGGGAAAGACATACTTCTCCAGATTCTGCAATATTTGGATGCCACAATTTTGTTATACATTTTACCACAGGTGGCTAAAATATATTTATAATTCAGTAAAAATACGGTGTGGTCCAAAAGTTAAAAAAAAGCCCTCTTAAGTTTTGAACAAGATATTGATTTCAAATTTGGGACACGTAAATAAGACAACTTCGACTATCTGTTTACATATATTTTTAGCTTTTAATGTGGGTAAGGGACATGGCAGAGGGGAGATCTTAACATGTTGAATTCAATGGGGCATGGCAGAGGGGAGATTTTAACATGTTGAGTTCAATGGGGCAAAGGGGCATTAATTTCCCAGCAATAAATACTTGTGTTACTCCAAGGGGCTAATTTCCTGATTATTTTATGTACATAAGCTTGTACATAAAATTATGCAAGCCAAGGATTACACAAGATTACACAATACAAAAGATAATGCAAAATTATGCAAGAATAAGCAGAGATTGTACAGAGATTACGCAGCAAATTAACCACTTATGTTACTCATAGAACTCTATACAAAACTAGTATATATTTTCTTTCATCAATAATGTCTATCAAATGGCACCTGAAGTTTAAAACAAGTAACCAAACTGATACTTACCACCATATTGTATTCATCAGTAACTTTAATATCAAATCGAAAAGTTCCTCCTTCCCAAAATCCTTCTGTAGGTTGGACAGTTAAGGTAAATGAACTTAAATCATTTTCATTTTCGTAGTGAACTGAGCAACTGGCAGGTAACAGCTGACACATCTCTTGCGCTTCTTTGACTAATAATCTGTCTCTGATGGAGGCCCTACTTGCAGTGGAGGGCTCATCATTTTGAGTCTTACGTTTTAAGCGTTGACTTAGTGTGATCATTTTTAATTACTAAAACTTACTCTATAATAAATAAACTAAACTAATTTCCACTTTTAAGTTCTTTTTAACATTGTTTATTTTCTTTCTTTGAGGTTATGGCTCAATTTCACTTTGACAGAGCTTCTTCTTCTTCTTCATCAGGCTTTTTTGGTTTTGGCTGCCTGGGCCATCCAACCAACCAAACTCTTATTCTCTTTCCAATCCCTTCAACATAGATCTGCACTGAAGCAGGTCTGGGTTGTCCCATTTCTAGGTTGATTCTTTTTTTCACAACACACCTATGTAGGCTGTTTTGACAGAGCTGCTTAAACCATAGATTATACCTCCCATAGATATGTATATGCCGTGTTGCCTAATGAAACATTGTTGGCCGCGACATCTAGCGGGCGTAGTCTAGTTTATTTCAAAAAATTTTGGCGAAAGCGCTTTACAGTATTTATGGCCTGTTTCATCAAGCAAGATAGTAAAATTAAAGATCGCACAGTGAATATTTTCAAAACAGATTCGAATATTGGATATTCGAATATACTGCGTAGTTTATTTTATAATAACATATTCTATACACAAAAATATACTATTCGAACCTGTTGTAAAAATTTATTTACTGTGCGATTTTTAATTTACTATCTTGCTTGAAAAAACAGACCATAGTTGTAAAATTAATTGGATATTTTTGTTTCTAATAAATTGTATAGACATTTTTTTGTTAATTTTTTAAAAATTGAAAAATCCCCAAAAAAAAATATTGCTGTAAGGGAACGTTCAAGTATGACGTAACGCAAATTTTTATTATTTGGACCTTTTTTTTATACGCAACTTTATTTATATGTTTTCTTATAGGTTTTGATCTAGAATCCAAGTATGTCAAGAAAACAAAAATCAATTCAGTTTTCGAAAAAGTCCAAACCACAAAGATTGGACAAAAAGTCCAATGTACTTTTCCCTTAAAAAATTTAAAACCGTCAACAATGTATGACGAATAAGATAAGGTTATGCAATTTTTAAATAAAGTCTGTGATTAAAATCTTTTACTCATTCGCTTGTAGACTGCCAAAGGTGGTGCATCACTCGTGATAGTTTTTGTTTTAAGTTTTAAGAAGTGTATTGGACTAGAGGCTTTTGAAAATAATTATGTTTTAAATGTAAGTACCCGATTCTTTTATAAATATTTTTATACTTTTTTTTCTAAATATACCGAAACTTTTTAAAACAGATATGTGGGTCCCAGTTTATGGGACATCAGAGGCCTGTGCTCTACAAATGTTTGGGGACAGAATTTTTTACATAGAGGGTTGATTCAGTAACCTCAAACGTTTGACAGGGCACGCGCGCGCCAATTTGTTTTCATAATGTGGGTGTACGGAGGCCATCAGGGATATTAGGCCCCATTCTGGGGCGGCACTCTTTTAAAAATTTATTATGATAAAAAAACAAACTTGTAAAATTTAAAACCGGCAACTGTGTGTACAATATTATTTTATTAAACTGTTATGTTACGTAATTTTCAAATAAAAGTACTAATGATTTAGATATTTTACTCATTCTTATACAGATTGCTAAAGGTGGTAGATCGCTCGTGGTTTTTTCTTTGTTTTAAGTTTTGAAAAGTGTGTTGTGAGAGTATTAATACAATTGTGTGAGTGTGTATTATGTATTTTTACACTACTCTGCCCTGCTTAGTTAAAACGTCCTAAATAACTTTTTTTTCATTTTCGGCTTATCTGAATATAGTGATTGTTCTATGCCATGTTTATCTATTCTCCAGGGTCCCCACCAATCAGGGTAATCAGGGAAGTCTGGAAAATGGGGAATTTGGCCATTTATTCGAAAAAGTCAGGGAAAATAGGAATGTTAGTTAGGACGTTTTAAGTAACGAGGGCAGTACTGTATCCGACTTTTGAAAATAATTATTTTTCAATTGTTAGTACACGTTTTTGTATAAGTATAGGGAGGCCACAGAATATTATTTGGAAAATTCCCCGAAATTTCCCTAACCTTTCCCTGGTTTTGATAAATATTCCCTGACCTTTCCCTGGTTTTGATAAATATTTCCTGACTTTTTGGGTAAAAAATATATGAAAAAAAAAGTTATAAAAAAAATAAAGTTACAGGTTTTTCAATAAAATTACCTGATTTTTCACTTTTTCCAATAAACTTTCCTGACATTTTCCTGATTTTCCCTGAAAATTTAAGCTTCCTGACATTTCCCTGATTTCTCTAACATGTGGCCATTCTGAACTATTTCGGCTATTTTAAGTAACGATTTAAGTTTTAATACAATTTATTTACATATATAGGAGTTTAAGGGGTCTCTCTTAAGGACACTGAACACTAAATTCTACCTTAGAAAATATAAAATGATCTTTTTTTAAACATTTTTTTTATATATAGAAAGAAAAAGATATTATTGTGTTTTGTAGGTATGTTTATTTATATTCCAAGAATACAACAAAAATATTTTAGATTTTTAAAGTGCCATTTTTTGGCCAGATTTTTTTTTTTGAAAAAAAACATCAAAAAACGGTGATCGCCATGATTCCGGCCACCTGGATCGACTGAAAAAGAAACAAAACGTGATATGTTGAAGTATTGAAGTCGCTATAGCCCGTACTAGAAGAATAAAATTTATGAAGCTGAAGTTTGCAACGTTTTTTTGCATCGAAAATTCAAATAGTATATTAAAGCACTTATTCCATAACACGTTTTTAGCGCACTAGTATTTTAGAAAACTCGACGCAAGCGGCTCGTTTTCTAAACTTGTACTCGTGCGCTAAAAACCTATGTTATGAAATTAGTACTTTAATATACTATTTGAATTTTCGTTGCAAAAAAACGTTGCAAACTTCAGCTTCATTAAAATTTGGCCAAAAAATAACAAAATGGCGGACGTTTTTGTTTGAAAATGTTTGAAAAACGTCCGCCATTTTGTTATTTTTTGGCCAATTATTTTTCTTCTAGTATGGGCTCTAGCGACTTTAATACGGAATAATTTCCCGTTTTGTTTTTCTTTTCAGTCGATCTAAACGGTCAGAATCATGGCGACCACCGTTTTTTGATATTAAAAAAAATATGACCAGAAAATGGCACCTTAAAAATATGACATTTTTTTTGTATTCTTTGAATATAAATAAACATACCTACAAAATTTTACAATATCTTTTTTCTTTCTATATAAAAAAATGTTAAAAAAAATATTTTTATTCTGGATTTTTTAACTTTATTGTAATAATTTGTGATTCTTTTTTTACTTTCAGGTCTTTAACTATTACACTGCTCAACACCATTTTAGTTGCATCTGGCTATATTTCATCCGCTGATCGAGAAATGTGAAAAAAACGACCTCAAGTTTAAGTGACTTGCCAAACAAAAAGTCCAAAAAAAAGGCAAAATCCAATATTTTTAAAGGGTTCTTTTTTAATACACTTTTTTCAGGTTCATGCGTAAATAAATATTTTTACTGTGTTTTTTTAATATTGTTTTTTTTTCAGGTTTATGTGTAAATAAATAATTACTGTATTTAATTATTATTTCTTTCAGGTATTTCACTGTTTTTATAATTTTGGTTTTTTTTAAATTTTTTATGTTCCTAATTTTAACATGTTTTTTTTCAGGTATTTTTACTGATTTTTTTTAATATAGTTTTTTTCTCAGGTTTATGTGTAAATAAACAATTATTGTATTTAATTATTATTTCTTTCAGGTATTTCACTGGTTTTATAATTTTGGTTTATTTTAAATTTTTATGTTCCTAATTTTAACATGTTTTTTTTTCAGGTATTTTTAGTGTTTTTCTTTTAATATAGGTTTTTTCAGGTTTATGTGTTATTGTATTTAATTATTATTTCTTTCAGGTATTTTACTGTTTTTATAATTTTGGTTTATTTTAAATTTTTATGTTCCTAATTTTAACATGTTTTTTTTTACGGTATTTTTAGTGTTTTTCTTTTAATATAGGTTTTTTTCAGGTTTATGTGTTATTGTATTTAATTATTATTTCTTTCAGGTATTTCACTGTTTTTATAATTTTGGTTTATTTTAAATTTTTTATGTTCCTAATTTTAACATGTTTTTTTTTCAGGTATTTTTAGTGTTTTTCTTTTAATATAGGTTTTTTCAGGTTTATGTGTTATTGTATTTAATTATTATTTTTTTCAGGTATTTTACTGTTTTTATAATTTTGGTTTATTTTATATTTTTTATGTTCCTAATTTTAACATGTCTTTATTTTCAGGTATTTTTACTGATTTTTTTTAATATACGTTGTTTTTCAGGTTTATGTGTTATTGTATTTAATTATTATTTCTTTCAGGTATTTCACTGTTTTTATAATTTTGGTTTATTTTAAATTTTTTATGTTTCTAATTTTAACATGTTTTTCCTTTCAGGTATTTTTACTGATTATTTTTTAATATAGGTTTTTTTAGGTTTATGTGTAAATAAACAATTATCGTATTTAATTATTATTTCTTTCAGGTATTTCACTGTTTTTATAATTTTGGTTTATTTTAAATTTGTTATGTTCCTAATTTTAACATGTTTTTTTTTCAGGTATTTTTACTGATTTTTTTTTTAATATAGGTTTTTTTTATGTGTAAATAAACAATTATTGTATTTAATTATTATTTCTTTCAGGTATTATACTGTTTTTATAATATATGTAGGTATATTTATTTATTTATTTTTTAATATAGGTTTTTTTTTCAGGTTTATGTGTAAATAAATAATTTTTGTATATAATTATTTTTTCTTTCAGGTATTTCATGCAAACCTGAAGTCGCACCTAGTTGCTTATTCATCTATTAGATTTCTGAAGGACAATTTTTATGGATACGTTTTTTTCGAGCAACATTTATATGTAAAAAAAAGAAGTTTCATCAAGCTAAAATTGGCAACCAGTATTGGAAAGTTTTACTTACAGTCATACTAAAGAAAATGATAGACATTTATATTTCTTTATATTTTTTTATGTTTTAGGTTTCTGAAGGATAATTTTAGAAGTACATGACTCATAGCTCCCAACTGCCCGGGCTCTTCACATGAAGACAAACAGACGGCTGCCAGTTTTGGTTGTAGGAATCGTAGCTTCTGCTTGCTCTTTTGATTTCCATAGAGATGACTCTGGTCCTAGGACCGGACAGTCAATTGAGGGTCTTCGTGCCATTCTCGCTCTCGCTTCTTTAGAGCAAAATTAAGGTACGAGTCCTACAACCAATTGTAAAAAAGAAGTTCCATCAAGCTTAAATTGGTAAGTTTTACTTTTTTCTTACAGTCATACCTTACAGTCATACTAAAGAAAATGATAGACATTTATATTTCTTTATATTTTTTTATGTTTTAGGTTTCTGAAGGATAATTTTAGAAGTACATGACTCATAGCTCCCAACTGCCCGGGCTCTGCACATGAAGACAAACAGACGGCTGCCAGTTTTGGTTGTAGGAATCGTGGCTTCTGCTTGCTCTTTTGATTTCCATAGAGATGACTCTGGTCCTAGGACCGGACAGTCAATTGAGGGTCTTCGTGCCATTCTCGCTCTCGCTTCTTTAGAGCAAAATTAAGGTACGAGTCCTACAACCAATTGTAAAAAAGAAGTTCCATCAAGCTTAAATTGGTAAGTTTTACTTTTTTCTTACAGTCATACCTTACAGTCATACTAAAGAAAATGATAGACATTTATATTTCTTTATATTTTTTTATGTTTTAGGTTTCTAAAGGATAATTTTAGAAGTACATGACTCATAGCTCCCAACTGCCCGGGCTCTGCACATGAAGACAAACAGACGGCTGCCAGTTTTGGTTGTAGGAATCGTGGCTTCTGCTTGCTCTTTTGATTTCCATAGAGATGACTCTGGTCCTAGGACCGGACAGTCAATTGAGGGTCTTCGTGCCATTCTCGCTCTCGCTTCTTTAGAGCAAAATTAAGGTACGAGTCCTACAACCAATTGTAAAAAAGAAGTTCCATCAAGCTTAAATTGGTAAGTTTTACTTTTTTCTTACAGTCATACCTTACAGTCATACTGAAAAAGAATAATAGACATTTATATTTCTTTATACTTTTGTATGTTTTAGGTTTCCGAAGGACAATTTTAGAAGTACATCTGTTTGTAAAAAAGAAGTTTCCTAAAGAATAGATTACCACGACATACACATGACCTCCTCAGTGATAAGGTAGCTGTTCTTTCATTCATGAGCGTAGAATAAATTCAGCACTGATTAGAAGCGACCGCAAGAAGTCTGTCCCCACTCTACAACAACGCAACGCCAGTGTATCTATGATAAAAGCTAAAAAAGATGACAAAAGAAGACTCAAATGGCTGCGGATGTTGGTTGTAGGTCATCAGGGCTTCTGCTTGCTCTCTTGAATTCCAAACGAGATGACTCTGGTCCTAGGACTAGACAGTCAATTGAGTGCCATAGAGCTATCCTCGCTCGCCAAGATTTCTTTAGGGCAAAATTAAGCTGTATGAGTCCTACAGCCACGTGTATAGGCCTACTGGGGTTTCCTCAGTGGGGAACGGCACGTTAACCGTAACGCGCCTGGTGCTTTACCTCCTGGGTGGCGTGGAAAAGAGCACAAACTGCAGCTCTATTCTTGACCATAACATAAAATATTTCGCATACGCAGTTTCTAAGGTACAACCAATCACATATTAGCTTCCTTAGCAACAGCGTATGCGAATTATTTTTGCGAATGGTCAAGAATGGAGACCCTGATTGTTTTATAAAAATACGACATTGTTATGCTGATTTTTACTTTTATACAGCTTTATAACGTTGGAAAAACGTTATTCTAAATTTCTACTATGGTCTGTTTCATCAAGCAAGAGAGTAAATTAAAAATCGCACAGTAAATATTTTTACAACAGGTTTGAATAGTATATGTTTGTGTATAGAATATAACAACATGTTTGAATAGTATGTTTGTGTATAGAATATAGTTATGTTTTATAAAATAAACTACGCAGTATATTCGCACATCCAATATTCGAATCTGTTTTGAAAATATTCACTGTGTGATTTTTAATTTACTCTCTTGCTTGATGAAACAGACCATAGGGTAAAATATTATATGATTGTGATATGATTACTGATATTAAAAATTTATTTTTATTGTGATATTGTGTATTATTTTTATTATGATATTCTGTATTAGCAAGAATGTATTAGGTTACCTATTGGGAATAAATACTATCATTATAACTACAGTCAAACCTCTATAACTCGAACATCCATAACTCTAAATTCTTTATAAGTCGAAGTTTACTGATATTCCCCGCACATTTTATATTGTATTGTTTCTATTTCTGTATTATAAAGATGGTACTACGGCTTGAACGATTTCTTATAAGTTTGGCTTTTATTTCAGACTAAATTTAAAAAAAAATCCATCGACAAAAAAAATATATATATTCAACTTTTTATTGTTTCAGTGTATTTTTTTGGACCAAATTTATTAAATTGGCCAATAATATTAAACTTTTGTTATAGAGCCTAGATATTTAAACTGGTTTTAAATAATTTGGGTCGCTCATTTTAAAAATATTTATACAATGTATAATATACATACTTTTAAGTAAAAGTGAAATATGCAGATTAGCATAGCTTGCCATGGTTTATTTTTCTTGAAAAAAAAAACTTTTACAGCAAAA
The DNA here is from genome assembly GCA_958510825.1 of Brachypterus glaber. Taxonomy (NCBI): domain Eukaryota; kingdom Metazoa; phylum Arthropoda; class Insecta; order Coleoptera; family Kateretidae; genus Brachypterus; species Brachypterus glaber. Next base: position 17,646,119 of record OY294054.1, on the reverse strand, counting down.
CTGATATTATTTTTAAAATCAGGGACCCAAAATTAATTAAAAACAGTAAGAACATCTAAAAAGTTTAATAAAATACACCCTGTATATTATCGTGGGGAGCAGGAATAAATACACTTTGTCTGTAGGGGGTTAAAATTTAAATATATATATAAAGAACATTTAAAATAAAATAAATTATTTTTTTCAGACACTTAACATCTTTATTGTTTAGTGAAATTATTATACCCCGTATGTTAAACTAGCCAAGCTTAACCTATGTTTACTTGTGATTGACCAAAAATAACCCTTTTTAAGTTTGGTTTTAAATTATTGTTTTAAACTCAACCTGTATACGTTCTTTTGGAACGCACCAGTGATTTGCGGTACTGATATGCGCATACGCTGAACGTTCAGCTGAATATTGCGTTCAGTATTTTAGATAGACCCGATATTTTACGATATAGTATAGGAGTCATAATTTTAGATTCCCAATTTCGAATATCTTAGTATCTTTAGTAATTTTCTGTTTTACAGAATTTTGTATCTTAGTATGTTGTATCCGAGGTTGTATCATTATAATAATATTTAATGGTTGGTTATCCTGAATAATAATTACTTTGCGGATATCCAAAATTGGGAATCAAATCCACAAAAGTGATCTATCCGAAATTAGGCAACTTTCTGCTTTTTAGATTGGAATTTTATGAAATGTTTATGTTTTCAGATTGCTTAATTATGACTAGTGAATCAACTTAACTAACATCTTAACTTACCCGAGACAAAAACACACACTTTTACCTATAACGATTATTTATAAAATAAACAAACATGCTAATGCAACTGAACACCAAACTATCATTTGCAATATTAACGATTTTTGCTGTCATTTAAAGGGGAGAAGCTATACCGGCATCATATTACAGGACGGATTTAGTTTGACTTTTGGCTTCACATAAAAGTAGGTTTCTGTTTACTCTGTAGATAGTATCTTAAATACACTACTATCCGAATATAGGAAACCATACGAAATTAGGCGCCTTTCCTCTACTATTCACAGTGAAGAGTATACTATGGTATGCTAAGGATTCAGGGGCGGATCCAGGATTTTGCTTTGGGGAGGGGACAATTCCTGTTCGATTTTACCTATCTTCCAGAAAATTTGTTCCAAACAAAGAACAAATAGATAAAATTTTAGTTCATTATCCATGTAATACTTGCATTTGAATGCTTAGGTATTTATTTCTTGAAAAAAAAAAATTAAATAAAAATCAGCGGGTTTTACCTATACTATATTGGAAAAACGGTAGGCATTGAAAATGTCTTATGGAATGAATATTCATCGACGACTGCGATATCAACAAGAAATTTTTATTCTTATATAATGGTAACGCCTGTGACCTAGGTACACTCTAAAAACATGCCCAGCAATTATTGTAGGCGATTTATTGCCAGTAATTGTTATAGTAAATTTAAAGCCTAACCGTCGCTAACCGTATTTTTAAATAGCGATTGTAAAAATACCTTAATTTTTAAAGTATATTTAAAGCGTTTGACTGTATTACCGTCGTGTTTTTACAGCTTTTTTTACAGCTGTTCTGTGTTTTTTAATGTTACTGTGAATTCGACCTATTGTTACAAGCACTTCCTGTATTTTTCAAGGGATATTACAACCTAGTTTAACTTAAAAATTACAAATAACATGAAAAATTAAGCATTATTACAGTTTTTTGTAAATTTGATTATAATAGATAGTTTAATTCAGTATTTCCTCACACGGATAACTGCTTTAAATTTACTATCACTTTTTACAGTGTACGGCCTATGGCCTACGTGAGAAAAATCCCAACAAAAATTGTGACAAAATCGTGAGAAATGGTGAGGAAAATTCTAACAAAAATCGTGACAATTGTGACAAAAATCGTGCCCCTGTGGCCCCCATTGGATCCACGCCGGTAAGGATTACATTATGTAGGTATTATGTAATCCATGTAGATGTTATGTAATATAAAAAAATGTTGCGCTTTCTGAAAATCATGCGCCATTGCACTGTTGGCGTATAGAGTAATCCGGCTCTGGGTGGCCACCATTTCCCACCTTTCCCCTAAGTCGCTAATATTTTTTTGAAAATTGACAATACCCAAACAGCACACAATATCCTCTAGATATCCTCTCAGTGTCCTTTCAATGTCGCATGTCCCGGGACAACAGTCGTATATCCCAAGGATATCCCGAAAGGTATGTCCTAAGGATATACTGCCCGTATATCCCAAGAATATACGGTATATTCTTCGTACATCCCGGGGACGTCCCAAGGGGATGTCCCTCGGATGTCCTTGGGATATCCTACGATGCCTTTTCCTTCATTATTTTAAATTTACCGCGTTTTTCGTGACTTTAATGGCAGATGTTATTGTCGGTGTTTGTGGTCTGTTTATGTGTGTAAATTTTTTCCACAGTTATTATTAATATTGTGTTTTTCTCTGTTGGACAATATTAGCTTAAATTTAAATAACTTGCATCTAGGTGCAATATTTCACAAAAAAAAAATAAAAGCAATACTTATTTATAGCCACTTTTGTCAAGCACAGGTGTACATAATTAGTACCTATTTTTAGGACAGACGTACAGTATATCCTCAAGACATACCTTCGGGATATCCTGGGGAAGTCGCTCGGCTTCCCGTTTAGTAACAAAGTATATCCTGAGGATGTCCTACGGATATCTATAGACGAAATCGTATATCCTGGGGATGTCAGAAATCCCAAAACGGATATTCTGGGGATATCCATTGTATAAACCTGTGCTATCTGGGTAATAGATATTGCCATATTTATTGCGGACTATAATTTGTCACCACAATAAAATATGTTAAATGGAAAAATCAATGATTCTTTCTAAGTGATTATCATACATCTCCATAATTACACTTGTGTGAAAAACAGGGAATAAAAAATGTCAGCCACTTGCAGAAATCTATTGACAACGTAAATAAATAAAAGCATTTCCCGAAAGGTCCTCCCATATTAAGCGACAGCCAATAGGTTAAGGTCCTTGTTCAATTTGAGGCGTGGCGCCATGTAACCGCAGCCTTAGACTATCAATGGAAACCAGCCCCAAAATTTTGAAATGGTGATTTCAGTTTCATGTGACTGTTACAAAATAAACCACTAACCTCTTATTATCATGGACAAATTAGCGCATTTCGTATCGAAATCATTTGAAAACAATAATAACAATAACACAATGACTGAACAGTGTTTAAATTTAACTTTTGAAGTAAAATCAACGACGCCGCCGATTAAAGTAGAAAAAGAATTCGACGAGTCGAAAAAACCCAAAAACTGGCTGATTTTTGATATCCAAAAGAAATCGATATCTCCAAATATTGGAATTGATTTGAGATTAAACCAAAATACGACTAAAAATGATAATAATAATGTTAATTCTGAAAATTCCGATCCCGACGGTGAAAATAAACCAGGGAAATGGTTTAAATGTAACGACGATATTAAAAGTTCGCCGAAAAATAGTTATTGTTCTGTTTCGTCGCCCATTGACTTAGAAGACTCAAAATCTTGTTCAGAGACTATAATTAGTGAAAATAAATTTGACAGCAGCAAAACGGATAGTGCTTTGGATAACACAACAGAAGAAAAAATATGTAAGTAATAAAATTAGATTTACCCAGGGGGCTCCCATAAGGAGGTGGGGGGCGCAACCCCACCCCAAACCACGCTCGAGTTGGGAAAGTTCACTGCTTAATTGGTAAAATTGAGTAGCAGATTTCGGAAATTGTTAAAATAGTTGGGTAAATTGAGGGGTACAGTCCGGAAATTGGTCAGTAAATTTAATTTCGTCAGGGATTTTTCTTGGGTTAAGAAAATTGGAGTACCTACAGTTGGGAATTTTTTCAGAAGTGAGGACTTTTTTTTACTCATCAAAACTTTCAGGGGTAAATTTTTTTATAGTTGGGAAATATTTGTATTTGAAGTTGGGAAATATGTGTCCCTCTCATATCATTCTACTAGTATATATTCCAAGAACGCTCAGTTGGCATCTCTTTAGATGTTCTAAAACGCGTTGTTCACATGCAGTATATTCTGCAAGATTTTTTTTAATGATCATAGAAGCTTTCGCGTGATTAACACGATTTTCACTGAATGTCCCTAAGAACGTCCTCTGTAAAATAGTGCATATTCTTAGAATCACACAACTTTCCCAAAATTTATTTTAAAAATATTCTTAGAACTGTTTTATGCGTTTTGGAAATGTCAGTATTAACTTTCCAAGTTTCTTGGCTGGATCCGCCCCTGAATAAATTTTATTATTGTTAATTTTCTTCTAAGCACTGCCTGGGAACTGGCTAGAATAACCAAATCATCGAAACCGTTCTAATAATCTATATCAATCATGTTGTCAATATTTAAGCCAACACATCCATTACCAGGAAAAGAGATTAATTATCTAAAATAAATTATTTGAAAAAAAAAGTGCAAATAATGTGCCACTAAATTTAGAGCCTTTAACTTAAAGGCAAACACTATAAAATTTCTTGCGATACACCAACTAAAATAATAAAAAAATAACGTTATTTAAAGTAAAAATTATTTATTGTTATTCTGCGTCGCGTTTCCGGAATTTTAACGGTATATTTTCTGAAAAATGATCTTCATTTATTTTAAAATTTTTGCGAAATTGTATAGGCAGGTATACTTTTAACCAAAAAACACCGTTGTCAAAAGAATCAAACGCTCTGTTAAAATCAATATAAATTGCACATGAAACATTACATGTTTGTTTAACCTCGTACTATTCTACTTAATTAAGCATCCCCTAAGTCCAGGACTTGTGTGGGCTAGTAGTAGAGGGAACCACCGGCTTATACTGACTTTCGAACCAGTTTCTAGGGAGTGTCCGTTTCACTTATCGCCTTCGCCAAATTTCAATTATTAATTAACTGAAAAAGGCAAATCGGCGCCAGTGAGAATCGAACTTACGATAGTAGACTTGCTATGCATACGCGCTAGCCACTACGCTATGCCTCCCATAATGAACATGAAACATGATACCAATATTTTAACTACAAACAACATGGTTGGGAAAATCAAAAGCTCTTTTGAAGTCAATATAAATTACACAGGAACATATGTAATTTGAAATTTTGGCGCATGCATTAAGCTTTTTTTATAATTTTATAACTGAGGCAAGTGTATAGTGCAAGAGTGGCCCATATGAAAGTCCATACGAAACTTCAGGATGTATTTTCATAAAAAAAACGTATGGTTTTCATCAGCATATCTGGATTTCCAGATATATCATATAAAATTTGATGAGTTCATAGGATACCAAAGTATTTTCGTCGGAAATTCTGATGAAAACCGGTTCCAATACACATATCCCATGAATTTTCATATAGACATATCAAAAACAGCGTTAAATATTATAAAAACGAATGAAATCTCATGATAATTTTGTCCATATGAAACTTCATCAGGAATTAAAAAATTCAAAATAATGTATTCCCATAAAAAAACGAACGGTTTTTATCAAAACATCTGGATTTCCAGATGTATCACATGAGATCTGATGAAATTTCATGGGATACCAAAGTATTTTCATTGGAATATTTTTATATGGCAGGCAGAAAGTCCAAACGAAATTTTTTTGTATCGAAGAGTAAAAAAAATTTTGATTTTTTTCGTTTTTTTACTATTTTCGATGTAAAAACAAAATCGCCTATGAAAACTAATGAAATCTCATGATACGTGTGTCCATATGAAACTTTATCAGGAATTAAAAATTCAAAATAACAATGTATTCTCATGAAAAAACGAATAGTTTTTATCAGCACATGTGGATTTCCAGATATGTCACATGAGATCTGATGACAGTTCATGGGACACCAAAGTATTTTTGTCGAAAATTTTTTATATTGCGGCAGAAAGGTCGTGCCGAATTTTTTTTATATCGAAAAAGAAAATAGCAGAATTTTTTGATTTTTTTCGTTGTTTTACTATTTTCGTTTGGATTTAAAAAAAAATCGCCAGGACCTAGCGACCTACGGCCTTCGACGTGCTTTTATAAACAAACTAATCAACCACATGCTATTAACAGCTGCGCGGTAATGATTTGCGCCGTAAAAAATGATCACCAATTAAGCATGTTGAAGGATAATTAAGAAACGCTGAAATTTAAAATATTCCACATATACTGGATACGTAGAATTAAAGTCCAAACCAAGCAATAACATACTTGATTTTAACCCCTAAATGCCTAAATAAATATGTGCGCAAAAACTGTAAATATTTATCATTCATATTACCGATTTGCAATTTTGGCGAAGGCGGCTGCATTAAGCGCTTTAATAATTTTATAATTGAGGAAAGTGTATGGTGCAAGTGGCCCATAAATAAGTCCATATTAAACGTCATTAGGAATTTACAAAGTCCAAAAAGCAATGTATTTTCATAAAAAAACGTATGGTTTTCATCAGCATATCTGGATTTCCACAAATATCACAATAAAATTTGATGAAATTTTTTATATAGCAGACAGAAAGGTCGTGGCGAAAAATTTTTATGTCGAAAATAGTAAAAAAGGTGTTTTTTTTTCGTATTTTTTTACTGCGGCCTTCGACATGCTTTTGTAAAGACACTAATTAATCACATACTAAAATTTCAAATCCATAAGGACTGGCAAATTGCGTTTCGTAATATATGGACAGCCCCTTATGTATCCCCTGTAATTTTTATCTAGGCCAATAGGGCAAAAAAATAAGTGCTTAATAGCTTAATTTAACAAGAAGGTGAGGAGATAAAGTGGTTATATTATTTTGTAACGTCTAGGTCAATAATTGTTAAAGGATTCCCTTGTCAAGTCGAATGAACTTGGCCTCGAATTATGATACAAGTGAAATTGACAGGTGAATCAGAAAGAAGTTTTTTTACCGTTTAACAAAACAAGTCGTGAAGATATGTATGGTTTCGAATTCCATAGCATACCTAGATAGATAGATAGATAGATGTACCTATTATCATACGGGTCAATAATTTTAAGGGGTGATTCTACATCAGAAAATATGACAAAAAGTTCCTATAAACATATGTTTAAAAATGAGTCGTAAGAGAGCTAAGCCCCTTTGAAAATGACTAAAATATTCGGTTTTTGTTAACTCAGGAACCATTTGACATATAGCAACAAGGTTTGGCATGTGAACTAATTCTAATAAGGCCCATCTTTGTATATTATTTTCATGTACTAATTTTAACCAGGGGCGAGAAAAACGGGGGCGGTCGTATCAGTTTTTTGTCCAAAATTTTTTTCTATATAACTTTTTCGTAATTTTATTATTTTAACATTATTTCTCAGGTCAAAAGGTACTTGTAGTAATTATGTAGGGTTAACCGTTTTCGAGAAAGGTTCATTTGAAGGTGAAATTTCACGTTTTGAGGATGAAAAATTAAATACTATAATGTTAAAAACCAAAATTTCAATGATACAGGGTAAATATAAATAAAGCTACTACGGCCTTTTAAAAATGGTCTATTTTAGTTAGTTTTACAATTTGAGGTTATGTGTTTGACGTTTACTAATTTTTTGACAGCAGATATGTAAAATCAGCTGATTGTCACTTGTCACGTTGTCATAGGCAACGGGTGGGAAATAGGCACTAAATACTTCCTGACAAGTTATGTATACCATTTTTCCTACGAACCCAATAATATAAAAAATTATTAGATTAAATAAAATTAAGCAATTAAAAAAAACAGTACTTCACAGAAAAATAAATAATTTAGTTGCTAAAATTCCCGAATTTCGATGTGTTAGGACAATTGAGTATTTTGTAATTGTTAGATCTAGTATTTTAGAGTAAAAACTTGAAATTATTATTTGGGCAAGTTTTTATTATCTTAACGTAAGGTAAAAAATTGCAGAAAGCTGTCATACTGTTTTATTTTTTCAATTTTGCATGTAGAGGGTAATCTAACTTTCAGTACAGAAGCCAATATCTCAGTAACGGTTGAAGCAATTAAAATTTTTTTGCTGACGTTAATTTCCTTGTCTGTTCTTGAAGTGGTGTCAATAATAACCTCCATTTTATTTAGGGAACGTTCAAGTATTTCGTAACGCAAATTTTGATCATTTTGGACCCCACCCAAATCAAGGATTATTTTTTAATTCTTTCTTGTTACGTTGTTTATAACTCGCCAACGAAACAAGATATTGGGCTAACTTGGGCTAAAATACGAAAAATAAAAGTTCGCAATATTGCACAAAATATTGAACTCTTAGAAGAGTCAGTGGCGTACCTGCAATGAAGTAAAAATGGAAAATAAAAAAAATAAACCCTTTTTCGGACGCCACTGACTTTTAAAGTTAAGATTATTCTAAGTAATTCAGTTTAAGTTCCATCTAAATATCTTGTTTCTTACGCGGGTTATATTAAAAGATAGATCCGTTTAATAAAATGTTTGTTAGGCTCTAGCACAACAATTATTAGACTTAGAACTTGGTGCCCATGGAGACTTTTAATCAGTCAGTTGAAAATTAAAACATATTCAAATCTTAACCCGGGGCCATTTCCCATAAGG